>VWZF01003861.1:1909678-1997477 GCA_013396755.1 Sclerurus mexicanus
AAAAAAAAAAAAATTAAAAAAAAAAGAAAAAGACATATGGATTCTGGTTAGTCCATTAATGTTTACTTTCAGTTTAAGATTGTTTAATTTTGTATTTGACTTCAGAGGAATGAAAACTGTAAGCTGCCAAAAAAAAAAAAAACAAAACAAGAGAGTTGTTCTCTGAGCAGTATTTTCAACTGCATTTGTGGCTTCCGGGCTCCAAGTGCAGTTTGCAGGGAAGTATTCAGGTTGTAGTTAGTCGTGCAGGTATGAGAGGAATGGCTGAAAAAATTCAAAGACTTTCTCACAAGCGTTAGACCAAACAGTCAGACAGTGACTTACCCACCGTGGTGACCTGTTGGACGTGAGACAAACCGTGGCATCCGTTTGCATCTCTGAAAGCAGCGATTTCATGAACCAGTTGCCTTAAGTCTGTGAATGAATGTTGACTCTTAAAGTGTCTTGTATTGTTTCAAAATCCACATAGAACGGGCAACTGAACTTCTGCACCAGCTTCTGCAGGAACGGTTCTGATGGTGTTCTGTGCAACCATTCTTTATTATTTTGGCTCTTAAAATCCACAAATATAAGAAAAAGCCAACTTATTTTCCCTTAGTACAGCATTAAAATGACACCTGATGATAATACCAAGACAACGTAGCCAGAGCTTTGATCTCTGCTGGTATTGAGGGTATTTTCTGTAAGTTCTGAGTCATTTTACTGGGTTTTTTAACCCACTCAGAGTATTCTGCAATCAGGTTTGGACTCCCCTACCTACTCAGATTTGGCCAAAGGGATCAGACTGTTCCAGTTGGTTATTTTGACACTACCATTGTACTTGAAATTTCAAGTGTTGAGTTTGCGTGGCTATACATACGCTCTGTCTTGAGTTTCTAGACTGTAACAAAGCAATAGAGTTCTGTCCATAAAGTCAGATAACGAATGGAATGTTTGTAAAATTTGCAATACGGGTATTTGATTGTATTTTAAATACAAGAGTTTAAAAATTTAAGTAGGGAAAAAAAAAAATACTTGTTTCCTGAATCTCTTGCGTATTTTGAAGTGCAGTTAGTGCATGCAGGTCACCAGGGCTGTTATAAACCCTGGGTTTCAGTTTTATCTCTGGGTATTACAGAAGTATTAAAAAGTCTTTTCCAGATGGTCATTCTGTTCAGCTAAAGAGATGCTGCCTGGCCCGAAGTTCTGTTGCCCTTTTTATGTTGGGTTAAAAACGGTTCTTTGCCTGTATAGGTATTTTTTGAATTAAGCTGTAAGGCAGCATGCCTTAGATTCTTTAAATTCAACTTGAGGTGTTAACGATTCAATTGCCATTTGTAAACCAGGGCTGTGCGCAGAGTCCTTGTGAACCACCAGGAAGCGTGGCAGGCTTGGAGTGGGAGATGGGAGCAAATGTACAATATTGCTGTGTTCATTTAGGTAGCTTTGGAAGAATTAAGTTGTCTCTTTGTTTTGCCCTTTGATCTTTATTAAACAGCGAAGTTCTACACGGAGGAAACTCAACACCTGGAGGCATTTGGTTGTCAGTGTATGCAAATCACTTTCTTACAGCATGATTTTGATTAGACTGGTTGGGGACAATAAAGTATCTAAATGACACTGGTGTGTGCTGATGTTGCAGCTTTTGAAACTTCAGTGTTCAGAAAAAAAAAAGTAGTTCTATAAGTTCTGGAGACGTAATCCTCTGTTTTACGGATTGTTTTTAACCTAATAAACCACAGTACCGCACAGCCCTATTTGTAAAACAAAAACAAGTTTGTGCCTCTGATTTCCAAGGTGCTGTGATGTTTTGCCTTTGTGGGGCGAGGAGGGGCAGGTGAGACCTGGCGTGGGGCAATTGCTTCAAAATCTCTGGGTAACTATGCAAAACCAGCTGTCAGTTTTCTGTTTTACATGGTATTGTAAAATCCCAGCTGACTCTCTTTGATTTCTTGTTAAAGATCTGTTGGGAACTCCTTAACGGAGGAGTAAGCAATGGAAATGTTCCTTCCTTTCTTTTTTTTCCTTTTTTTTTTTCCTAATGATGGAGCTGTTTACACTTTGATGCAATGAACAATCCAGCAATACTTGAGAAACACTACAGATACCATATGAGTGTTTGCAGGAGAGAGAAGTGTTGTCAATCAGGTATTGAATGGTTTCTTTACTGTCACAAATAAAAAATTTTAACAATATAGTTACTTGTGCATGTAATACTTCTCTGGGAAAAAAACGAGTTTCTGCACTTCTTCAGTAATAGGCACTGCCCTAATTTGTCAGGGATTTTATTCCTGCTAATGCACATCCATGTTAAATCATAAAATCATCCATCTCTGTCCAACCCTCTTCCCCCTCTCCTCTTTTTAAGTCTTGTGCAGGACTCCTCAGTGCCTGCCCTGGCACCTGCTTGTGCAAACAGAGCTGATGAACTGTTGATGAACTCTGCTAAATAAATTGGTGGCGACTGTTGCAGATGTTCCAGCTATTTAGATCTCTTGGATGAGATCATACAATAATTTGTTCAAGTCTCAAAGCTGTGTAACTTCTTTTGAAGGGCTTACTTCAGCTACTTGAATAGCTGTTCTTAACATCACTGCCATATCCACATGAATATCTGAATAAAACACTTTATTTGGTTGGAAAATCTATTTTGGGACTTTTTATCTGACACAGTAAGACTTAGGCAGAGCCTTCCTTTCTAGGAAAAGGCACATATTATTGATGCTTTATGAGCAAAAAACCTCAGGCCTGTTGGAATAAGCAGCTGGCTCAAGACAGCCAGCTATTTATTTTAATTGCTATTAAAAATATTGGGGGGTTAGTCCTGTGATCAGTTGGAATTACTCGACTGCCTTTACTTTGTACTGGTGGGTCAGGGTTGTGATTTTTTTAATTATTTTTTTAGGTTTTTTTTGGGGGGGTTTTGTTTGGTTGGTTTGTTTTGTTTTTTAGTTTTACCAATCTCCTTAGCTGCTACTTAGGATAAAGATGCCTTTCTTTTATTTTCACTCAGTAAAACAAGTGTTTCAAAATTCATAAAACAGCTCATTTATAGCGGTGAGAAGGATCCTGTTGTTCTGTCCTGACTGATTGAAACCAAGTGTCTGCCAAACCAAACCGAATAGTCTCCATCCTTACATCCCTTCCAGTGCTTCTTCCCCCATTTTATTGATTGTGTTTTGACTCGGAAAGCCAACTGCTCTGGAATTCCCTGCAGGATGGGATAGGGCTCTTCCAGGTGGGCTGCAGCTCCAGGGCATCCTGCAAAGTTTTACCTTTGCCATCCAGATCTCCTCCCAGCCCAGCCACGCTGGCAGGAGACCAGCCAAAGCTCTGCTGGACTCCTGGTTCTGCTGGAGCTGCTGGTGGATCTGAGGGTAATGGATTGGTTTGGACAGGTTGGCAGATTCAAACTTGGGAAGCTTCCAGGAGTGTTTTGTTTGGAAGGAGCTGTGCCGAGGAGCGGGTCGTCCGTAATTCCCGATCCCACTTCGTGGGCATTTCTGACCCAGGGAGATGGGTTTGACTCTGTAGGGCAGGTCTCTGCAATGCCACCCCTTCCCAGGCTGCAGCATTAGAAGGTTAGATTTTGGGCAGCACTTCGGGAGGCCGTGGCTGTGTCCGTGTGTCCCCCCCGGACCTCGGTGGCCCCGCCGTAGCTCCCACAGCTCTTCCCTGCGTTTAGTTTTGCAGCAGCGCTTTGGTTCAGTGATGGAAGCACGCCCGGTCAGGATGGCACTGGCAGGACGGTGCTGGGCGAGGGCACGCGGCACAGCTGGCACCCGGCAGCCTCGGTGCCCTGGGCTGCACTCCAGCCGGGACGAGGCTGGGCTGCTTGGAGGCGGACAGAGGAGTCACCCTGAGCCAGGAGCACATCAGCATCACCCCCTCGAAGATCCTCTGCTCTCCCAGATAACGAGGGACGATGGTTTTGTCCGTACCAACGTGATGTCACCGCCTCAGAATTCCCAGCGTTTTCAATACATGTTGCACTCCAAGGCTCGGAGGAGGTGCTGGCTTGGCAATGGGTTGTTTTCTTTTGTCTGATTTTAATGAGCTTTTGTGTGATGAAAACCAAATTTCTTTACTGTGTAACATTGTGATTTTATTTTTTTTTCCCCCATGCTTTGATTCAGTTTGACAATAAACTATCTGTGTTATTTTTTTCATCCTCTTCATGTCTGATAATGCAGGTAGTTGAGGGCTGCTCCCAGGAACCCCCCTCTGCACCCACATGCCATTCTCCATAGGGGGAATACTGGGAGTGGGAAGCAAAGCCTTCAGAGAATCAGGCCAGAGAGTTCTCATTCCATTCCCCTCACAACTCTTTGGACTTGCTGGGCTTTAATAAAGATGAAAGCCTTGACTGCTGAGCATCAAGGGCTCCTTCCTCTAGCAGCATATTTGGCAGGTGGTTTCAGCTCCTGCTCTTTTTGGTTAACCTGCTGAGGTTTGAATAAAGCCATCTTGCTGCTTCCAAAGCCACTGAAGCTTGTACATAAGCTGGGGGTGGAAAAAAACCCAAGATCCTGGATTCTGGGAGGGGATAAGGAAGTGGGAGAAAACTGATGGTGGCTGGTGGGCTTCCCTCTATGACCCCCGTCCAGTTCCTGTGTGCAGCACCCCTCTTAGGTGCTCACAGCACCCCTGAAGCTGTTGCTTTGTTCCTCACCTGCCTGTCCTGGGTTTGTAGGGATAAACGGGGCCTGAGAGCAGATCAGGAGGCACATCCCTGCCTCCCCTCCAGGCTGCAGTGGCTTCTGTGTCCCTGACTTCGGCAGTGCCTCTTGTGAGCGCTGATCCATCCGCTGTGATGTTGAGCAGGTGACCTGGCACTGGGTTTGGGTCAGCCAGTCTGTGTGCAAACAACATTGACCCCCTAAGGGATGAGGGGGACCTGGGGGAGATGCTTCCTGATGGAGTTGGATTGGTTCAAGGTGCCCACGTGAGGCAGCTTTTCATCCTGCACGTGTCTCCAAGTTAGGTCTGCAGGCAGCAGCAGCATGGAAATATGATGCTGAAGAAGTTGGGTGTAAGTTAAGCACGTGCTGGAAGGCAAACCCACAGAAATGCAAAACTCTGATGTTTTCATGTGTGGTTTTTAACAGGAAAATCAGTTTTTAAATGCTTTTAGGATTTTTTTCCTAATCTCTACCTAATATGCTGGTTACTACCCTGAGAGGTTGAGAACCACGGATTTATGTAAAATTTATCTCTATTTTTTGTTACGTATCTGAAATATTCAGCCATAAAATCTGATGTCCTGGGTTTAAAACGTTTAAAAGCAGAGAGGAAGATTTTTGTCAAGACCTGAGCCCGTTTAATCACAGAATTATGGAATCGTTTAGGTTGGAAAATACTTAAAGCTGAGTGGGACCAGATGCTGTGTAGGAGTAGGGCTGAGACTGAGCACATACAGGTCTTGCCCTTGGCTCCACATCATGGGGCTGTAGCTCTGACCCTTAAAATTCCTTTAAATATTTTCTCTGAATAGTGAGCAGAGCCTTGATCTCCTCGGAATCCTCTGTAAGGCATCTTAGTAACTCAGAGCAGGTTCAGATGAATAATCACCCACTGGCCTGATCTCTGATCTGTTGGATCTCTTGGAAATAATAGCTGGAGGGATCAGGCAAATACTTGGAACGATGATGGCTGTGGTTGGACCCCAGAGAGGAGGATGAGCAGGTGGGAAGAACGGGAGCTGGGGGAGGTCTGGAGGGACTTGGTGGCTCTGAACTGTGGTGGGCCAAGCTCTGGCATGGTCCGGCAGTGGGTGCACTTGGCTCTGATGCATCCATGATCCAAGTTTCAGGAAAATGAGGGTTTTAAAGGCTCGGGCCATGTAGGGCTCTCTCACACCACGAGATGGTGCAGCTGTGTAGCGCTGGCTTTTAAAGGCACCGTGGAGGATTTTTAAAAGACATTATCTCGAGTGAAAGCATCACCACAACTCTGAATTCCTGAATCCCCTGCCAGGGTTGCACTCCACAGGTCCACGGATAACATCTTCCTTCAGGTAAAAATCAATCAGAGGCCGTTTCTTCATTTGCCCACTGAATGCTGAGTTTCCTTGGCAAAAGGAACCTGTGGCTCCACACCTGAATACAGGTAAGTATTTATGATCATTTTAGTCTCTGATTATTTTTCCTTCCATGAAAATGCAAAAGCATATGGTCAGCCCACGAAAAATAAAGAGGGAAATAACCATTTCTGGAATAGTTGAGTTCTAAATTATGTCCTTACACCTTCCCTAGTGTGATAAACCTTTCTTTTTCCTCCAAAAGGAAGGATGTTGTTTCTGAAGCAACATAGTTTTAAATTGGGATTTGGCTGAAGTACATCAGGAGAACCGTGGACAAATGTTGAGTCTCCGGGAGGGGGAGGATGAAAAAAAGGAAGAAAGTGGTGCCAAGCTGGCAGGAGTACAACAGGCACCTCTCTCTGTGCCAGTTCCGCTTCCCTGCCGTGTGTGCTCAGCCGTGTACCTGAGCCAGAGCATGGGAGCGAGGGGGGGTCAAGGCTGCGCCAGGAATGCTGCATCCACCAGGGAATGGACCACACCACACCTGCAGGGCTGGCCCTCCCTCTTAGGGACAGCATCGTCTGGTTTCATGTGCCCAACACCCCCCTGTTTTCTCAAGAGTTTTCCCAACCTGTCGGCTCTTTCTGCAGCCCATCTCCTTGGCTTCATGCTCCTCCTCACCTGGAGGCACCTGCCCTGAGAAGAAAGACTGAAGGAGCTGGGTTCCTCCTGCCTGGAGGTGACAAGGCTCAGGCAGGACCTCATCACAGCATTCCAGTGCTCAGTAGGCTGCAGAGTGTGGAGGCTCTCTCTTCCCACGGATTTGTGGAGAAAACAACAGGCAACGCGTACAAATTGCACCAGAAGACGGCTTGGCTTGACATGACACAGAAAGTTTTTACAGTGAGAACAGTCCGTCATGGAAACAACTTCCCCAGGGATGCGGTGGAGTCCCCATCACTGGAGGATTTGAAGATGAGACTGGACAGGGTGATGGATTATCTCATCTACGCTCCTTCCCACAAAAGTCGTACTTTTTGTTACTTTCTCTACGTTCTGCCTCACAGCTGATGTTCCTGCCAATTTGAGGTGAGGTTTGCAATTTCATCAGCCCTAATTTACACCTCTAAAGGTCCAAGTTAGTCAGCCCAGGCTTGTTTTGTGGCCAAGGGACAGAAGAGTTGCCCACAGGAGGAGATTCATCTCTTAGACACCCAAGGTTGGTCATGCAAATCAGTTGCTGGACATGTCCTGCTCTCTCTCAGCTGTAAAGATATGTCAGATTTTAATCTTCCAGCCTGGGCTGTTCTTGGATTCTACAATTCCCATATATCTTTTTTCCACCTCCTGGCTCACTGTCCCCAGGAATGGGAGGGCCACTTGTCCTGGTGAAGGAGGGCTCTGCATCTCCAGCATCTGTTGATGTTTCATCCAACCAGGGTATCGCCCCCAGCTCTGCCACAAACCCTCCAGCTTACCTTGGGCAGGCTGCTTCTGGTTCTGTTGTTCCCCTTCTCCTTTGCCCCTTCTTTTAGAGGGATGAACAGATTTCCCCGTGTGTTGTTTTACTCCTCCAAGTGCAACACATCTGGATTGGAAGTGCCACTAAACCTCTTGCAATCCTGCTCCTCGTTAGTTGTGGGGAGCAAAACCACTCTTCTCATTCAGTCAGAATATTTCTACTTGGCATGCATTGCCATTTTTATTGTGTCCATGCTGCTATTTGATGAGTGAAACTGTTGCTAGAAGGGAAAATGACACCAATGACACAACGTGGGGCCAAGAGATGCTCTGGGGTGTTTCCAGAGGGGTATGGGAGAAGCAAACCCCGTCTGGCTGCTCCAGGGAACAGGATGCTCTGTGGGGTGAATGGCTTGTATTGAACCTGAAGGTTATTTCATGATGGGGAGACAGCCTTGAAAGTTAAATCTCAGGCTGAGATCCCTGCCTGGGCCCAATTCCTGGCTCTTTTAGGTGACAGCTTGGCCTGTCACAGGCAGCTCCAGCCACACAGGGGCCTGGGGGTGTTGGAGCTGAGGGGATGCTGCTGCAAGCAACACCTGCATCTCTGTTAGCAAAACAAAGACATTATCTGCTGCAAAAATCAGATTATCTGCAAATACCTATTCCCTATGAGATGCAGAATGAAGGTGTGACTTGATTAATGTAACCCAGCCAATATGGGGAGTTTAAATTTAAAGGAGAACTATTCCTTGACAGGCATCTCCCAGCCTTTCCATCGATACACTGTGTGCCAGGGAAGAGGTCAGGCTCCAGTTAGAGACTCCAGTTAATGACTTGATGTTAAATGTGGCTCTGATCTCTCCAAGATCCTGTTTCTCCTTGAATCCTTACAGTTTCTTGGATGCTGTTGGGGCACAGGCATTTCTCTCCTTCACTCTGATGAAAAGGAAGGAAATTATCTACATCCCATTGTCCAAGGGGTAAAACAATTCCACAAATAATATATTTTCTTATTGCTTCTACAAAGGCTGCAGCCTCATCTCGTTTGATTCCACATCACTCTGGCTGTCCTGAAAATTTTTGGGAGATGGGGGATAAATGTTTTTTTTATCTGCCTGCAGTGAGTCAGCTCCAGGCAGAAAAGGGAACCAGATTTTCTGGCTGCTTTAGATAGTCTAAATTTCAACTATACAGAAAATCAAGTTCTTCTTTTAACTTCTTGGTAACCAGGTTGTCAGCTGTGACACTTTGCTGTGATGTTTTTTAAAATAATGGATTTGATGTGCTCGCTGACAGGCTGGATCTCACAGGCACTGGGTTTGTGTGCTGTCACCCATTTTTAGGGATCTCACCACCAAAATAGGGATCGGCTCCATCCTGGAGACAGTTACAAGTGCTGAAGCAGAGTGACTAATTAGTCATAATAGTGGGATCTTGCCTAATACCTTTCTCTGTTTTGGAGCAGATACCTCCTGAGAAGTAGGGAAGCAGAAATCAGACCGTTATGAACCTCTGCAAATAAAGATCTTTGAGAAGCAGCTCATCCTCCAGCAGGACAAGCTCATCAGAAGGAGTGTGACCAGCAGGTCGAGGGAGGGGATTCTCCCCCTCTGCTCTGCCCCTGTGAGGCCCCACCTGCAGAGCCTTGTCCACCTCTGGGACCCCAGCACAAGAAGGACATGTTGCTGTTGGAAAAAGTCCTGAGGAAGCCACAAAGATGCTCCAAGGGCTGGAGCCAGGCTGGGAGAGCTGGAGGTGCTCACCTGGAGAAGAGAAGGCTCCAGGGAGACCTGAGAGCCCCTTCCAGTGCCTACAAGGGCTACAGAAGAGCTGGAGAGGGACTTGGGACAAGGAGCTGAGGTGACAGGAAAAAGCGGAATGAAAAAGGCCAGGGTTAGATTAGATATCAGGAAGAAATTTTTCACTTTGAGGGTGGGCAGGCCCTGGCACAGGTTGCCCAGAGAAGCTGTGGATGCTCCATCCCTGGAAGTGTCCAAGACCAGGTTGGATGGGGCTCGGAGCAACCTGGGCTGGTGGAAGGTGTCCCTGCCCATGGCAGGGCGTGGAACTGGATGATCTTTAAGGGCCCTTCCAGCCCAAACCATTCTGTCACGATGAGATTCCACCTTCCGTGGTCCTGCTGAGAAGACCCTGCTAGGAAAGGTGTGGCATGGAGCAGGATTTTCTGTGCTGTGACCTCCCCCCACGTTCTGGAGAGCTGGTTCTTCTGTAATGACAGAAATTAGAGATGCATGAAAGTGCTCTGAGTTGCTTTTTTCAATGCCAGTGTTTTATCAAAACAAATTGTGAAGTTGTTATTTCTACAAACTTTCTGCTCCCCTCTCCTGTTCTGTGGCGGCCAAATGTCAATTTGTTTAAATAGTGCTTTGAAAATTCACAACAGTTCTGTGATTATTATTTCTCTTTCTTTTTTTTTCTCTTTAACTTAAATGAGCAGCAACTATAGCCCTACTGCTTTTATCAACTAGCAGCCTCAAGAGCTGGTTAAGGGCTGTTATAAAAAAGCTGCAATGCTATGATGAAAGAAACACAGACATGGGAGAACTGAGGCTGCCACAGTACCAGTGAGCTCCATATGGCTCTGACCATTCAGTTTTGACTTGCAGGTAACTTCTTCAAGGAAAAGCAGTAGAGAGAGATGCTGAATCCTAAATAGTCCAAATCCAAGTCTGTAAACTGTGTGAAGGGCACAGTTCTGTTTTCCTATATGCCTCTTCAGAGCTTATCCCAGTGCTCTGTTTAAAATTGCACCGTGGCAAAGTAGGAGGGGAGAATGACTGTATTAGGCTAAGGGAGAAGGGAGGATGGGAAGCACAAGCTGTCAGGTACTGGAGCTGCCTTCAGATCTACAACCGAGGCAGCAGCTTCAAAGCCCTTCATCAAACACTAGCTGTCTGTGTTGGAAAACATGCAAAATTGGGGAAAAGAGCATCAGATGCCTTTTTGCTGGGAAAAACGGTCGTGGGAGAGACCTCTCTCATCCCGGGCCAGCCCAAGGCACTGGGTGGCAATGACCAAAAAGTGGCATCACAGAATCACAGAACGGTTTGGGTCGGAAAAGGCCTTAAAGACCATCTATTTTCAACCCCTCTGCCATGGGCAGGGCCACTTTCCACTAGCCCAGGTCAAGGTGGATGTTTTCATTGCTGTTACCTGCTCCAGGTGCTGTTTGTCCCCACCAGTTGCCTGTCCACAGGTTTGTAATGTAGCTTTGCTCATCCTTCAGCTCCCCCAGCCTCATGGGAAGTGTGCTGCTTCCAGGAAATCTGAGCAAAAATCACTTTAGTCATGCCCAAAGCCCCATGGAAAGAACTAAACCCTCCTGTCTCAACCTCAGCTACTTAAGCTCGGTGGGCTTGGAGGGGCTTTACAAAGATCATTTCTTAATGCAGTGTCCCCGGGGAGAAGGCTTCCCTGTGTGGCTTTGGTTACTGCCTTGAGTGAATCGAATTACTGTGCTGGAGGAAGATAAAAGCAAGGCACTGTGTTAAACCACTGTTAGTTTTGGGAGGCTCCATGCAAAATCACGTTGTTGGTATGGCCACACCTGACTGACGGTCTTTCAGCTGAACCAGGAAAGTGCTGTTGGTGATGTCTCTGAAGCCACGGAGGAACAATCTGCAGTTCAAACTCCACGAGGAGCAGAGGGGAGTTTTCCCAGTGATGATTAAAATCAGGGATGTGAGCAAGGAGATCTCCCTGTGTGATAAATCCAAGCAAATCAAATATACGAAGAGAGACCAGAAGGAGAGCGGGCAGATGAAAGGAGGTGGTAAATAGGTAGGGTCCCCTCCCAGGTGACAAGCGATAGGAGAAGAGGAAATGTCCTCAAGTTGTGCCAGGGAAGGTTTAGATTGGATATCAGGGAAAAATTCTTCACTGAAAGAGTTTTCAGCCATTGGGACAGGATGCCCAGGGAAGTGGTGGAGTTGCCATCCCTGAAAGTGCTCAAAAAATGTGTGGATGTGGCACTTGGAGTTATGGCTTAGTGGTGAACACAGCAGTGCTGGATTAACAGTTGTACTCATTGATCTTAGAGGTCTTTTCCAACTTTACTGATTCCATGATTCCATGCAATGAACAACAAGGTCTGGATCACTTACACTGAGCTTCGGAAGGAAAAACAGCCACAAGTTTAAAAAAACAAACCATTGCCAAAAAAATCCCCATCTCATTCGAGGAATATATTCAAAAGAAGAGTTATATAAAAACTGGGAAATAAGTGCTGCTGCTCTACTGGATGCCAGAGAAACTTTGCTCCAAGCTGTGGTCAGTGCCAGTGTGCCCTAAGGCAGAAATTAGAGATAAAGTGGGCTGGGAGTGCCACAGAATGAAGGGTATGGAAAGCACAGGGGTAGGAAAGCAGCACACTCAGAGGGAGGCTCTTCTCTCTTCTAGTGTCCCTGCCAGGGGGTTGGAACTAGACAGTCCTTAAGGTCCCTTCCAACCCAAGCCATTCTAGGGTTGTAGAAGAGGGAGAAAGTTGTTACCAGGATAAATGCCTGGTGTTCAGCAGGATGTCCGATTTGTGTGCTGTCAAAGAGAGGGATTAATTTAAAAAAGAAAATAGATTTCTGCAATGTATTAGGACTATCATACAGCTACATCCTAGGTATAAGGGTGCATGGTGCCATTGGAGTAGATGTAGATCCTTTCCAAATGAATCCTCTCCTCTCCTCTCCTCCCCTCTCCCGTCCAATAAGAATGCCAAAGCAGGCCACCCTTTGGATCTCTGAACTCCTTTTAGTGGAAATATTGAACACAAATCCAGCAGCACACGAGTCTGCAGACTCCAGACGTGGCTGGACACGAGCTGTGTGGCCTCTTCAGAACCCTTCACACTTCTTATGTCCCTTGTCTAAGTGGGGACACCCCCATGCAGACAAACAGCACACACTCTGTCACCATCACCATGCTGCAGGCGAGGCTTCTTTCCCTTGGCCACCCCTGCATCCCTGGGACTTCAAGGACATCTGCAGCTGGAATTTTCTGGCATGAATGCATCTGGACTCATGTTCAGAAGGAAGTGTTGTGGAAGCTCCCAGTGGCCAGGCAGGACACGGGTCTGCTGCTGCTCTGCTCTCAGGGAGTGTGAGGTGCAAAGCACCCCAGTGAAGCAGCATTAGAGGAGGCTTTGGGAAGTGTAATCCAGCTGGGAGGACTGGTTTAGGAGAGAAGAAAGGGGATGGAAGGAAATAACTTCAAGCCTGCGTCATTGGAGATTTGAAGTGGTTTGGATTTTGGCTGAAATGGCTGAGAGCTGGGGCGTGGGGTTTTATTGGTTTGTCGCCACTTTCTGTGTAAAGGGGAAAGTGTTCCTGAGAAACCTCCAGTTTCTCAGTTTTTCAGACGATGCACTTCCCACATGTAAAGTGTGGTCCTTTACAGATGGCAGGTCCTTTGGTCCCCAGGCAGGTTATCCAAGCAGCAATCCCTGTGCTCCTCATGGAGGGAGCAAAGGCTGCAGCTGCCAGGAGCAGCAGAGATGTGCAAACAACACATTGCTCAGTGCTAACTGCTCTCCGGCTTCACTCAACTGCCTGAAACTTGGAAACCAGTCCAGCCTGTTCCAGTCCCCTCCCTCAACTGGTTCCTGGCCTTCAGTGCCTTAGAGATGGGCTCTTCCCTTGTGGGACTGGAAAATGATTCATCCACCAGCCCAGGAATGCAACCCTGGAGGCATCATTTGCAGTCCTCTCCCCAAATGCTCTTCTGGAGCTGGATTTCTGTGTGGAAGGAATGTGGTTTGGAAAAATCGTCCCCAGTCAATCTTTGAGCAAAGAGGAGTCAAGTCCCGGTCTCATTCTGATCCCGTCTCGTGCAGATCCTTGCTGAGGAGAGAAAACATCCAAAATCCCAAAGTGGGTGCAGCAGACCTGCTTCGAGGGCCAGGACTCGCTTCCTGCTCAGGTGTGAGTGCCCTGCCCTTTCCTCCTCCCCAGGCTCACCCTCAGTCTCACCCTCCTCCTCCTCCTCCTCCTCCTCCTCCCTGTTTGCAAAGGGAGTGATGCTTCTGTCTCCAGGCGAGGCAAAACCCGTGCAGACACACGGGAAAGCCCACGTGTGAGTGCACATTGATGCCACCACGTGTGCAGTGATGTCACTGTCACCATTATCGCCTGTCCCCAGGCAGTTTTGGTAAGCTGTGAAATTGCCTCTTGCGTTGTGTGGATGCCCATGGATCGAGCTGGTGTCCACTCCCTCCATTGGACAGTGTGTTTGACCCAAATCAGCCAAGCCCTGGGTGTAAGGGAGACAGTTCTGTGACCTCTGATACTTTCCTTTTGTGCCAAAAATAGATAACACTGCCCTTTGCAAGACGAGCTCTTTCTGTGAGTGCTGCTGTTCAGAAAGCCAGGAAAAAGAGGGAGAAGAAACAAGAAACTGGCCAATTCCTGCTGGGGAGCAGCACAGGGATGCCCCAAGCACAACCTCTCACTTGTATGAGGAAGAGTCCCATCCCACATGGAAGTAACACGGATTTCTTGTTTGGTGTTCAAACAGGGTCATCAGAACTGCCTGGGAAAAGGCTCTTGGCTCACCTGAGCTCCTCCTTGGTGCCATTGCTCCCACCCTTTAACGGCACGTGCTGTCAGTGTTTGCAGGGACTAACCATCACAAGGGAAGAACTGGGTGTCTCAGCCTCGTGGCAATGTTTTTCCCGATAATTAGAAGGTTTCAGGCAGCACCACTGCTCCTCAGCAGCCTCTCATGAAGAGACTGATGCTGGCTGGGGGATACCATTCTTTGCTGGCACCCAAGCTTGTAGGCAGCTTTTTGGCTCCACGTGCAGCACAGAAGGACACGTGGCCCAGCAGGTACTGTGGGGGATACAGGAGCCATGGATTTCAGCTCTGGCTTTGACTTCTGGAGATCATTTCTGGCAAGGCAACTGAACTCTGTAGACAGTGATGCTGCCTAAAAAATTGGCTGCTTGAATTCTTCAGTTGTTGAAGAGATGCAATAGTAAAAATCAAGTTGTTTCCCTCCAATTGCCCTTCATTTTGGGGATGTGTTTTGGTGGTGAACATGGCAATGCTGGGTCAACACTAGGACTCGATGACCTTAGAAATCTTTTCCAGCCTTAACTATTCTATGATTCTATCTTCCACCCAACACGTGGTTTCCTGCTCGTGATCCTTGGGCTGGTCTATGAGAAGGAGGTGGAGATGTCATAAGCCACACAGGGAGGTGTTTACAGCACCCAGTGAAGTGCCTGGGCTTCATTCATCAGCTGAACCGAGGCTGTGATCAGTATCAGTGGTACTGGAGCTCCTTCCAGCAGCGTGACGTGACCAACATCTGATGTGGGGGGTTAATGGACCAAGGAAGTACGTCAGGCACAGAGAGTGCTCTGCACCCTTTGGGGACCACAGAAAGCAGGGAGGGGTGACATGCCGGAGGGTGACAGTTTCCCAGCCTTTAGGGTGGTTGATTTTTCTTGCTCCTTCCTGGTTGGCACAGACAGGGTTGCATTCCTGCAGACAATAGCTCTTGCTACCTGATGTACCTCTGGTCATCCAGGCATGAGCTCAGCTCTGCCTGTGGTTTCCCAGGTTCAGCAGCTTGCAGGATTTGTCCTCTCGCCCCTATACTTCCGCAGAGTTGAAACTCATGAACCCTGTTTAGCAGAGGTGAACAACAGGAGATGGTGAACTCAGCTCAAAATCCAAACTACCTGTCCTGGGGAAATCTTTGCTCTGTTTTGGGGAAAAACTTGGGGAACAAAATTTAAAGTCCCTGAGAAAAATCCAGATCCCTTCCTAGGACAGAGTTCCCATCTGGCACCGTACAAGGACATCCCCCACATGTCTGGGCACCACAGACTGGCACCTGCTATAACTAACAATTTCATGGGGGAGGCTGGTGTGTGTTGGCAGGGGCAGGCCTTCAGGGTTTCATCCCCCACCCCATCCCTGAGCACAGGGTGACTTTCTGTAGTCACAAGTGCAGCCTGAAATGAGTCAGGATAAAAATTAAGCTTGCAAGGGAGGGTGGAGTTATTTTGTAGGCACTCGGGTATGGTCACCAATGTGAGCAATGAGGTTTCCCCCAGTTATAAAAATACTGGTCTGCCTGAGTGCTAAAAGAAGAAATAAACAGTGAGAGCTCCAGGCACCTTCACCAGTAAAGACAGCATGTTCTGCAGCTACCTCGGTGATCCCAACCCACAGGAAAACCACTGGGACCAGTTGGCTGCATTGAGTACTAAAGGACCATCCTTGTACTCCACAGGAGAGAAACCCAGACCACATCTCCTGCAGGGTGGGGGTGAGCTGTGGGGGACCTGAGCCCACTGCTTGGTGTTTGCACAGACATCCCATGTAATCTTGTCCAAAAGGCATAAATAACCCCTGTTTGCCTCAGCTCCCACATGAGAACAAGGCATTAATCCCTCATCTTGCTTGTTCATGGGGTGATTCCCATGAAAGGACAGTCCCAAGGAACCTGGACCTCGGGGGGGTGTTGGTCCTCTGCCACCCACAGTATGCCACGGGATGACCTTTGCCAGGCTCACACATCCATTAACCAGCACCGGGGCTGAGTCTCCCCTGCCAGTGAAATGTCTCCTTTCTGCTGGATTCAGCTGATGCTGGAAATGACAGAGGCTCTGCTTGATGACCCTGACTAAAGCGTGCTGGAATTTGCTGGGTTTCATAAGGTTTTCATTAGGGCTGCAGGGGAACCTCTGAGGTTTTGTGAAACTCTTAAATGATCCGTACAGCGATTTGCAAAACCGTCCTGTTTGCAGGGATGTTTGTTTTCACTGATCCTCTCTGCTTTTCTCCTTCTTCTTCTCATTGTCTTCCTCTTGAAGGTGCACATTTTGCTCTACCTGGGGGAAACATCTGCTCCATACCATGGGTTTAAAGGGTTGTCAGGCATTGGACCAGGCTGCCCAGGGAAGTGGTTAATGGTTGGATTCAATGATCTCAGAGGTCTTTTCCAACCTTAATGATTCTGTGGCTGAGGGCTGAGGACAGAGGGTGACAGGATGCTGAGGAGGAGGTTGGTTGCCAATACCAAGTAGCCAGGCTCATGCTTGGGTTATCTGGGCTTGTTCTTGTCTTTACTACCCAGTTCCTGCAGTGATCCTGGCTGGGAAACCTCTGTCTCCTGTGCTCCCTCCTTGGTATCATCCCTATAACAGCAAGCAATAATCCCTGCTATCACCTTAAAACAGACGTGAGACAGGTAAACATCTCAGTGCAAGGCTCCCACAATGCCTTACCTGGGATTAAGTCTTGAATCGGGATTTAAGACCTCCTGAAGATTGTAATTTAATAGCAGATATCAGCAGCTAATAGTCTAGATCAACTGCTCAGGTGGTTGTGGCTTATGTGAAAATGAGAAAAACACTCAGTAACAGGAAAATCCTGGTTTTGTTTGCCTGCACGTGGTTATTCTGTGAAGGCCACCACTGCAGTGAGGCTCACCCTGTTAGACTCCCCATCTCTTTACCTAAAGGATCAGCTCCTGATGAGTCTTCATTGCCAGCAAGTGCTTCCCTAAAGCTTCTTGGCGTTCTGGAAAAGCAGGCTAATTTTCTGAAGTAGCAGCAAATCTAAGCTTTTCATCCCCCTCCATCCTAGCAGGTAGTCAGCCAATAACCTGAAGAACATCAGGTGCCCAAACTCTGGCGGCTGCATTAGGAGCAGGGTTTGACAGCGATCCGAGGGTGATGGGTCTGGGGGATTTGGGTCCTTCTGGAAGTTTCCCCAGTTGAAACAATGGTCTGAACACATCCAGCTCTGCACTGGGGCCCCTGCGCTGGAAGGCAGCCAGGGTGGCTGTTTGCCTGTGCCACGTCACGGTCCCACCTCGGCTGTCCTGTTCTCTCGGTGCACCTGCTAATTCCTGGCATTGGCGGGGAGATTAAACGGGGAGAGGTGCAGAGGAACCCACACCCACAGTGCACACAGGCACGGGCAGCCACCCCAGGGGATTGTCACCTCCCCACTCACCTGTGCCCAGCGAGTTGCAGATTAACCTCCTGAGAGGGGAACAGCAGCTCTTTTACTCCAGGACAGGAGTTTTTCACCAGCAGAAGTCTGGAATAAACCCCCTCCATGGGGGCTGGGAGAGTGTAATTCTCCCAAATGTAATTTTGGAAAACACGCTGCTGTACATCCCTCTGCAAAACCTCCAGCAGCAGCCAGAGCTCACACAGAGAGACGAGGAGGGGTCTGGCATGGTACAACTGTTCCATCAGTATTGTCATGTCCCATCATTGTAGTCAGTGCAGTTACATTTGCTGAGGTATTTCTCCTGGCTAGCAGAGACGTAGACTTGTGCCTCCCACCATCAGAGAGGGGTTATAGATCCTTTAGGACATAGAAGAGAAGACTGAGACTGACCAGAAGCCCTGGCAGACCTTACTGTTGTGCTGCAAGGTGTCATCATCTCTGGACCTCCCTCCTTTTCTTCTGCAAGGGGGTACTTCTCCCAGTAAGCCTGAGGAAACACAAGCTCCATATCCTAAATCCATAGCCCAGTATAGCTGCTTAAAACAGGGTTTGCACTAATATTGCCAAGCAATAAATTGGAGCAACAGCTACAGGTTTGATCAGCCTCAGTGTCGTAACCCTTGTGCTGGAGAGACTGCTCCTGCCTTAACCTGCTGCAAGCTCTTGGTTCTGGGAAGGTGAACTGCATCTCTAGAGCTCTCACCAAAGTTATTCCTGCCCAAAATCAGTGTTTACCCTCATGTCCTTGGCTTGCCAAGGCCACTCCTTTCTTTAGAATTGGGGCCCATCCTGCCCCTGCCTCTGCAGGATTCGCCGTTCTCAGGGCTCCACGCACTGTCATGCCCTAGAGCTGTGCTAGACCAGAGCGTGTGAAGGACTGAGGGTTCTCCTGTCCCAAGACGTCTCCATTTGCTGCTGTTAACCATTAACCAGCACTCTGTTACCTGTCAGGGGCAGCTCTGTGCTGCCTGGTCAGATGGTGCCCACAGAGCTCTGCCCCACCAAACCATTTCCACGTGAAATCCTGACCTCCACCAGACCGAGCCCGCCAGGCTGAAGAGCAGAGCTGTGCTCACTTTCCTGCACCAAACCACCCCTTGCAGGCAGCTGGGCCAAATCCTGAGGCTGGTGCTCAGTCCCTCGTGGGTGCTGATCATCCTGCCTTGCTCACAGGTTGGATGCCGTGGCTGGCTGAGATGTACTTCTCAAGGGGTCCTTTGCCTCACCAAGTTGTAAGTTCAAACAACTGAGGTTCTCACATTTCTTAGGATCACGGAATAGAATCACAGAATCATTTAGGTTGGAAAAGTCCTATAGGATCAAGTCCAGCTATAAACCCAGCACTGCCAAAGCCACCACTAAACCAAGTCCCCAGGTGCCACATCTACACACCTTTTAAATCCCTTCAGTGATGGTGACTCCACCACTTCCCTGGGCAGCCTGTTCCAGTGCCTGACAACCCTTTTGGTTAAGAAACTTTTTCTCATATCCAATCTAAACCTCCCCTGGCACAACTGGAAGCCATTTCCTCTTGTTCTATTGCTTGTTACCTGGGAGAAGAGACCGACCCTCACCTGGTTACAACCTCCTTTCAGGTGGTTGCAGGGAGAGATAAGATCTTCCCTGAGAGATGACCTTACAGTTTACACACATGCATTTGTATTGTTTTCTCATCATTTTCCCCACACCCAGAAGCACAGCAGGTGAGGGAGCAGTCCCCCTTTTGGTAGGTAGACTTGTAAGAGGCACTATGTAGATTTTCATTTGGACATCACGATTTTGTCAGGCAGAGAAGTACCTGAGCAAGGCTACATGAGGGATGGGCAGTAAAACGACACATAGTTTGGTTGTGGACCAAGGAGAGCTCTCCTGAAAACTTCTTAGGAATTCATGCAATGCTCTGGCTGTTACAGGTCAGGACATTTAACCTTATAGAATTAGCAAAGGGTCTTTTTACTGGCTGCTCAAACAGCTTGTGGGGTTTTTTTGCCTCCTTCCCTTGCTTTTCCAAAGCATGAGACCCCTCCTGTTATCTCATCTGCAGGGTTTGGCCCTTCCCTCTTCCTCCCAGAGCTCCATATCCAAAAGCAGGGTGGAAATACCTTCGCAACGTGTCATTTTGCAAATACATCCTTGGCAGAGCCTGTTTCCCCATGTACAATGTTAACCTTCTCCACAGGCATGTGGGAAGGTCAAAGCTGAGGCAGACATGGGCCATCACGCTGCCAAACATTGAATTTCCTCTTCCGGACTCTTCCTCTCAGCAGCTTCTGATTTACCCCAGCGTGGACCTGTGACAATGTCTTCAGTGTCTTGGGCTTGCACTGGGACACCGAAAACAGCCTCATCTGACATCTGTATGCATGAAACAAAAACACTAAACTACAAGGTCTTTGAGCTCCGGGAATACCAGCTCAAGGCTTAGGTCCAGGATGTGAGTGCATCGAGTTGTGCACATGGGAAGAACAGCTGGACAGGAACATCTCAGATCATGTTTCAGTTATGAAAGTCCGGCTATTCTGTTTTCCACCAGTACTGAGTTAAACTGCTTGGAAATAATGTTTTCTGCTCTATAACCTTATGGCATGACCAGAATTAGCAGGAAGCAAAAGTGCCTACAGCTCAGCACCAAATGAGCCCATGTTTAATGACAAACATCTTCTTTCCCCTCGGCATTGACTGTTCTAAACTGCTTTACATGTATTTCTACAGTTCTGGGCTGTTTAAAAGCTCA
Organism: Sclerurus mexicanus; assembly: GCA_013396755.1. Classification (NCBI taxonomy): domain Eukaryota; kingdom Metazoa; phylum Chordata; class Aves; order Passeriformes; family Furnariidae; genus Sclerurus; species Sclerurus mexicanus. The sequence continues at coordinate 1,929,867 of VWZF01003861.1, forward strand.
CCAGGATTTATTTACTACTTTTTTCACTGTGGTGATGGAAAGGAGTGGAGGCAGGCAGCTCAGGCATCACCTCTGCATGAGCCTGAAGTGCATCACCAAATCCGTGGGCACAGGAATGACAGGCTTCACCCCAGAGCTCCAATTCATGTAGCCCCAGCCATGGAAATGGGTTGGTTTACAACAGCATATATCAGCACCAAAAAGGACCCAGACACATAACAGCTATTAACTAAACACTTGGTGCTGGGGATAATGAGTTCAGGTGGCAAAAAATGAACCAGAGCACAATGGAGCTTGGTGCTGATCCTTGGAAATGTCCTCACTCCACCTTCTGATGCCTCCCACCAGAACTGCTGGAGTGTGATCCCCAGCACTGGGCCAGCAGTGGGCTTGGGGTGGACTCTAAAGATAAGAGCAGACCCTGTTGCAGGTCCCCATCTTCTGTGGACTGGAGGAAGACACTCAGGCAAAATGAAAAATGAGAAGTGAAGACTGTTACAGGTTTTATGAGCTGTAGCCTGCAGACATTAAGGGAGAAACCGCTTGCTAAGAGGCAGTTTTGCATCTTTGACCATGAAACTGAGATCTCTGCAGTGTTCCTCTCAGATATGGGCACACCCAGGCTGAATAAGCAGGTCCAGCCCCCACCCTGGCTTGCAGCTCTCTGTGGTTAGTGGCACACCAGTCTGTTGCTAATGTCATTGGTATTTTTGGCACATTATAGGTCCCTTAGGTATAAGAGCAGTCAGTGGATGAATTTTGTGGAAACTGTGGTTTAAACCTATTCAGATACCTGGTTTAGCTGGTTAGCTGATTCATATTTATTTTCAGATTGTGTGGGTTAATCTAGAAAATTAAGGAAATAACAAGAGACTGGGATGGTTCCCAGTCCTGAGAGGTCGTGTAGTCTCCATCCTTGGAGATATGCAAACGCAGCTGGACAGAGTCCTGGGCCTCCCAAAGGCACAGCTGATGGCTGATGACAGGGTACCAAGTGGTGCCTCCATCCCTCTCCGGAGAGGGATGTTCCCTCCTCCAGCAGCACCATGCACGTACCAGGCAGGAACATCTGAGAATGACGGAAGATGGTTTATCTTCAGGCCATCCACGGCCAGTGGCATCAGGGCAGCTTCCAGTGGCTGCATATCATAGCCATCCATCCTTCCCGGATGATTTTTGCTCAGCAATAAGCTGCAAGTCCCCACAGACACATCTTTCTGCTGCCCAGGGTGGCTATGGCAAACACTGCTGGGCCTGTCTGGTTTATCATTACTCTTCTTCTAGGAGGGCAGCCTGGTTAAACACTCCAGTGCTCTGTACATTCCCAGTCCAGTCGCTGATCTTGACAGCCCTCCGCACCCCTGCTCCCCACTGCCCTGGGCTGGATGCACTCACAGCTCCAGCCTGCAAGCACAGGGAGACCCAGCTTGGCCTTGCAGGGAGCAGGAGCCTTCCCTGAGCACTCTTCCCTTTGGAATAGCTTTGCCAAATTCAGGACGGTGGGAGAAAGGGACTGGAGCTGGAACTCTCAGCCCCAAAACCTACCGTGTCCCTGAGCAGCACCGCACCTTGCTTTGTCCGGCGGAGACTGAGAAAAGGAGGAGGGGGAAGAATTCCTCCCATGCCCTTTTAAATCTGGACGAAACAGGTTTTTAATGAAAGCAGCGCTTGATCATTACTGCTCTGCGAATTCAGAGCCGGTGGATACTTGATGCAAGCGGAGAGTTGGTTGAAACTCTCCCTTGCCAGCTCCCTCTTTGTCCCTCCGTGAGCCTGGGAATGGGTGTGATCTCCGAGTAGGAGTGTCCCTGCGGTTAAGTAGAGGATTGAATTACCGAAACACTGCTGTTCCCGAGCTGACAAGGTAGCAGAACAGCCAACAAAAGTGCCTTGAACCTAGGCGGAGAGCGGAGGAGGTCCGGCGGAGGAGAGGGACCTGGAGGACACTTGGCAGCAAGGTAAGCAGCCTCCCTGCACCCCTGTTGGTTTTAGTAACCCCAGAACTGTTTGACGACTTTTGTTCAATGGGAGAGTATGAAACAAAGAGGGAAAAAAGAGGCAATACATGTAATATTTTTCAAAGAAATGTCTCCCCTGGTGTAAGCCAGGATGTCTTTACTGAAATGAGCCCGCGCTGATTTACATCGCTTGGGGTTGGAACGAGCAGCTTGCCAAGAACCCGTCCAGGCTCCCTGTCAGCTCTGGGGACACATGCTTTTCCTGCAGCTCTGCACAGACCAGCTTTGATTTCATGCAACGACCAATTAATAGCCTTTTTTGGGGGCCTGGATTGTTTTATGCTTTGCTGCCGTGGAGATTTGCTGAAAGCTCGCCTGCCTTTCCAACAAAGTTGTGGGTCCAGGCAGCGACCGGAAAGTCTTTGGAAGTTCTCATCGATAGGTTTTATAGTCATCTAACCCATAGATTGCTAATGGCTGAGCCGCTGGGCTGCTTTGCTCTGTGAATAGAGTGTTTTCTCGTCCTGCTCGTTGGGGATGCAAGTTGCACCGAGGTGAAATTGAGTTGTAATGGAGTTGAGCTGCAGGCTTACTTGCCAATATTTTTCTTAGGCGTGCCTATTAGGAACATAAATATTTAACACAAAGGAGAGCTGATATGAATTAGCATCTGTGGGAGGTTCACACTTATTCAAGGCTGCCCTAGCACAGATGTAAACAAGTGTTAGAGCAACTGAAGCGAACTGGCCCCGCCAGGGCAGCACGTAGATGGTGAATCACCCAGGTGCTCTTTACACACCGCAGCTAAACAGGCCCATTAGAGCCTGCAGAGTAGAGATTGGACACTCACAGAGCACTGGCCTTCCTCTTCCGCGGGGTTTTACAGTGCCAGGTGGGAGGTGATGCAAGGACAGGCAGGAGCCAGCCTGGTGCAGATCAGAGCAGCCCCAACCATCTTCCCTCACCTTCCCCCTGGCAGAGCCAGGTGAGCTCCTCCTCCTCCCTGCACAAACAGGATGCCCTTATCCTCCTCCAGCTCCTTTTCCACCAGCAAACACGTAGGTCTCATGGTGTTATTTTCTAGGCAGGACTTTGTGGCAGCAGTTGCCAAGGTCTCCCAGCTGGGAGCAAAGGTTTTGTGCCATGTCCACAAGCAGTGTCACCTTGGTCTCCTGCCTTCTCCCGTATCTTGGGGCTCCTGGTTAGGTTGAGTCAATAAATACCTGCTCGTGCATGGCCAGGGATACTGAAGATGTTCACGGTGCCTCCTGGTCTTTTCCATGGAGCTGTACAAGTTTTTCTGGACTTCAAGAATGGAGGTTGTTATCTTTTCTGCTATAGCTCCCACCTTGGGGAGGTGTGGGACGTGTGGCATGGAAGAGATGCACCATGGGCTCTGTGATTCCAGATCCTGCAGCCTGCTTCTCCAGAACCACCCATCCTGTGCTTGTTCATCCCCAGCTGAGGGGGAGACCAGCTCCAACACCTGTCCCATGCTTGGAAGATGCTGATGCTTTGCTCTGTTCTGGGGCTCTGCTCTGTGCTGGGAACATCCCACTGGACCGGAAGCCTTCCCTCAGTTTTAACAGAGCTAAATACATGATGGTGCACTTGGACACAGAGCCCTGAAATTCCCTGTGCAGTGAAGGGAGCTCGGGGCACAGCCAAAGCCTTGGTGCTACCTGCCCTGGTTGCATTTTTGGCACCCTTGGGAATGCACGTGCCAGAACTGACCCTCCTCAAGGTTCCTCCCTTGTCACAGGGAGTGGGCTCTTTTGCAGCCTTGTGAAATTCACTCTGGACTGACACAAACCTACAGGTTGGGCTTTCTATATATGAAAAGTCCACCTGCACAAGGAAGGGCTCCAGTGTGAACACGCCACACCCAAAATATCTCAGCTCCAGCTCTTTGTTTATTCATGTATATTCTTCAGCTTCTGTTGGCCTCTCAGAGAAACAGATCGTTCAGTCACCAGGGGATAGACTCTCCCACAACTCATTAAAACCTTGCTTTTCACAAGCTCTCTGTGTGTATACAACCCTGGGAATGGGCCTAATTATGGTTTATCCTGGGTGATTATACATTTCTACTGTATTTCCACCCATTCTGAGTGAAAAAGGAATGCAAAAAGGAGTGAATATTGTCGCTAAGTCTTTGGTGTCCTTCAGTCTGAAAAGTCCTGTGCGCTGTGATGTTAATTTGCAGCATCGGATGATGTGCATCCCATTCAGCTGCCTTGATTTCCAAGGGCCTCTGCTTGAAACAGAAACCCTGCCATTTGTTATCCATCTTTATCTGAGCCTATTCAGGCTTATCTGAGGCAGTGCTGGGTAGAGTAACAGCGGAACTTGTTATTACTCTATATCCATGTCGAAGACGTGAGACGTGGGGGATGCTAAATTGCACGGTTGAGATCCATCCTGGGCAGTTCCTGTAGAATGAGCTATTCAGAGCAGTTGACCTCTTCTACCTAAAAATGTCCTCTTGCCGTGCCCTGGCATGAAAGGATAGGTTTGTGTCTGACCCTTTATTTAAAACTGCTCTTAACAAAAACAGCTGAACAGGGTAAGAAACAGGCAGTGCTAGAAATCATGTTCTTTTTTCGGTTATAGAGTCTACCTAGATACCCACCTTCCCTTTGGGAGTGTGCTAGAGCCTGAATTACTGTACTTCGTTGCTATGGAATAGCTGTCTGGGTCTGAGCTAATCCCACCCATCCCAGTCTTTCAGATGCCTGGTTCCTTTCCCAGTGCTCAGAGAAAACTCCCACTGGCAGCTCCAGGTGCAAAAGGCAGTCCTGGATGAATAACTCTTTCTAAGGCTGTTTGCATTATTTTGGGGGATGTTTTATTCATTTGGCTTTGTGCAGGTGATATGCTGCTCTCTCTGCTTTCATTTCATCACGCTGGCTGTCATTTCTGCCAAGAGGGGATTGCACACCCTTCCCATGCCGACGTGCTGTGGTCATGTGTGGACTTGGTTTCACTTTTTATGCCTGGCAAGTGGTAGATGCACATCTTGGGAACGAGAGTCCTTGGGGGACTTTCAGACTCAGGAGATTCTATGATTCTATGACTGTAGGATCTCCATGGGCCACAGCTTTGCTGCAGGAGTCCCAGGGCTGGGCAGCACAGCGTTTAGCTCACAAAATGGTGATGTACCAACACCACCCATCACACAGCACATGACACCACAGGGGCAAAGTTACACCTCCTTATTGCCCCATGTCCCTCTGCCCATCATTCCCAGTCATCCACCCCATCTGCATTTGCCCCGTTGTTTCCCTGGATCCCTTTCCTACAACAACAGAGAAGAACCACTGAAAGCCAACTTGGGAAGGATGATGCTCCTCAAGGAGCAGTCCCTTAGGGTGGGGAGAGGCAGATGGAGGCTGAGTAGCACCCCCAAAGTCCCAGGGGGATTGAGGAGGACCTCACAGCCCCTCCTGGATTGTAAGGGCTGGATGGAACAGTGATAAACACACCAAGTGTGTGGTGCTGAGCACAAGGCTGGAAAATAACACCAGTGTGGGTGACTGCTACCAAAAGGACATGTGGTGCTGGTGTTCCACTGAGAGGAGAGCCTGTGAGGGGTTGGCTCTGTTTCCATGACCTTAAAGCTCATATAAGGCAATTCATATCTTGGCTCATCACCCTGTCCCAGTGGAAGCTTGGGTTGAGTTGGTTGGTCCCCACTTGTTTTGACACTAGTCAGGTGTCTCTCATCAGAGGTGTGTCAGCCAACATACACGAAGGGTGAGTGTTCCTTTGCAGCTCAAGAAACAAAGCTTCCCCCTAAATAAATCCTTTACATCTCACCGAGCCAGCGACTGAAATGCAGAGTTGCCTACAGAGCACCCTACTTAGGTCCAGATCATTTCATTTACAAGCCAAAATGGAAACATGGGGTTGTTTTTTTGACAAGAAGTCCTGGGTTTCTCTTCCCAAATTTGATGTCACACTTAAAAGTCTGAACTGGAACAAAACTGAAACAGTCCCTTCTTTTTGGTAGTTAATATTAATCTTGCTGCTTTCCACTGGGAAGCCAGCGCTCTGGGGACCAGTTCTCCACTGGTCTGAGTGGAGCCAGAGCAGCATCCCTTCTCCATCACCATCAAACGAAGACCCTGAGAGCAAGGGTTTGTTCAACTGCAGTCATTAAACTGGGCACCAGGGAAAAGGTGCCCTTTATCTTGCACACAAACACAGGTGCACACATTTACATGTGTGGATTCTTACAATAAGTAGAAAACTGTTATGTGCAGCAGCAGAAATCATAACTCTTGGACTTGTGCTTTTTTGAGAAGGATAGGCCAGGTGGGCGCTGGTACTTGGTTTTTATCAAGGTTTTATTTATGGTATTTGTCTCAGTTCTCACTGACAGGTCTGTCGAGCAGAATCTTGGGGCACGGTGGGTGGCACTGAGCCCCCACACTCTGAGAGAACTGGAGAGCAGTGTGGCCAGCTGGGCTCTCCTCCCAGGGGTTTTCCCTCCTGCCAAGATTCACTGGATCTGCCCTAGGCAAAACATCAAAATGAGGGAAACGCCCCCAGGGGAGTCCTCCTCGGACTTAAGCACCTAAAGCTAAGACATCCAAGTGAGGGTGGATGAATCCCAGCCTCTAGCCCCCTCTCCTACTCCTCCTCCAGGCCCTGCATAGCAAGCAGTGGCCTTTCCTCAGTTTCAGCTGGGAAAATGCCTTCTTTTGAGGGTTTCACCTCAACTTCCAGCTGTCACATCCTTCCTGTAAGCTTCTGAAGTGCAGGTGCTCCCCAGGGCTCAGGAAGGTCTTGCACAGGTGAACAAACACACATCCTCTCCTCCCTGGTGTCTGAGCTCCAGTTTTACTTACCTGCAACCATGAGGTTAAATAATGCTCTGTTAAAATGCTGATGTGGGAGAGGATCATAACTTTTTTCTTGGAAGTGGCGAGTAATTAGAAGTTAGTTAGAGAGAACCTGAACCACTTCCCTGGAAGCCAGGAAGAGGAATTAAAATGGCTTCAGCTTTGTTTTCCTTCTGCGTGCATCTCCTGCCCTCCCTGTGGCACGAAGCTCTGCCTTGGGATGCAGTGCTGGTCCTGAGCCAGGAATCTCTCCCTTTCACCAGGGCAGAAAGAACTGAAAGAAAGATTTGTTCCTAATGAATTGGCAAGCTGCTTGCTCACCTTTCCCTTGGGATGGCTCCATACTGTTACTCACTCAAAAACCTCACGGAGAGGAGTGGGATGCACAATGGATACCCCTGAAATAGGTGTGCACCAAGCTGAAGTGTATTATTTGACAGAAGGGCACCTGGCACCATACCAGGGCAGTGCTGCTGCAAGGGGCTTGTGTGCAGAAGGCTTTTAACAGCTTCTTGTGCCTCTGTGTTCTTTTTTCTCACGGGTCTTCAGGGAGAGGTGGGTTTGCATTGAGGGAGTTTGCTGTCAGTCTCAGGGACTGATCTCAAGGAGAAGTTAGTGCAGCTCAGCCTCTGCTGCTGCTTCTGAGAGCTTTGAGTCTATCAGGGCTGCCCTCACCCCGCAGAGATGCTGCCTGCCTGGGAGAGCCTGCTGCTTTCAAAGACTTCCTTGGGGAAGAAGGACTTCCCAGGAAAACAGTCAGTCGTGAGCTGCGTGGGTGCTCTGACCTTCTCTGTAGGACACCAAGTCAAGGGCTGGCAGCCCCCACCTTCAGCCAGTTTGCTCGCCCTTTTCCAGAGCCAGTCACTGCTGAGCGCTGGGCTCTGCATCCAGCGTGATGAATGTGGAAACTCAGGCCACATGACTTGGGAGCTGTGGCCGGCGTTAGGGCTCCCTGGTTTAATTGTCAGTACATTGTTCTTACATTGTGAGAAGTTTCCTGGGACAATGCGGCTCTACCGTTCCCAGGAAAAATAGTCGGTTGTTAAAATTTTAGAGGGAGGACTCAGAAAGAGCAGCAGTTTGGGAGGGGGGGTGGGAGGGTGGAAAAATCTGCTCTTACAAATCAGTTTCCCAGGACCATCTGCTTGCAGATCAGGCTGCTGGAATGCTACCAGCAGTGAGATAAACAGAGGGGGACAAGGGGGATCATAAAGAGAGGTGTGGAGAGATGAGTGAGATTTCCTGAATGGAGCAAGCTAGAATTTATGGCAGGTGCAAATGCAGCTGCAGGGACTAGTCATAGTCAGAGGAGATAAATCATGAGTTGCCTTCCCTTCTAAATCAGATGTCCTCTGAGGAATTTGAAGAGGCAGATGAGATACAGATTGAGGGCTGTTGCAACTGGGAAGGTGGGTATTTCCCAGTAACCTTGTATTTCCTTGTGTTCTTTGTTTTTATGTAAGGATCAAGGGAAGGACTGGAGGATTAGAATAAAGTTCACCTGCCTTGTGGTTTAGAATGAGCTGAAAGGTAAAGCTCACAGTCCCAGTGGCTTTCTGGGAATGAGTAAGTATCAGCTACTAAGTCAGAGATGCCAGAAATGGACAGGAGGTGAAGGTCTCTTTCTTGGTAATGCCTGGGGTGGTAGTTGGAGACGAGGGAGATTTCCAGGATTCAAGACACAGAGAGCAGCTGGGCCCAGGGAACACTGGTCAGCTTTTGTCGGGGCAAAATGATTATTGCTCTTTCAGAACCTGAGAAATTACTTGGCTGGGTGAATCCAGGTCTCTGCATCCTTTCAATTTACTGAATAGGGAACTCAAACCTCTCTTGGGCTGTAGAGCACTTACAGTTTGAGAGCCCACCATTAACATAAAATCATCTCAGTGGTTCTTTCCATCCCAGGCTCTTAAATCTTCAGTCACATTATTCCTGAACCAACTTTATCATCTCAGTCCTCAGCATCCCAGCCCTTGCCCCATGAGCAAGGAACAGAAAACACCAGCCACCTGTGATGTCAGGTAGCTGCTTGGATGAGGTGTGGTGTGGTGATCCCTGGCAGCCATTCATGGAAAGAGGGAAAACCGGCCCCATCTGAACCGAGTGAAGTCCCTTCTTAGCTCCCTGAGAAGGTGAACACAATCTTAGTTCATCCCATATTGCGTCTCAAGTTTTAACTCAGCTCAATTTAAGTCTAAAAAAGCCCTTCAAACCTGAAGGGGCTCACAGACCCCGAGGAGCTGAGCCCAGAGAGCACGTCCTGGCCATTTAGCCATGTCATTTCAAAGACATTAAGTAAAGACAAGCCTGCCAGCCTCCCTAATAAGCTGTTCCAATATTTAATTGCCCACCGTGATCAGAAATAGCATCTTATTTCAAGGCCTGTTTTACGTAGTTTTAGCTGCCAGGCAACAGCTCTTTCCAAGAGGGTGAAGTGCTTTCTGTGGTCAGCCAGGCATGTCTGTGCAGAGCTTTCTCCTTGGCACGTCAGCCACACTGAGCTCCTGAACCTGGACCTCACTGGACTTAAAGGAGGGGGATGAGCTGAATGGGCTTTTTCCTCTTCTGCCACCCCCACAACACATATCCCATTCCCTGCCTCCTCACCACATTCCAGAAAATTCAGCATGGGTCGGAGGAAGGTATTGTGGCTCTGAGTGTGTGACAACATGAGACAGAAGACAAGCCCCATTGCTGGACCTCCCTACCTGTTGTTTCCACGTGAGGTAAAAGCTGCATTTTCTCCTCTTGCAATGGAAGGATAAAAGGCAGCTTACCCAGGCTGAGTGCTGTACTTCTGGACAGTACCTTGGTAGAGACAGTCCCTGTTCCTGGGCTGGACCTGGTGAGCCACACAGGGTAACTCCAACACTGAATTTCATTCCTCCGGGCAAAACAAGAGTTAACCACTGTCTGCTCTGCGAACAAAAAATGGCACCTCCTTGGGCCCAGATGCCCAACTATAATGGAGACAATGAAAGCAATTCAACAGCCCTGGTTTACCTCATCTAATGCCAGTCCAAGTATTCCCAATAATTAGGCCTTTCAGCCTGGAAAGGCTGGAGCCACAGCTGCTTCCTATTTTCCCAAAGCTGTACAGAGCATTAGTCATTTCACTGGGGTTTTTTATTACCGTGACTACGGCCCCGCAAGTGCGCCGCCAAAACCCAGACGAGCCAAACCTGCCTGAATTCAGAGCGTACTTTGGGAGTTTGAAATGTTCTCCTGTCCCCCTCTCTGAGCCCTGGTTTCCCCTCCCCACCCAAAACAGCCAGAGTCTGCCTGAAGGAATGTCCTGCTAGGTCTGGGTTCCCAACCCGGACCAGGCTGACCGAAACGAAGCAGTGATTGCTGGCACTTCCATCCCCACTATTAATCATTAACCAGCCTTGGGACTGACCTTGACACTTAGTTAGTCATCTAGTCCTTCCTGAAGGCAAAGCTTTCCCCCACACTCTGCTGGTGGGAGAGGGGATAGGGATTGCATTTAGCAAGCAGGAGTGTTGCTGTGATTTTTGGCAGTGCGTGGAGGGGAGTGGGTGTAACAAGGACACATCTGCCCTCATCCACCAGCTTTGTTGCCTAGACTGTGACAGGGGAAGCTTTGCTTTTAGCTCTGCAGGTTGCAGGTTGTCCTGACAGTAACATCCAGTCAAGAGGCCAGCCACTGATGTTCTTTTTCCAGGTCCTCTGACCTCAGTGAACAGCAGCATTTGTTCTTTGCAATTTAATTTATAACATCTTAACCAAGTGGTGATGACCCAGCAGAGCATCTGCAAGCCACAAGTTGCCTTTGCTAGGCAGTGGCCACCTCTCATCCCACCTTCATGGTGTGAGCTTTTCTCCTCTTTCCATGGAGACAATCCCTGGAAATGGTGGCAATAGGATGGCTGGCCCTGGAGGTGGAAATGGTGTAGCTGCATGTCACTACTGTGGAGGCAGAGAGGTGAGCTACAGCTGCCTCTCTCCTCCCTCCACAGGCAAAGCTCTGTCTGTGTACAAGGAAGCAAATGTCCATCCCCGTAACCAGTTATTTTCCCCAGTGAATCCCTGCCCCAGAGGTGACTGACTCACACTTCTGGCCAACTTGCATTTCACCTAAGGCTGGGCAAAACTGGTTTGACTGAGGTGAGAACTGCCCCAGACAGTGAACCCTCCAAACCTCTTGACATCTCTCTTTTATTTTTTAATTCTTTTTGAGTTAGAAAAGTTTCTGCCCTTCCTGATTTCAGCACAGATGGGAAGTTTTCACTCCATTAATACTGGATTTTGTGTCTGAACAGGAGCTGAATTATGGGATCATCTGATTAAAAGCCCACATTAAATCATTAATGAAAGGAGCTGCCCGATTATATAAGCCATATTCCTATTATTTCTAACTTGGCCACCAGCCGAAAGAAGCTGGAAAGTCCAAAGAAACAGCCAACCTTGACTGTGATTCACACTCCCCCAGCTAAATTACTGAGGAGGAAGGGAGGGACAGCATTTCCCAGAAAAGTGAGGACCAGCATTAATGGGCAAGTGTCAGATAGAGAAAGGAGCTCCAGGAGCAGAGGAGATCCAAGGTCCCTGTTTTGAGTCAAATAGGCTTCATTTGGAATCTGCAGAGCACTGCTGGCTTTCAGAGGGTTTTGTCCAACACAAAGGCCTGTGGTCAGAGGAATCTCAGCATCCTTTGAGTTAACTTTTCCAACAGAGGCTGGGGTGCTGGGAGGAGCAGGGATCCAGCTGTGTCTCACAGCTGGCCAGCTGCCGGTTTCCTGCACTGCTCACAGGCAGGCAAGGCACCTGCTGCCTTCCACAGGGAGCAGTGTCAGTGTGGCTAAAGAACTTTACTGCCCTGAATTCTCCTTTACTTGTAAAGGTCTTTACTGGGTTTGTTTTCAGGGTCTTCCTGTTTTGATGCTGGAAGGAAAAATTCTAAATAAATTAAAAAGATAGCTGAGGGAAGGAGGCTTCACTTGGGTTTTCCTCTGATAGGGACCTTTTGAATACAATATTAAAAGAAAGGAAAGGTCTTTTGGTTAAGGATCTGAACTGAGATCATGGTTTTGGCTTCAGTTCCTGATAGCCCTGGACTCCACAGCAGTTAGGTTAGGATGCCATTCAGAGCAGTGTCTTATCTCCTCCAGGGACACTGAAGCATCTTCTTGTGTAGGTCTCAATTACCTTTCTGGGAACTGAGATGAAAAATGTCTTTTTTTGTCCTTGCTGTTTGTTTTCTTGCCTGGAACGTATCTGGAGGACATGAGAGGGAGATGAAAGTTGTTGAGTGTGTGCAGAGTGTGCTCCTGCTAGGTACCTGAGGCCACATGGACAGTCTTCCACCGTCCTTCAGATCTATCTGTGTCGATGAAAGAGTGAGCACATCTGACTCCTGCCACCAGTGCTGGCAGACTGGGGCTGCCTGCTCAGTTAACAGAGAAGTGTTGTGGTTGTGCTCAAAACATCCCTGGAAATACCTGTATCTCCCTACTGCCTGTGCAGGGAGCCAGGATCTGGCAGTTCTGGGCTGTGGAAGATCAGGATGAACCAATATTCTTATGTAGAACAGCGATTTTTGTGCTCTTACTTAGTGTGCAAACTCTTTGGGACGACCAACCCTTGGTATGACTTTATGGTGCCAAGTGCAGCACATCTCTCCATGCTCTTGTAACACGAGCAATAAACATGCTTTGTGGCAGGTTCTCTTCTTTCCCTCCTTCAGAGGAAGCTGCTTCCATGTCTTTGTGCAGCAGCTTCCTTTATTTTCCATCTCGTTGGGCCATGGATGGCCCTGTTCCTTCTCTTGGGCAGTTTCCTGCAGCAGAGCAGAGGACAGCAGGAGAGGCCATGGCCAACAGTCAGTGCAGCCTTTTCATCCCAAGACAGAGGAGCAAACACAGTCAATCAAGTGGTTGTTGTTTGTAGCACAGCACAGTCGTTCAGTCTGTCACGAGCAAATGCAAACCGAGGGAGTGCGCTGACAAACCGAACGAATGCAAGACACAGGAGTCAGTGAGCCGTGTGTTCTCTCAAGGCTGGGCCTTGATTTGTGAGCAGGATTGACTCATGAAGGGAAGGCTGATATGGGTCTTGCCCTTACACAAACACAGCCTGTCCCGTGGCTGCTGCAGCAGAGCTGAGCTGCTCAGGGGGCACCTGCCATGCCCTTTGGGCCAGCCAGCTCTCAGAGGGTATAAATCCATGTTTTCATGTACATTGGTTTGGGATTTGATCTGCTGTGTAAACAAGCAGGGTTCAGAAGTCGTTTCTTGAGCAAAACCTCAGCAGTAAGAACAGGGCGCATAGCTAAGGGCGGTCCTTATTTCTTTTCACAGCTGGTAGATATGATAGCAGATGGATGGGAGACCTCCACCTGTCAGAGCTGGAGACACCAAAACCATCTCAGATTTTCGCAGACACCCTTGTGTGGGCAGTCTGAAACCTCAGCAGAGCTGAGGAAGCTGCTGAGCTCCCTGTAAAATAGACATCTTGGTTGTGGATTGGATTGCTCTGTGTCCTCTGCTGACTGTGCTGGCTGTGTCTCCACTGACCTTCATGGAGCTGAGAGCCTGGTGCCCTGCCCTGACATACCTGTCTTAATTTAGACCTGAATCTCGTCCTGAAGTAGAAAGGCTTCATTCCTTGGGCTCCCAGTGCCCCAGGGTCAGGGTACCCGACCTGGCCTCCACTGACTGGTCCAGGAGGACACGGGTCTCCTGGAGGGCCACTGTTGTCTCCTCCATCCCTCATGCCGTGGTGGGAACAAAGCAGTACTGAGGTCAGGTCCAACGCCCTGGAGAATCCTTTCCACCTATTCAAACAGGGAGAAAATAACCCCACACCAAAACAGCATCATCCTATCCAGTCTTTGCTGGGCTGTGATCCCACACTTTGCTTGCCCCCCCCCGTGAGCATGGATACCCTGGGAATGGGGCTTATCACACTCAACTGTTGATAGTCATCAGAGAGAGAAGGACACATCAAAGTGTGAATTATCAGTATTAAACCTCCAGTGACAGTAAGAGGAGCCCAGCTGACCAACACATTTACTGCTATATCCAATTATATAGTTATTTTGGTTTTCCTTCTTCCTTTGCCTTCCAGCTCAGACTGCAGGATGACAGACGGTGACAGAAATCTCCCAACCATCGAGAGAAAGCTGGGACTGCAGATATGGAGCATAGAGGTATGACAGGGGGCAATGATGGCACATGTCCTCTGCACGTCTGGGGGTGTGTTTATGTTCCAGGAAAGAGGTATTCTTGAAGTAATCTGTGTGGGAAAAGAGGGTCTTAGAGATAAGATACAGTGGGAAACAGGAGACCCAATATCTCCCTATGAAACTTTCAACATGTTATTGTTTTGGTTTCCTTCTCTGTAAAACAGAGGTGATAATATTGACTAAGGGAACAGGAACGTGGTGGGACTGAAACTGTTCCTCCAGCACTGGAGACTTTTCTCACCCCTCTTGGGAACCAGTGCAAGGCTGCTTCAGCACACGAGAAATTCCCTGTTTCACCAAGAAGATGGGTTATCCAGAGGTAGCCTTAGTCTATACCAGTACCTGCCATGGGGAAGACACATATTTTTGTGGCAAAGGGATTCCATGGAGTCTCTTTGTACTTCATTCTTGTCTTTCCTACTCTGGGTCGCTGCAAGGAGAAGTCCTGCAGCCAGTGAGGTCACCCGCTTGTGGAGGTATTTGATTTTGGATTGGAGCTGAGCTGTGCTCAATTCTGCCTTTTTCTGGCCCAATTCACCAGGAACATTCCCCTGCAATGAGAGTGGGTATAAACTAAGGTGCAGAGTCCACTCAGGGGTGCAGTGGGAAGGGGCTCCAACACACATCTCCAAGTGGGACTCTGCAAGCCCCAGCTGTGTTCCAAATATCACAATCATTGCCTTTCCGTTTCTCTCCAAAGTCCTGCGCTAAGCTGCTTTCCAGAGGATCTGTAATTAGAGCTGTGTGGGTTCACAAGGGTCAGGCTGGTATGCTGGGAAACAGGTCAGGCCACCAGAAGAATGCATGTCTCTAATTTCAGAGAACCACAGAACCAGTTCCAGCCCAGGGTGGCACATCCAGGCACCTACACTGGGCAGGTTAAAATTATGCACTTGCACCAGAGGAAGTGTGCAATTAGGGTCTGGAGGGGCGAGGGGCACATCAGTGTCCTCAGCTTTGTCTTTTCACAGCACTGCTGGTTGCTCTAAACCCTTGGCAGAGTGGTTATCCTAACAGTGCTGAAACTTATCCTTGAACTCATGAGCACTGAGGAAAAACTGTGCCCAAAACTAAAACTAGAATCAGGTGTGCTCACTCTCCTGGGAAATTCCCTACAAATGCAAGCTCTGGAGCCCTTCAGCCTGACCTCCAGATCCACATCTGCAGGATGCAAGGAGACTAAAACATACTTGTCAGCCTGTGCAAGCATTTTGCACCTTTTAATCCCTGAGTACTTCGGGGGTTTCCTCCAGGAGTGGCTTTTCCCAGCTCACAAGCCCAGCCCTGACTCTTCCTTCTCCACACCCTGGTTGTCACTTCAATGTTTTGTACACCCTGGCTGTCCTGTTTTACACACATCAACTTCTGGCTCTTAAGTTCTAGCAGTGACCCAAACACTGATTTTCTTACAGAATATGAAGATGGTTCCTGTACCTGAAAAGGCTTACGGGACCTTTTTTGAAGGAGACTGTTACATCATTCTGCATGTAAGTAAGACTAGCAAACACTGGTCTCTCTTAGGCAGCTGGTTCAACCCCTTTTGTTTAGCACTGTCTTGTTTCCTCTCTGCTGGAAAAAGCACTGTGGATTAAAGTGGTTGTGCATGTGTGTTCACCATCTAATCATGAATCTGAATTTAACGTGGCTGTTGCAACAACACTGTCTGTTTAGTAAATCAAAAGTCCAGGGGAACCATTAACTTAGTAATTCATTAAAAGTGTTTATCTTCTAATCACCTGAGTCATGCCCAGGCATGGCAGAATGGCCAGTGCATTCCTGGCAAACTGAATCAAGGCCCACATTTGCATGATTTATGGAAGTCTTTTGGGGACGTGAGAGTTGGCCAGCTGGAGGGTCTCATTTCCAGCAGATGATGTGGGATAGAAGGTGTTCCATGTCATGTGTCACGTAAGCAGCAGAGAGGCTCTACAGCCCTTCTCATGTCCCCATTAGGCCATTTCATCAGTCCAGCCCAAATCTGGTCCAGATTTACTTGCAACCATCTGAACCCAGGCTAGGCAGAAGCATGAGGGACTTCTGAGAACCAGCTCTGTGGGCTCCCCAAACTGCCTTGTGTTCCCAAAGTTCACTGGGAGGATGGTGTGTTACACCTACTTCCTGGAATTCCTTCCAAATCTCTTCATCTGCGTAGAGCAACCCAAGTCCCATTTTATCAAAAAACATCCACGTGGTGGAAACCAGAAGCGTTTCCCACTTCCTGGGTCTGAGTATCCCTCCTGCAAACATCCCTGTCAGTGGAGAGACAGCAACGCCTCCACTGCCCCACAGTAACCAAATGCACCTCCGCCGTACGTCAGGCTGGGAAGGCACCACAGGATGAGCCTCCTGCCCGAATTCACCATGCACGTGCCTTTATGATACCTTTTGAGTGCTAAATCGATTTGGTTGCAGCCACCCAAAGACATGCTTAGAGCAGAATATGAGTGTCCTTGCAAGGAGCTGACAGCATAAATACGGATTTTGATGCTCACGGGCTCAGCTTCCACAGGTAGAATAACCCTTAATTAGCCCAATACTCTCCTTTGCCCCTGAAGACAGGAAGGTAAAAATACTCATCTTTGAATTCTGCTTCTTCACTGGAGTCTCTCCAAATAAAGATTGTCCATGGGACAGTGGGACTTTGATCATCTTCAGTAGCGATGTATTAAATGGAGCAATTTTTCCACAAATTAATTATCTGTGCCTGAGGAGCTGAGCTGTGTTTTGTTTAAGTTCTTCTGCTGTGTTTCACTGTGGTATCACTGCACAAAGCAAATAAACAGAACTCAGTGTCAAATCCAGCTTATAAAATGAGCTTTTATTACCTTTCCCAGGCGTCCACGATGGGATTTAACACAGTAGGTGCTGAAAAATAACTGGCACAGCTCACGTAACACTGAGCACACCTGTTCCCAGCCTGCTTGCCTCCTTTTTCTAGGCCGTTGGGTTCTTCTGTAATAAGATGAATCACAGCATGCACGCACCAGCTCGGCTTCATTTGGAGCTATGTCTGTTTTGCAAGTCAGCAGGAATTGCAGTGCAGTTTGTGTTACTACGTCGTGTGATATGAGAAAGACAACAGGAAAGAAAGAGTAATGTCTCCAGACAAATAAACAGCAGCATGCATTACATTTCAAAAGGTGATGTGTGAGAAGACTCTGCTTTAAGTTCTAATATCAAACTCTGCAAAAGTAGGACAGGTTGAGCACATTCGTTTTTGTAATTGCACAAGTGCTCAGTTTTCCTTGATAACAAGAGTTATGAAAGAACAGCAGACAGAAACATCCTTCAGTTCAATATGTACATAAAATCCAAAAAATCCTCTCCTAATTAAGGAGAGCTCCAGGCTGAACTCCATTTCCTCTCCCCTTGACCAGAGGAAAGGCAGAACTGGGAAAGAGCTCCACGGTCACTTGGTTCTGTCAGGTCTCCCTGGCCATTTGAAACACACATATGTGGACTGTGTGTTCATCCTGGCTTGTCTTTCCCACCTCTCCCAGACCAAGAGAACCTCTCGCGGCTCTGCTGTGGACTTGCATTACTGGATTGGCAAGGATTCCTCTCAGGATGAGCAAGGTGCCGCAGCCCTGTACGTCACCCAGCTGGACAGCGCGCTCGGGGGGAACCCTGTGCAGCACCGGGAGGTGCAGGGACACGAGTCTGAGACCTTCCAGAGCTATTTCCGCAATGGCATCATGTGAGTAGCTCAGAATACCCTGCAGAGAGGTGGGTCGTGCCCTTGGGGTTCCCTCTGCTTTGCTGCGTCTCAGAGACATCAGTGTTTTCAACAACCTGAAACATGCGGATCAGCACTGAAACTGGTTAAAATTCAGAGCAAAAATTTCCCATTTTGAAAGAATTATTTATAACTCTGAGTCTGGAATCATGTCTCTACTGGTCATTTTCCCAGATATTTGCAGTAATTGCATCTTAACCTTCCTGTCGTTCACCCTTGGGTCTTCCTTCCTCTCCTCCACAGACTTTAGATTAAAGTGCCCATTCAGGGCACTTCAGACTAATATCCACCTTGAAGTGAAGTGCTGATTTGGCTCATACTGGGAGTAATATTCCTGTAGTGGAAGGGAAGTTTGACTCTGACCTTCTGTCATCTAAAAGAGTCCAGTCATGTGGTCTTTGCTCACTCTGGGGTTTTTGGAAGAACTCCAGTAGCTGTCCTCCAGAAGGACCTTCATTGGCAGTAAACAGCCTAAGTGCCTTGATTTTAAACAGCTGAAGAAAACTCAGATGAAAACCCATCCTGAGTCAGTATCTGGCTTTTGATACCTCTGTCTTGTGCATCTCTCATGACTTTCCTCAGAACTTTCCTGAGACAGAAAAGTGCTTTTACCCTCATCTTAAAGATGAGTAAGGAGCAATGAAGGACTGAAATTCAGCCTTTCAAAAAAACAGTCTGTTTGGAAGCCTGTTTGCTTCTGAAATCATTATGAGCTGGACTTCGTGTTGGTCTAAACCACATCCCTGTGGTCAGTGAGGAGGTCTGAGGCGGAATGAGACATTGAAGCAAGCTCTTTCCACATCTTGGCAGGTGGACTAATCACTAGAGCATCCTTCTGTGGATATCTTAAACTGGGCCAAACAAGTCTAAAATGCTGACCACATTTGCCAGTCTCTTCCAAGCTGTGATAAAATACGTGTATTGCCCACATGGCAAAAACTGTAAACAGCAATTGTCTCTTTTTCTCCCATAAATGGCAATTGCATTGTGGCAATTATTACTGTAGCGTGAAAGTATGAGCAATGGATCTGTTTTCTAAAATGGTCCTGGATGTGTGGAAGTGAGTTAGACTTGCCCAAAACCCATTAAAAAGATTCTGGTACTTTCTTGAGGGGTTGTGTCCTCTCATGATTGTGCAAAGTTGCACATAAGGGAGGGGATGGCTTCGTGCAGTGAGGCAATAAATACTAACAGTGGCTATTGCAAAGTGTGTGTTCAAGAGTGAAAGAACTAAATTGTAAGATAAAAAGACAGAGCCCTGTACCTGTTTTCAATTTTGTTCTGCTTATGGCAACAGTTTCCTATCCAAGCTTCTTTTAATAGAAAACTATTTTGAAGGAAACCAAATTTTTTAGCAAAAAATTTGTTTTCTGCAAAGTTGGCTTCCTATTTTAATTCAGTGTTTATGGAATATTTAATTTCTGAGATGCCACTGCCATGGTTCATGGGATTTTCAGTTTGGTTGTGTTATGCTTACACTGCCATCCCTGACCTGCCTGTTCATCTTCTCCCAACATGTTTAAAGTTTGGAATCGATCTTAAAAGTCTTGTCCAACCTAAATGATTCTATGATACTGTAATTGTGTGCACAGCAGCAACACAACACCCATAAGAGGCAGATGGACACTGTGAGAAATCATGGTCTGGCCAAGGGCCATAAACAGCACAGTGAGGCAACCAAGCATTCACATTGCATTTTTAGGACTTGGAGGTTATTTTGGGTCTAGATCTTTTAGTTGTCGCACAAAGCTCGAGACATTCTCAGACGACAGAGGGGAAGGTATTTTCTAACCAGCTCTAACTCTTTATTCTCTGCTTCACAACAGCTACAAGAAGGGAGGAGTGGCTTCAGGATTTAAGCATGTGGAGACCAACATGTACAACATCAAGCGCCTTCTTCACGTCAAGGGCAAAAAACACGTGTCAGCCACAGAGGTAAGAAAAAGAGCCTTCCCTTCTTAGGTATCTTCTCCTTGTCTCTTCTACATCCTTTTTCAGCCAGGCTTTCCTGCTGGATATCTCATCTCTGCTCAAGGACTTGTACTTCAGGATAGTCTTCAAGACCTCACTCATGAGAGAAGCCCTTGGGCTCAGTGAAGACCTGACTGCAAGAAGGATGAGAGTGTCATTGTAAACCTGTTCTTACATCCCAGGGACAGCTTTGCAGTGGCTGTAACTTCTCACCTGCAGCTCTCATTGTCTTTCTTCAGTTTGCAAAATGTTTTCATTTTCTCGTGGCAGGTGGCACTCTCCTGGGACAGCTTCAATAAGGGTGATGTTTTCCTGCTGGACCTTGGGAAAGTGCTGATTCAGTGGAATGGACCCAGCTGCAGCATTGCTGAGAAATCCAGGGTGAGTGCACGCAAAAGCCACGTCGTTTACTGGTGTTTTTTGATGCCTAGAAGGGAAAAAATAGAGAAAAAATGCTCAGTGTTTGCACAGTGAAAATCTTAGGAAGAGCAGCAAGGTAGAGGTGAACAGAGAAAATAATGATAAATCTTCTACTTGCTCATCTGCTCATTTCAGAGGCCTGTGGGAGTGCTTTGCTCCAGTTCAGACGTGGCCTCAGCTTGGGTTTCACAGGCAGCTGTGGGCACATCACTAGCTCTGGCCCCAGAAATTGATGCAGCTCCCCCTGGGGAGGTTCATCTCCATCGCTCTGTGCCCTGTAGTTTGCATGACATAGGATTGGAAAGTCAGGTAGGTAGGTTTAGCTGCACTGACTGCCCCGGGGGGTAGATTAATTTTAATTTTTTGTTTACAGCATCACAGGGAGTTCCAGCTTGGTCACTATGAGACAAGTAGGAATGCATAACCCAGGTGCTGATAGGCCAGATCCATAGCTCTTAAGGCACTTTGCAAAGGGGTCATTATCCTCATTTTACTGATGGAGGAACCAAGATACAGAGATGTAACAAAGCGAGATATATCAGTGGGTCATCAGCAAAGCCAATGGCCAAACTCATAGCTTGTCATTATAACATTAAAAGGCAGGTGGGTCTGCTCTGCACGTGGTGTCCCCTGATGAGCCAGGAGAGGAGGAAGCGTCACAGGGAATGTGAATTTTCAGGACACAGTGGCTGAAAGAGAAGATCCTATGGATAATGTAGAAGAGCTAGAGCAACTCTCAGCAGAGGAGGGGGAGCAGGCAGAGGGATGGCTGCTGGGTTTGTCTCAGACCTCAAGCAGGCCATTTCCTATGTCTGTCAAACAGAGGCACCTTTCAAAGCTGTTGCAGTAGGAGTCATGGAAAAAAAATAATTTGATGGAAAATGGAGATTTCAGCCTAATTAGTTGCTTGGCATTTCATGCTGCTTTTCTCACAGAAGACATCCGTGTTTTTGGAACACTTGAAACATTTAAATGTAAAATGTCACCGCGGGGCACCCGGGGTCCTGCAGCTCTGCAGCATCCTGCCTCGTTGTCCTCAGCATGTGTGTTCATCTCTCTCCCAGACCATCCCACAAGACCACTGGACCTGTTTATGTACAGTCACTCACACAGGCAGTGCCAATTGTGGCTCCCACACGCCTGCTCCTGGGGGAGCAACATCTAGAGACTATAATAAGCAGTATTTTCATGTGAGTTAGTTAATAATCAGGCATTACAGACACATCTGCTTTTTCAACAGCTAGATTTGGAGGGCACTAGAAGCTTCCAGGGGCTGTGGTCATGCGGCTTGGGCTCAGTCGTTGCTCCAGGTCTGGGGCAGTGAGTTTGTTGTCTGATTCATGACTCACTCGCTCTGGTCCTGTGCAGGGTCTGGCGCTGGCCCGCAGCATCAGGGACAGTGAGAGGGGTGGCCGCGCCCAAATCGGCATCATTGACAACGAGAAGGACTCCCCAGACCTCATGCAGATCATGAGGATGGTGCTGGGTGAGAGGCGTGGGGAGCTCCGAGATGCCATCCCGGATACGAAGGCGGACGAGCTGCAGAAAGCAAACGTCCGGCTCTACCAGTAAGTCCAGGGATGTATCCAAACCCCTTTCCTTCCCTACAGCGAGCGCTGTGGAGCCTGACTGTGCTCGGTGGCTGTGTCTTTCAGTGTCTATGAGAAGGACAGTGACCTGGTGGTACAGGAGATCGCCACCCGGCCCCTGACACAGGATCTGCTCCAGCACGAGGTGAGAGAAAGCCAAAGGCCTTCACAGCGAGAAAAGGATGCTGTGGCTCGCTTTGTTTTCCGCTGAGCACCTGTTTCAACGGGATACCCTGTTTCCTTCCATCATTAGGATGGCTTAGCCCTGAGATAGGTGGTGTGTTGAAGCTGTTCCAACAAGAGATGGCAAATTGGTGCTCTCAGACAGGCATTGTATTGGCTTGGCAGTCAGAGTGGAAGAGACTGCATAGCAGGAATAAATTCAGATGGAATTAAGGCTTCTTAATACGTGATGTTCAGGGATAGCCTTCCCTCTGCTGAATCCAGAGCAAATAAATACTTTGCTCACAAAATCAGGTGGATGTTTTCCTGCTGTAGCAAGTGGCGGATCGCAGTCACCCGCCCAGAACAGGGATTCCTTACAGACCCTCTGTGCGAGGGCTTTCAGAAAACAGAGACTTTTCTTCTGATGAAAATCTGGCAGAGAATTGCTCACCCTTAATTCTCTGCAGTGCAAACCAGCCTATTCCAAAACAGCATTGTGCTGCAAGGTTCCCCCTTCCCTTATTCGCCCTGCTTAAATCTCAGTCTCCCTTTGCAGACATAAGGACCTTTCCTTTTTCTTTTCAAAGCTCAGTTTGAAAAATTAGAATCCTTTGGTCACACAGTGTGTTTGGAGCACCAGCTCTCTGCAGATGGGCTCCTCAGCAGACCTCTCATCCCCTTTGGGTTTGGGATTCTGCTGAGTTCACAGCAGTACAACAGTTTTAGCTCCAGAACAGGGACACAAGTCATGACAAAGAGGTTTCATGGACATTTCCTGCTCCTTTAGTAGCAGATTTGGCATAAACGAGCACCACCAGCAGCAGTGCTGAAGCACAGCAGGTTGAGGGTGATATTTCAGCATAGACTTTTCCTGGCCCCATTTAGAGCATTTCCATTGGTTTGAGAACATCCCCTATGAGACAGTAATAGCCAGTTTTGAGCAATGCCTTAAAAAATACATATTTTAACTCATTACAGTTAAAAGTCAGCTGCCTGAGTTAGGTGTGCTCACAAAGCCAACGTACCCATGAAGCTCTGTAGGGTTGGTTGTAGTTGTATTGCATTTATGAACCAAAATAAATCCATCCTCTGATACCTCTGCTAAATGGTTGCAGGGTTAGAGCTCTCCAAGGCAGGAAAACAAACCAGATCTACATCTAACCAAAATTTTCCAGAAGGATCCAACCTGAGTAGGCTACAAATGATGACCTTGGCCTGCATGGAGCTTTTCACAGGTGTTTTTTCTGCTTTCTGTTTTTTCCGTTTCACCCCAGGACTGCTACATTTTAGACCAAGGTGGTTTCAAAATTTACGTCTGGAGAGGAAAAGCCTCCAGCCCAGAAGAGAAAAAGGCAGCCTTCACCCGAGCTGTGGTGAGTTGTAATACACTGCAAACAATGTCGTGGGAGGTTAATATGTGCTGATCTAGATCTGACCACTAATTACAATTAAGTGTAGGTTTGGGGAGCTGGCCTGTGTAATAACAGTGGCAGAAGTTAAATGTCTAAGGGAGGCATGATGACGCAAACACAAAATTGTTAGTCATCAAATTGTGCTAGAACTAAGACCTGACACTAAAACTAGGAAGAAATTGGTTAAAGAAAAAAAAAGTATAAAAGCAAATACTTCATTACATGGTAAATAGTGGACTTCTGGACTTTGTTGATTCAAGAGGTAGTGGAGTCAGAGAGTATCAGCAGGATTGAGATGGGATTAGACAACTTCATGGTCCAAAGGTGCATAGACAGATACTAAATAGGCTCTTATCCTCCTGAGATCCATGGCCCAATATTGTGCGTGCTTGGGGAGAGTGAAGGAGCCACACTGAGGACATGAGCCACCAAGCTCATGTTTGCTCACTGAACAGCATCTCCAAGTGCCAGTGTCCCAGGCAGCACAGGACACTGTTCTGACCCCAAAAGGCATCTCTTGTGTTCCCAAACAAGAGTAATGCCTTGGGTAAGTCAGTGGGGAATTTCCTTACCTGGACTCTGAAAAAGCCAGACCATTTTATGTAGGGCTATAGGACTCATCTGCAAGTCCATTACAGGGAATAACAACTGTTTCCCAACACCAGTGGGGCTGGGCCCAGGCTCTGTGTGTGAATTTGAAGGTGCTACGGGGCTCTTCCACTGGGTAGAAAGAGATCTGCTATCAACAGCTGTTAATTCACATTGGCCACCCTGAGGCAGGACCAGGGCTCGTGACAAGGTGGAGCGCACGAGCACAGTGCCCTGGCTCCTCCAGATGAGCTGCCATGTCCATGTGGTTATTTTCTGTTAGATCGTGCCTCAAGTCTTCATCTAAATAAAAAAATAGCCTTGAGGGAGCCTGGGCAAGTAAGGCATTTGGTATTCTTTTACAAGCTGACTTGTTGAAATGAAGGTTATGAGGAAACTTAGCTTTTAATTATCTAGTTACTTATGGGAAGACCATAAATGGCTTCATCTTCAGTGAGATCTAACCAGGAGGTACGGAACTCCAGTGGTTCCACATTCAATAAGATCCTACCTGGAGACACACAGCTTCAATACAGATTGCAACTATTGTCTCAGAGAAGAAAAGCTTAAGAAAACTTCGTCTTAAAACTTGTCTCGCTGTCCTCTGTGCTCCTTAACTCAGGCTCTTTTTATTAAGCAATCAGCTCTGCAAATTCTGGCCCTGAGCTACACATGTAGAAGGAAAGATATCTCTTTCAGTGTGGCAGGTGGGAGGGTTGGGAAGACCATCTGCTCTGCTTTTCCCTGGGGGTAGTGTGTGGCTGCAGTATTTACAGCAGAAGATGAATGTTTAGAAAGCCACAACCAGGCTCCTTCCCTGAACCATGACTGTCAGCAGTGTACCTCGGGTTATCCTGGAGCCTGCTGAGATAAACACAAGAGCAGTTCCCAAAACTGAGCAAGGATTTTGGCACTGGGGCAGAACACAGCACGTTTCCTTCCCTCTCGCAGTGTATCAGGCACCTCTGTTGAAGGAGTCTTCTAACTCAATAGTGGCACTGTTGCAAAGACATAATGTAGTTTTGGGCAAAAAAAAATAAGAAAAAATATTTGTGGGTGTTTGGTCCCTTCAGAACACACCTCATGCTCTGGGGTGCTGAGCTGCCTCCATCCCTTCCCTCCTTGGCAAGCATGCTCTCTGTCATGCTGCAGGAAGGACAGTCTTCCCGGTTTAGAGAGGGACAAAACATTTGGAGGAAAGCAAAGAACTGAACTAGGCTCTTGGATCATGGGTACGCCCCGTCACTGCTCCTTCCTCTGCACTCCTAGATCCATCACCAGAGGCCATCTGTGGAGCTGAGATAGGAGGGGGCTTTCCATTACACCCATTGAGTGGGATTTTCTTCAAGACTATGGTGCCATGTAGAGATTCATTTTAGGATGTCATCCAAGTGATCAGCCTCTGGAAGTAGGGTTCAGTCTCCTAAAGACATAAACATGGATACTACAGCAAGAACTTGCAGTCACCTCTGTTTATAAGTCTGAATGCAATTTTTGGGGTCCATCCTGCCCTTAGTCAAGCCACAAGTTCAGTGAGGGACATTCACTCTTAGGGCTAGTTCAGGTCCACATCCCTCTTCTCACACCCCTCTGTTTTTACTGTTTTTACTCATCTGTAAAAAGCTCACTGTGTCCCCACTAATGACTTTTTCAACCCCACCAGGGTTTTATCCAAGCCAAGGGCTATCCTTCGTCCACCAACGTGGAAGTGATCAACGATGGGGCAGAGTCAGCCATGTTCAAACAGCTCTTCCAGAGGTGGACGGAAAAGAACGAAACTCAAGGACTGGGCAAAGTCTACACTACCGGCAAAATTGGTGAGCACATTGGTCCTGGATTTGTCTTTCCTTCCTGTGCTAAGCAACAGCTGAGGGAACGTCATTCACATCAACTCTCTCCTGCCTTCAGTATCTTGACAATCTAGTGCACATTCTTCTCTTGCCTCGTGTCTTCCATCTTTCTTCAGTGGATGCAAAGGATTCCTCAACTGAGCGACATTCAGAACTGCTGAGGCTTCTTGTATGAACCAAACTGCCACTATTCTGAATGTGAATGTTGGCAGACGGTCACTCCTCTCTGAAAAATTGTGTGCAAAATTTCATGCTTGCAGAACTTCTGAATTTGTGTTATAAAGGGCTAATGCTGACCCTGATAAGGAACTGGTGAACAGCATTCTGATTTCATTTACGCTGGCATCTGTCCAAGGCTCTCCTGTCATCAGTGGATTGATGCTGTATTTACACTGGGTGTAAACAATGCATTATCACACTGCTGAAGTGACTATTACAATGCATTAACCCCAAAGAGCAAACAATACCACAGACAGAGAACTTGTTGATGAATGATGTGAAGATGACAGAGATGCTGAACGTCTCCATCAATAACAGCTTGAGAGCCACAAATCTCTTTCCCTTGCAAGTCCTCTTTTCTCTTCACCTCTCTTTCTCTCTGTGCTATCCATAAATACTTTCTCTCTTTATCATGAGCTGGAGAAATGTAGGCATTTTATTTCTGAAACCAACATTTTAAAAGGAAGGAAATATTTATAGATCTGGAGAAAAATTTTCAGTTTTCAGTCAGGAGACAACTAATATTTTTACCAGCCAATCATCACTGGAACACACTTTATGGACAATTCCAGCCTGTAACAGGTCAACACTGAAGTACGTGAGCTTTTGAATATTCCAAAATCCACATTGGTTTACTGGTGGCAAGGCTGGCTTCTTGCAACCCTGGACCAGTTTTTTCTTGCATGTGTAACAATTGTGTGTGAGGGTGATGTGGAGGGTTGCTCTGTTATTGTGCATTCACTGGGCTCTTGTTTTTATTCTGCTGGTGCACGTAGCCAAGGTGGAGCAGGTGAAGTTTGACACCACCCAGCTCCACGCCAGACCAGAGCTGGCTGCTGAGCAGAGGATGGTCGATGATGCCTCCGGGGAGATCGAGGTGAGAGAGCTCCTTTTGCTGACAGAGTGTGCAATAATCAGTGTTACCAAACATCCCTTGGCCTAGAAAAGAGGAGACTAAGGATAGACCTCATGGCAATCTACAGCTTCCTCATCAGGGCAAGTGGAGGGCAGGCACTGATGTCTTCTCTCTAGTGATCAGGGAATGGCCTGACGCTTCAGTGGTCTGTTAGTAAAAGGGTTGTGCTGTCTTCACCTTGACTCCACTGCTGCTCACCACGATGTCTCTTTCACCAGGTGTGGAGGATTGAGGACTTGCAAATGCAGCCAGTGAATCCCAAGACATACGGGCAGTTCTACGGGGGTGATTGCTACCTGGTCCTGTACACCTACCTGAGATCAGGCAGGCCCCACTATGTCCTCTACATATGGCAGGTAGGTCAAACCAGAGCAGAAGGGACTGTCCAGTGTCTGCTATAGAAGCCTAAAACTGAAGGAAGCAGTCGCACAGAAAAATCCCAGCCCAGGCATCCAGAAGAATTCAGATACCCTTTGCTCATCAGTTGTCCATTTCAAATATCCCAAGCTGTGCTTTGTAGGCAGCATGGACACTGATCACAGGCATCAGACCAAGCCAGCAAAGTCAGGCAGAGTGAAGGATTATGGGGTTTTCAGTGCTGGGGTCAAACTTTGGAGTCAGAGTGTCCCTTAAAGCCTCAGTTCTAGAGATTTATGGATACACAAACATCTCTGCTTTCCTTTTTTAAGTATATCTCCCTCCCCTGGAATGCAGAAAGAAACTTCAAAAATGGGATGCTAAAGTCTACAAAACCAGAATGCAAGTGAAATTTAAATATGTGGAAGTTTTAGCTCTGATATTCCGTGCTTGGAAATGGCAAGATGTTACGTTGTGAAGCGGTTTATACCTCCCATCTCACCCCACTGCCCGTGTCACCTCTCTGTCCCCCAGGGCCGCCACGCCTCCGTGGATGAAATCACTGCCTGTGCCCTCAATGCCATCGAGCTGGACAAGAAATATGGGGACGAGGCTGTGCAGGTGCGGGTGACGATGGGCAAGGAGCCCAGACACTTCCTGGCCATCTTCAAGGGCAAGCTGGTCATCTATGAGGTACAGTGGCTTTGTGAGTGTGGGCAAGGGAAGCACCAGTGATGTCTTGGCAGCTGTAGTGGAAATAATCCAGGAAAAAAAACAGGCTGATATTCAGGGAAGGAGCTTGCCAGGTCTACGTGGGCTGGCAGATGGAAAGGTGGAACATTCCTAGTGTTTCCTGAGTAATCTGAACACCATTTGTCTAAACGCAGTCCAGGACTGACCCAAACTCCACTACCCACCCCTAAGGTCCAGCACTGGTGTGTGTTTTTTCCAACTCTATCCCAGAATATTCTTCAGAGGCAGAACAAGGCAATCATCCTGTGACTTACAGATAGCTCTATCCAGAGAGGATCCTCCAAAATATCCTACAAATATGGTTTGACAATTCAAATTGTCCCTCCCTGAATTACATCATGTTAACCACTAATCCACTTCACCTGCTGCTTTGGCTGCTGACATCTGTGTTGGAGACACAGCAAATGGCTGTGGAAGAGGGGGATTATCTCAGCTCTCAGTGTTGGTCCCACCATGTGGCTTCCATGGCAGGTGTTGAGCTAAGCTGAGCACAGCTGGAAATCAGAGTCCACCTGCCTTGCCCAGTTTGCATGGCAAAGGCTTTCCAGACACTGATCTGCTCCCACTGAACTTTAGCATCTTGATGGGAGCTGATCAGGACTCAGTAATCAGGGAGAAATGTGGAAGTTACTCCATGTGGATTTCACAGTGACCCGGGACCGGATTGTATTTGAATTTCCTCAGCTGCTCATTGCAGGACCACGGCCCATCACTGCAGCAGTGGTTGTGAGCCCAAAAGCCTTTTCCACATGAGATTCCTGGATCTGCGTGGCCTCCTCCTCTCCCAGTACCATCCTTCCTTTGTTCCCTTGCAGGGCGGCACGAGCCGGGCTCAGAAAAGTGCTCCCGAGCCAGCGATCCGCCTCTTCCAGGTGAGGGGCACAGATGAGGTGAACACAAAGGCCACAGAGGTGCCAGCCCGAGCCTCCTCCCTCAACTCCAACGATGTCTTCCTGCTGACCACCAGCCAAGTGTGCTACCTGTGGTGTGGGAAGGTGAGTCTGCAGACCAGGGACGACGGCTGAAGGAATCCGATATTGGTGACGTGGGGCTTGAATCTCACACATCTGCTGAGTTGTGGAGGTGAATCTTGAGCAGACGACTCATTAATTCAATCGAGAAATGGTCTCAAGTTGCACCAGGGGAGGTTCATATTGGATATTAGGAAAAATTTCTTCACAGAAGGGGTTGTCAAGCATTGGAACAGGCTGCTCATCTTTTAGACGTTCATACTACTTCAAGCTGAATAAAGCTTCTCCAACTGTAAGAAACAAGCCAGGATGAGAGTATATTCGTTTATCCTGTTTTAGTCATGTGTTTCAGGATGACATGGTGGATCAAACCAAAGCAGAAGGGTTGCTTGGAGAAGCTGTGGCTGCCCCATCCCTGGAAGTATTCAAAGACAGGTTGGGAGGGACTTTTAGCAACCTGGTCTAGTGAAAGGTGTCCCTGCCCAGTGCAGGGGGGTTGGAACGAGTTGATCTTTAAAGTCCTTCCAGCCCAACCCATTCTGTCAGTCTGTGAGTGTTGCTGTAGGTGCCAAAGTCTGCACTGAATGTCCCTTCAAGGACTAGAAATGGATTCTGAGTGACCAGCTCAAAAGCAATCAAGCAGGTCTAAAACTCTCCAGAGGACCAAGCCAGCTTTTCCCACAGATAAGTTTTGCCAGTCTGTCCCTAACTCCACCTCGATCTTACGTTCTGACCACAGGGATGCAGCGGAGATGAGCGGGAGATGGCAAAAATGGTCGCTGACATCGTTTCCAGGCGGGACAGGCACACCATTTCGGAAGGACAAGAGCCAGCAGAGTTCTGGGAAGCTCTGGGAGGCAAAGCACCTTATGCCAGTGAAAAGAGGTAATAGTGACCTGCTTGTTCCTCCGGGCCTGGCCAGGGACTGTTAAGCAAGGCATCAGAACTTTGCAGGAAAGTGAGTGCTTTGATACTGTCCTCACTAAAGGGGGTGCAAGGTCAGAATATCATCAAAACCTTGGTCACAAACCACACTGAGATGTCTCTTTCCTAGATTTTGGGTCAAGGTCTTCTGTGAAGTAGGGGCTACAGATGCAACCCTGCAGAGAGGGGTGTGCTGCATTCTGCTTTCCCCACAGTAAACCCACCCCATATCTCATCATAAGGGCTACGGGAACCACACGCCCCATTTCCAGCCATTATTAGCTTCATGAGCAGCCCCACAAGCTTCATGAGACTAAATCTGCTTTGGAACAACCTGGATTTCTCCAGCCCTCTGGGCAGGTGATGGATTCCTTTGCAACCAGGTGACCTGATGTGGCTTTCACCTGAGATCAGGCTCATCTGCTTTTGTCCTCTTTGGGTGGAGAAACAGTTTCCTTTAAAAATCTTTAAAATGTCCAAGAATCCCCTGAAACCTGACTTTCAGGCCCTCAGATGAGTGTTGCCACGTTCCACCCCTTCCTTCCATGCCACGACAAGTAGCATCGGGCCCTGCAATAAGCCACAAGAGAAAGATTTCCATCTCTCTTGCTTTTTCTTGCCCTGCCATGCATGAGGAAGGTTCCAAGAGCAGGTCACACACTACCAGCCTCGCCTCTTCGAGTGCTCCAACCAGACAGGTCGATTCATCATGACAGAGGTGGTGGGCTTCTGCCAGGAGGACCTGGATGAAGATGATGTCATGCTGCTGGACACATGGGAAGAGGTCAGCACGGGTCCCCCTCCCCTTCTCCCGAGACATGTTTTCAAAGAGGTTATGTCTTTAACTGGTTTGAAAGCATCACTCAGTGTGAAACAGGGGATATCATACGCCTTCTGTCCCATCTCTAAACCCTTCGTGGTGCTTGGATGCACGTCCAGTCCTTCTCACCCAGGGACAACACAGGTGAAGGGAGGCAGCATTGCCAGCCCTGTTTCAGAAAGGTGGAAACCAAGACACCTGGTCCATGCCTTACTTCAGAGTGAGAAGAGGTGGACCTGCTCCAGTCTTTGCCAGCTCATACAAGGAGGTGGCACCCAGAAACGCCGCCCTCATTTCCCGGCACCAATGGTGATGACTTGCTTTAGGCCATGGGAAACTGTCTCCAGGAGTTTGCTTTCTGAGTTGGATCCATGCAAGGACAGGGTTCAGCTACCTTGAAACATGCAGGAGCTGTTCCCTAAAATATTTATGCCTGTCTCAAAAGCAAAACCTTTCCTGGGTGGGAGTAAATCTGGGATCAAAGTCACAAGGGACTTTTGGGAAAACCCATTTCCAATCTTATCTCTGCTCCCACTGCCAGGGGAGAACAAAGAGCCGTGTCTGCACAGGTCACCCTGACTCACTGATCTCCAACACCTTCTCTCCTTACAGATCTTCCTTTGGGTTGGCAAAGCCTCCAACACATACGAGAGGAATGAGGCAATTGCCTCGGCGAAGGAGTATCTTAAGACCCACCCGGCAGGGAGAGACTTGGCAACCCCGATAATCCTGGTGAAGCAGGGCTATGAACCCCTCAACTTCACAGGATGGTTCAACGCTTGGGACCCCTACAAATGGAGCGTAAGTTTTTGGAAAAGCCCCGTGGTGAACGTGCACACGTGCTCAGCAGTGCTTGAAGGGCGTTCTTCTCAGTGAATATGTGATACAGGGGGTGAAGCCTCACTGTGGCATGTCCTGAGCTTCACAGAATCACAGAATTATGGAATGGCTTGGGTTGGAAGGGATCTTAAAGATCATCTAGTTCCAACCCTCCCACCGTCGGCAGGGACATGAGTTCCTGGTGCTGCCTGAGCAGCTTCTGCTCCTTCACCAGCAAAAAGTACCTGTTTGGTGAAACTGAGGCTTTTTCAAATTTATGTGCTTGAATCCACAATATTCATATTTTTGTTTTTAAAAAGTTAGTGTTCCAAATCATGTTTGTGATTTTGGCCAGAAAGGGGTTGGGGCTGTGACTATTAAAATTAAGTTCAGAGTGAAGACAGAAACTCGCCCCATCATAAAGAAAACTGGGGAAAAAAATGCTCATTTTTTTCAAAATGCAGCTGCACAGTAAAATTTATGACCCAGCTTTAAGGGCAAACTGTGGTGAAATGAAAGATGTGAGCAGACAGGTCTCATGTTCAGGTTTGTAGAATGCCCATCAGAGCCCAGGAGCTCCTGAGCAAGGTCACCCTTGGTCCCTACACACGAACCTTCCTCTCAAAACTTGATTTACAAATACCAGCTCTTTGCTATACAGAAATGGAAACCTGCCCCAGGAGATGCCTGGGGGGAAAAAAAAAAACCAGAAAAAAAAAGGCTTCAAATAATTTTAGGAGTATAATGTGGAGCAGGGATTTGCTCATGTGGCTTGTGCATGAGGCCCCACCAGGACCCCGGCTGGTGAGAGGAAGGAGCAATGCACTGGGACAGTGTGGAGGTCCCCAGGACTTCACCCTGCAGAAAAACTCTTACAGAGATATTTTATTTCCTGTATCTGGGTTTGCATCGTCTTTCTTAATAATCAGTGTGGTAGTAGAGAGCCTGTCTTGACAGCTGGATCTGGACAGATAAGACAGCAAAGTCCCAGAGCAATGACCCTTAAAACAATGTTGATGTTTTGAACAAAGGTCAAAACTTGTGGGTTTGGTTTTTTGGTTGGGTTTTTTTTTTATTTTATTTTTTTTTCCTGAGGAACCGCGGAAAAACAAGGATACAGCTCATAAAATATGTGCCTCTAAAAATATCCCCTGTAGGCAGCTTCAGCAACTACAGACAAGCCATCCGAGCTGTTGACATCCTAGAAACATCTGGTGTGTGTTCGTTGCTCAGTTTTGGGTCTAAATCTATTTTCTCTGCAGTCCATGTGTTTATGTTGTTTGTTCCTGTTGGGAAACTTTGCTGGATGATTCTGTTAAGAACTGACATCTCCTGGCTGCTGAGGAAAACACAGTCATGAGCTTTGCCAGTATATCCAGTGTATTCCTTTTTTTTGTTTTAAGTAAATGAAAGGTATCTCATAATGCATGGCACCTAATTATAAGAAGTCAGGGATTGAAGCTTTGAAAAATCTGTTGATGATTCATGGAAAAGGCAAAAAGGGATAATATTTGATCCCTGATTTTCATGCATTGCAAGATTCATTTAAAATGTAAGAGATTTAAATCCAGCAGTAAATATGATTTCTCTTCATTTGCCTTCTGCTCTCCAAAGCCTTTTAGATTTCCTGTTTTCGCCTGTCACTGTACAACTGCAAAGGCTAAAGTCCATTTGTTTCTTTGCTTTCAAGGGAAAGCTCAGGTTCTCACATGATCTCA
Source organism: Sclerurus mexicanus (assembly GCA_013396755.1). NCBI lineage: Eukaryota > Metazoa > Chordata > Aves > Passeriformes > Furnariidae > Sclerurus > Sclerurus mexicanus. Next base: position 1,963,107 of record VWZF01003861.1, read on the forward strand.
CCTGAGACATGAATCTCACATGAATCTCTCCTGATTCCAGGGCCTGAGGTTTGCAAGAGGCACCAGCTGCCACCTCAGTGAGCACATCTGTACATTAAAATTCATGATCTCCTGACCCTGTTAGAGTACCCAGGAGTGTGGGCCAAATGTAACTCTCTTTCCCTGTAGGATGGCAAGTCCTATGAGGAGATGAAGAACAGCTTAGGAGACGTGTCGGCTATATCGGAGATCAAAGTGGTGAGTTGTGTAGGAAGCACCTGGGACTGAACACCACCACGTCCCCCAGCCTGTTCTCACAATGGAGAGGACATCAGGATCAGAGCAGGGATGGGGACCTCAGGCTGTCAGGATCAGAGCTGTGCTCCTCAGTGGGAAGCAGAGGGAGATGTTATAAATAACCCACAAATAACCCATAAATACACCTCCTCTGTCTTCTCCAGTCCTGTCCAGAGGCATCTGTGAGCAGGACATTGTCCAGCTGCCTCAATGCAGAACAAATACAAGTGTGTGCAGCTGTGAGAGTGTGCAGTTTAGTGTTGTGCGAGTAGTTTGCAGTGGTGGAGCCCCTGAGACCCCAGGTGAGGGTCCCCTGGTCAAGAAGGGCATACCCCAGTGGGGTATCGTCCAAAGCACAGAGGAAATGAGGTCTCAGCAGTCCCAAATGTGATTGTCACATGGGGTCAGTTCTGCCCTGCTCAGGGTCAGGATGAAGGCTGGAAGTAAGTGGCAGGTTTGGATGAGGAGAGATGGCCCATCAGGGAGGGGTGTGCAGGTAATTTCTAAGTTTTAGACATGGTAGACATCTAATCTCACCTTCTGTCCTCCCACATGTACCTTCCCCTGATGTTATCTTGAGAAGAATGAGACTGCTGTAAGTATCCTCAGTTATTTCTCAGAGCTCTCATTAGTGTGTGCTTTTAGCAGTCTTTAACATTGAGGTGTAGCATTTATGGAGGTGCTGGACTAATGCTTTAGTTGGGACTTTCTCCTTGCTGCTTTGGAGCTGCAGGCAGTCTGTGCCACAAATAGTCCCCCACAACCCCAACAGAGAGAAAGATCCTGGGATAATCCCCAACTTGCTCTGCCGAAGTGCCTTGTCTTGACATGGTTTCCTCCGTTTGGCAGGACCTTAACAACATCAGCCTGAACAAGAGAACCCTCAGCATGACCAACTTGGCTGGTCCGAGTAATCCAAACGCTTCCTCGGAGTATAAATCCCACTTAAACCACAGCGACAGCTACAGCAACAGCAGCACCTACAACAGCAACAGCAGCCCTTCCCTGGTGCCCAACGGGGAAGGAGTTTACTCCCGAGAGGTGCTGATGCACAGGACGGTGGATGAACTTCCAGAAGGCGTGGATCCCACCAAAAAAGAGGTGACAGCATTGCTGGCTTGGTGCCTTTGTAGCTTAACCTGGAACTTACCCACTGGCTGAGTGTAGTAGTACTTTAGAGTTCTAAGTCTTGCTTCAGACTCAAGGAGATGCTGAGCGGACAAACAGTTCTCATCAAAAGGAGGAGCTTCACTTGAGAGGAAACTCACAGAATCGTAGAATGGCCTGGGTTGGAAGGGACCTTAAAGATCACTGAGTTCCAAGCTCCCTGCTGTGGACAGGGACACCTTGTGGTGGTTTTACCCTGGATGAAGTAATTCTCCTTCTTTTGTGGACAAAAAATGAATTTTAAATAGCAACTGGTAAAAAATACAAGATGTGTTCTTCTGGTAGAGCTTTTTGGCTCTGTCATCCAACCTCTGTCCTTTGGAAGGACAGAGAATCCAAAGTAGAATTCCTGTGGGACAAGGTGACACAGCTGAGAATTAAGCCAGAATTTGCTTTTTGCTTGGGCTGTAAGCAAATGTTTTCATTTGAAACTCCTTCCGGAAGGGATATTTTCCCTCCTTTTTTATCAGAAAGCTTGCATTTCAGCGATATGCAATATCAGGAGAAATGACACATCTCAGATTTCCGATCAGCCCAAGGGTTTTGGCAACGTCTGTAGCTGAGTCCAAGCAAGCTGATGGGAGAGGAACAGGGTTGATGCCCTCTACTCCCTGCAACCCATGTTTGGCCCATGTCTTGCCCAACAGATGTGGCAAAGGCCAACACCCACAGCCAGAAACAGTCTACAGCTGTGCTGTACATGAGCTCTTTCTTCTACCCAAAATGCCAGGAAAAAACTCAACTTCCACCTCCCACAGGGTCTTTTTTGGTATCCCTGATGATCCTGCTATCTGCAACCCATCTGTCTTTCCAGCAATGGGAGTGAACATTTCCATTGGAATATCTGGGGGGAGGGAACTGAGCAAGAGGGAGATGCTTTCACTGTGAATCACTTGCTAAGAAACCACCCAAAACTTAGGCCAGCAGGACTTTTCTGATGGACTATAAATTGTCCCATCCACAGAATGATTAGCAGGGACTAAATTCCAGCCAGAGCACGCTAAATCCTCAAAACCAGAGCATCCCTTTGGGCTGTTGGGCTTTTATTCCCCTGGTGTTTTGGGAAGTGGGATGAGGAACAGCTGCTGGGACGTTCCACTTCCCAGCACAAGGACAGGCAGCTGGACAGGAGCTTTTGGCCTGGAGTCAGAGGTCAGCCCTGGCATGGTGAGAAGGAATGCAGCCTATGGAGTTGTCCCAGCCTCTACAAAAGCCAAAGCTGACCTCTCCTTTCTCTCCCCTCCTGCAGTACTATCTCTCTGATGCCGATTTCTACGATATCTTTGGGAAGTCCAAGGACGAGTTCTACCAGATGCCCAAATGGAAGCAGCAGAACGAGAAGAAACAATGTGGACTCTTCTGACACCGCAAGGGCCATCCAGCATCCAGGGACTCTGGGACCAACCCTCACCCTCTTAGGAGCTGCAAGGAAGAAGTGCAGGCATTTGCTCAACAAACCCAACCCAACATCTCAACCAGGCCCAGCTCCAATGCAGTTATTCCAGCAGCCACTGTGCAGGGGATGGCTCCTTTCTCCCTGCAAACCCAGAACGCCAGGAGGCAAAACCTTTTGCAGGGACAGCTTGGCAGGAGGTTTTTGCCTCTTTCTGACACTTTATTGTTGATAGCCACGAAGACAAGTGTGTGCCACACAACTGTATTGTAGCCTCTTCTTTCCTCTCCCTTTTGCAAATTGCCAAGTGCACAAGGTCATGATCTTCCTTCCTTTGTAGAAGTTTAAAATTAGGCAAGACAAAGGCCATTTGTAGCTGCTACGTAAATGCTGGGTGGGGAAAGGAGGGGGAAGCCCTAAGACGATAGAGGGGGAGCCCTGAGGTTGGGAAAAAGGTAATGGAATAGCCACATGTCCAATGGAGTAGTCCATGGAGTGACCCCTTCTCACTTTGTAGTAAAACTGCTCACCAAAGAACAAAAAGAATCTGTTGTAGACTAACATGGATAGATAACCCAGGGCAGATAAAACACATGAGAACCTGGTTTGGAAAAAAAAAACCCCACTTATTAGAAATATATTTATTAGGTGATCTATTTCAAGAGGATGATGAGACCAAGGGCAGACACAAATGTTGATTTTGACAGCCATACAAGACTCTGTCTACTCTGTTCTGATTCAGACAGCATCTGCAATCTCACCAGGCCTCCCTGAGCATGACCAGGTGAATGTGAGAGTCCACCTGCCCGCAGACCAGAAGCTTGAGGAAACCAGGAGGGTTTTGGGTACGTCCTGAGGCAGAGCATGTCCTGCTGAAGGTTTTATCAGGGCTCCATCCCTGTGATGTCTGTGGGGCTGAGGGGTGCTTGTTCCACACTGTGGGCTCTGACTGGGGAGGTCAGCAGGAAATGTGAGTGATCAGTGATTTTAAGGGATACAACCGTAAACTAAGGGAAGAAACACCTGTTTAAAACCTCAGGCAATGTGGTTTAGCAGCTTTACTCCACTTCCACCCTTCTCAGTGATTCCAAATAAACATCCAGCAGCAGCACTGTAAGTGTCCTTGATCAGCGTTGTTGGGGTAGGATGGCAGCGCATGAAAGCTCTGCAGGGCCACAGATCCTTCAAACACCTGGTCATCAGTGGAATTTTGGATTTTTTGGTAAAGAAAAGAACTGAGGAGGTGGGGCTGCTCCTGTTCCCAAACGCCACATGTCCATGCTGCTCCTGAAGCCCCCCATGGCAGCGGTACCTGTTCAGCAGCTGGCCTGACTGCCCACCCCTGCACAGGGATGTGGGGATGGAGCTGAAGAGCTGCAGGCTCCTCACTGGGCACGGGCAAAGAGCTCCCACTCAACACCCAGCACCATTGCACTGAAGTGTCACCGTCTGGCTGGGCTGCAGTGGTGGCCTCCAGGTGGTGGGGTCTTCTGGACAGTTGTTTAAGAACCAGCACTTGCTTCAAATAAGCCCCAACCCCATCATTACACCCGTGTTCCTGCCACCACTTCGACCCATTTCTGCCTGAGGGTTCAGCCCAAAACCTGTTGAAACAGCCTGTGCAGACTAAGCGAAGCATCAAGCAGAGACACCAATCAGCTGAATTACCTGTGTGACTGCTCCTGTTGTGCTCACACGGGATGCAATCAGTGCACACCATCCACGTTTCAGCCCCCACTGCCGCGGTGGGAGCAGCAATATTTGCCTCGCTCCTGCCAGCTCCTAAATTAAGGAACTGCATGTGCTCCTCAATAAGGTGCAGGAATGCCACCTACCAGCCCTGACTATGGGTCTAACGAGCTTCACACAATCAAATGAAGAGCAGCCAAAACACAGCCAGATTAGGGAGATGAGGCCAGTTTGCTGCAAATTGCTTTAATTCCTGCAGCCACGATGCTCACTGACACGAGTGGAGCGCTCCTGCCAGCAGTAGGAAACCAGCGTGGGGTTTTGCAGACCATAGATCCTTGTGATGCTTGGGCCTGGTGGAAACTGCTCCTGCTCTCCTCTTCTCGTGGCAGAGTTGCTTTTACTCTTTGATTTCTAAGGGAAAGATCCTCACCCAAATCCTCCTTTTCGCGTCATTTGCTGCTTTTGCTGTGGGGTCTGGTGGGCCATGTCCTGTTTCTGCTGCTCTTTTCTTCAAAGCTCTTCCTTACAGTGGTGCTCCAACACTTCCTGCTCAAAGAAGAGATCCCTCAATAATGAAATGGACCATGGCCCTTCCTTTGGGGAAAGAGGAGACCTTGTAGAATTGTCCGCTGTGCTCTGCTCCATCCCATTTCTATCTCAGCTACTTTCCCACCTGGCTTCAGTTCCTGTTCCTACCTGAGGAGGGATGGTTTTCTTTTCCCACAGATCTTGCATATCTTCATTTAAGGGCACAACAGGCAGAGGAAAACCCAGTCTCGGTGTGCAATCTAAGCCCACCCCAACCCAGGATAGTGTGGTCGGTCCTCCCCCTACACCCCTCCTCATTCCCAGTCCTCCAGTTCTCTAGTGCTGGCCACAGCAGGCAGGTGAGGGCTTTAGCTCAGTAATCCAACTGAAATCTAATCTTGCAACCCAAAAAACCCGCAAATAATGTGTTCACAGCCAACCCAGTGGGCTGATCTGACTTTGTAGAATCACAGAATGGTTTGGGTTGGGAGGGACCTTAAAGATCATCTCATTCCAACTCCTCTGCCATGGGCAGGGACACCTTCCACCAGCCCAGGTTGCTCCAAGCCCCGTCCAACCTGGCCTTGGACACTTCCAGGGATGGGGCAGCCACAGCTTCTCTGGGCACCCTGTTCAAGTCCCTCACTATCCTCACAGGGAAGAATTTCTTTCCAACTTGCCCCCCAAGAGCTGGTGGTGTCACAAGGGAGGGGGCAGGAACATCTCTGATCACATCTGCTCTCCCACTACATGCTGCAAGCTCCCTGCATGGTACAGGGCAGTCCTGGGTGTCCTTTGTCCGTACTTTTTATCCCACTGCTCCTTAAAATGAAATGCTGAGAGCATGCTGAGAGCAGGGACTGAACTCAGGCTGTCCCTGGGTTGGAGTCAAGGATGCTCCAGCCCTGGCCTTCCCAAGTGTCTCCAACAATGTGCGCCATCCCAGAGGTGAGCTGAGAGAGCCCGTGTCACTGCGGGACACCCTGCTCTGCCTCGCTGGCCTCTGCCACGCCTGGACAATTCCACCTGCTGGTTGTTAATGCAATATGAGCCTCTGAGGTGTGGATGTAATTCACAGTTAATTTGGCAACAGTTTACAACTTCTCACAAGGTTGTAGTGAAAAGGAAAAATCAATGTGCCCAGCAATGATTGCTGAAAAATAACAAACTCCACAGAGAAGTACCAGAAAAGCAGCTTCACAGCAGGCCCAGGGATCACTAAATCCAGGCTATTATGGACTCAAAAAATAAGTTGACTGGAGAATGTTTAAAAGGACATTTAACATCTTTGGTATCAGCCTGTCCTCTAGACCATCAGGGATTAAAATCCTCAGAAAGCCTGATAACTTAAGAAATTAAGCAGCTCTGTCTTCAAATTCACGTGTGTTGCATTCAAGTAGGACAAAGAAGCAAATAGTGACAAGCAACTGGACTCTTCCAGAATCTTTTTAAACTTTTAATAGCCTAACGTATTGTTAGTAACATAGCTGGCATTTCAATATATATATTATTTTATTTCAACAATATTCCCTTAACTCTGTAGTTCTACTGGGAGAAAAATCACTCATTGCCATAAATACCAAGTTGCTCTTCAAAACACTCTTGGGTGTTTGTGCTGGGTTACCTGTACAGTGCAACTGGGACCAGCTAACATTTACAACACCTACTGCCACTTCCTCTGTGTTAAAAAATGCCATTTTTCTACAAAAAAACACAAAGAAAGAAAGTTTTAGTGCATTAAAAAATTAAATCCCAGCTGTCAGTCAAGCATGTTTCTACTGTCATCGACCAAAGACGTTCTGAGGTGCCTTTGAGTGGGTTTCTCTTTGGGTTAGAGGGAAATCTGCCATTCGGCAGCTTCTTTCTCCTTCTCAGGATGAGAGCCAGGCTTTGAATGCAGAGCAACCTGGCTGAGAGCCAGGCACACAGGCAGAGCAGCGTTCATGTATTTTTTATTACAACACAAAAGGAAAGTCGAGTTACATAACACGGGCCTTTGTAGTGCAGCTTTCTTTTTTAATCTGTAACAGAAAAGAGGGAAATGGTGTCCCCATTTAAGACTTCATATGGTGAAAGATGGCTGACACCTGCAGCTGCAAGAAGTCACCTGGCAGCCCGCCACTGATTTCAGTGCTGAGGTGGACTTCTTTCCTTGCACACATGTTGGGTGTACTGTCCAGATGTCTGATTGAACCCAACCCAAGAGCTGTACTTCACTAAAACGAGTCTCTATCCCTCTCACTAAAAGCAAAATTTAAAAAAAAAATCTAAACAAAGTGAACTAAAAACACAGCTGGATTGGTTGAACAGGTACAAAAGGATTAATCTCAACAGCAGCATTAGGATGTTTCCAGCACGGAGAAGGGAGAAGGCTGGTGGCTGTCACATATCAGGGGTCCTACGGAGCACCATGTGCTGCTCCAGGGAAGGTGCTGGGGATTGACAGGACCCCGACATTGGCAGAGTTCACACACAGAATTCCTTCCAGATCTGTAATGAGGTTCACTGTGCCCTGAAAGAGCCGAGCTGCTAATCACAGTCCTGGATATTGATGTACACGAAGAGGGTGGAGGAAGAGTACGGGTCTCCGTTCTTGGTCAGGAGATGGATGTGGCGATAACCTGGAAGCAGAGACACAGATCAAAAGTGGCCTTTAGTCCAGCTGGAAAAGTTTTTGCTCTAACAATTGCCAAGACCCTGCAAAAACATCTGTTTCAGAGTGTTTTTCTCCCAGCATCCCACAGAACAGGCAGGTCCAAGAGGCTTTGAGCGTGGGTAAGGTACTGTGCCTGAAGCTACTGGGGACAAGGGGGACCCTTCCCTAGAGACAGTGTTAACAGCTTCCCAAAAAATCTGTTCTGTCCTGGGGTGTGATGGATCTGCACCACTCACCAGGACACTGGAACTTCCCAGAGGGCTCCGTGGTTGTGAGGAACAGGGAGCAGGGCCTTACCTTGCTTCAGACTCGTGAAGGGAAGGGTGAACTGCCCGATGAAGTCATTCTTGGTCGACATGTCAAAGTCTTCCACCACAAACCGGACCAGGGCAAGTGCAGGGATCTCTATGTCAAATGTAAACTCTTCATCCCATTTCGGGTTAAAGCCTGGACAACACAGACAAGGATGGAGGTCAGAGATGTTGGCAGGTAAGGGTGGTAGTCAGAGGTATTGTAAATGAATGGAGACTTTGCCTGAAAGCCAAGCTAATCTGACCCAGGCCAAGGGTCTTAGGAGGAGCCAAGAGCCTTGTTCCCAGCTCTGATACTGATTTTCTATCTGGTATTAATAAATCCTTCAGCTCAGGCTGCTCACTGCAGACCTCAGCACCACGCTCCCAGAAGGCAGTGAGGAGCAGGAGGGAGGGGAACTCGGCTCCACAGGCTCTCACTGCCTGGTACATGGATGCCTTTGGTTGCTGTTGGACCAGCTGCATATTTTTACAGCCCTAAACCAGGGGAGAGCAGAGGAGAGCTCTGTCATTGTGTTGTGACAGACTCCTCGGGTCTTAAGCCTCTCCAACTGCTTGAGATACACCCACCTAATCACCACTCTGTGCCTCTGTTTCCCTGTCTGCAAGAAAGGTTAATGAGGAGTGTCTGATTACAAAAAGCATCATCAAGTCTGCATAAGGATCATGTGGTCCAGACTCAAAGCAAACAAAACCAAGACCGTCACATCAGATGAGAGGTGGAGAGCAAGCTCGGTGCTCTCTCTCCAGGTCATAGCAGGTGCAGTTTCAATAAACCACTCCCCAGCAGCAAACAGAGGGAGAGGACATCCTGTTGGAAACCCTGCTGCCATTGCAGAGCCTGTGCAGAGCAGAGACCAAGGACAGCAAAACATCCCTGCTGGTCCTGGAGCGTTTCTGGGTGATTCAGCAGAAGACACGGATCTTTCAGCTGGCCCTGGAGGTGCTGGGATGGGCCTGTGGACTGTGCCATGGCAAAATACCTGTGCTGCATTGCTGCACTTTATTTGGACATTTATAGGATTAAATCAACTGGACCGTTCAGGTAACACACATCTGCTCCTGACTCCTCATCCTTGGGGAAAAAAAACCTGCTCCTGAAAAAAGTGTTGCTCATCCTATGGGAGCAGAAATCATGAAAGCTGAGGGAAAGTCACCAACCCTGGGACAGTAGGTTTCTGTGGGGGATTCTCGACCCATCTCAGAACCACAGTGAGATAGAGATGCTGAGCCAGGAGATTCCCACAGCCTCTTGAGCTCCATGGTCTGTGTCCTGATCATGCTGTGTCCTTATCTGTGCCCACAGCCCCTGCTTCAGTCCCAATAAAACAGAATCACAGAATCATCTGGGTTGGAAAAGACCCCTAAGACCACCGAGTCCAACTGTAAAACATCAAACCAGGTGAGCTGCTGAAGCACGGTCACACATCTGAAACATCAGCCCATGAAATGCAAACCCCTCTCTACAGCTGCCCCTTTCCAGCAGGGGTGTTTTCATTGTTTGACTCACTTTTCACTGGCCAACACACCCTCCAGTATCACTCCACCATCGTTCCAATACTGCTCCAGCGAGCCAAGGGCTGGCCATGGGACTGGGAGTGCTGAGCAGCCTTGAGGAAAGGGCCTGGCAGGTCTGAAATGGTTCCTACACAACTTTCACTTGACAGATTATAAAAATTATTGTAGGTGACGGAAATGGCTGGGAGCTTTAGGAGCCAGGCCAGATTTACTCAAACAGGAAAGAGGAAAAGGGAAACATTATTATCAGGGAGGGAAATCTGCATCAGCTTTCTAGCATTTGGCTCTTACTCCAGGCAGAAAATCAGAGAGTGTGTGTGTGTGTTTGTGCAGGAGGCCATAATGTTCAGACCTTCACTGCACAGAGGGAAGTCACAGCCATACCTGACTGATGCAAAATCGTCCTGCATCTTTGGAGATACTCAAAATTCATCTGGGCAATGTCCTTAGCAACTTCAGTAAACTTTGAGTATGGTCCTGCTTTAAGCAGGGGCTGGAACAGACACCTGGGAAGTCCCTTGCCACCTCAATCCTTCAAGAGTTTGTGACACTTTCAGGATAAATCAGCCCCACAAGAAGCCTTCTCTGGGAATGTCTTGGTGAGAACCTCTGCATCCCAGGTCAAATCCAACTGCATGGAGGTGAAGAGCACTTCCCAAGCCCTAGCTCTGCAAATCTGGCAGCCAGCCTTGAACAACTCAAATGTGGCTGATGTTGTTTTACAGGGAATTTCTGTCTCCAAATGTCTTGGAGAGAGAAGAGAGGAAAGAACCCCTCAAAGTCCAACAGCAACTTATGTGTTTGCTTAGTATGGTCAGGCTTGGGTGCACCTGGGCAACTCTGGCCACAGGGCAGCAGCCTTGGCAAGGAACACTCTGCTGCATGACATGGAATGGTTACTGCTCCATGGGAGCAGAGCTTGAAAAAACACCCCTTACCATTGTTTTCAATGACTTTGGTCTGCTTCTTGTTGTTATCCTGCTGGACACCATGGATCTCTATTGTTACCTTAGGATCAACAATGGAGTTTTTGCTTTTGTTCACCTTGGGCAGCTGCTGACCAGAGATGATCTATGGAGGGAACAGAGAAAAGAGGTTAGGACCTCATCAGGAGAGGGGGCTCCCTGGAAAATTCCCTCTCCTTCTCCGGGAGCACAGGATCTGCTGTGACAAGCTGGTGCTGCTCTTTTAGAGCTGGTGCTGCTTTTCCAGAGCCGGTGCTGTGACACCCTTCAGAGGAAGCTGTCATGAGCCAAAGCACCTAAGGATCATTGCTCCAGCCCAGCCAGCTGGCTGGGGGACGGGCAACTTTTCTAACTGTGCCCACAGTGACCAGATGACACTTGGGAACAGCAGAGGTGACTGTTGATTGCACATCTGCCTGTACGTCTCTGTAACGACAGTGAATATTGTCATTAACCTCCTCTATTGCCCAACATTAAAACATGTGAGTAGGTCCCTGGAGGATCAGAGTCCATGAGATACCCCAGAGGTGGGAAATTAATAGGGTTAGAACAAAACTGCCCAGGTGGGACCAGAAGAAGGAGAAGGTAAAACCTACACGCCCCCCCGAAGGTGGATGCTACTGAGATGTTTTCCGACTTCTTACTTTAAGGAGAAGCTTCTTCTTTGTCCCCCAAGTTCCTTCTGTGATGGATTTTGGATTGAATTTGGTTTGCTCATCCCGAAGGAATTCCGGCTTTAAGACATACCCAGAAAACCCATTGTCCTGGAACCGACCCTGGTAGACATCCATTTCTGTGCCTGCTGTCTGGAAATTCAGGGCAACTGCAACATAAATAAATAAACAAACTCAGTGACTCTCAGATAAATCAATGGGAAACTTTTCATACTAATTGCGTTCACACGAAATTGCACTTCATGCACATAAACATTGGCTTTGCTATGCTTCAAAGAGCAGTGATAAACTCTCACCCTCACAGCCTGCTGCCCCTGAGGATTTCTTGCATTCAGAGATGACAGAGACAGGAGGAGCCATTACAGCCATCCTGCATTCCACAGGATGAAAAAGTGTCCTGCATGGAATTTATGCCACCTAGCTGAGCAACTGCATCTTTTAGATAAACCTATTCATTTCTGTGCTGAAAGAGTTCTCTCCTGCAGTGAAGCCAGAAAATCCTTTTCAGATCATTTCTCTGGCTACTCAGCCTCATTATAAAACCTCCTTTCCAGCCCAGATCTCCCTATTTTCATTTGCCATCCCGAGGGGCATTGATGCCTCTGTTGGTTAGACCAGAGAGCTCCTCACTGTCTGAACTCCTCAGGTAGGAGTTCAGCAGCTGTGATCAAATCACCTCTTCATTGTCTCCTGCCCAAAATAGATCAAGCCTCACTGGTGTCCTAATACCAGGTAGATTTCTTGCTTTCTTCCCAGTTTGTCGTTACCTTTTTTAAAAAGCATTGATGTAAAATTTGGAACAGTCACTGTGAACAGTCTCACTGATACCACACAGACCCCAGCGGCTCCTCAGCACTGCTGATTTCTCAAGGATGATGTTAACCTCTTTAGCAACATCTAAGACATCTCTTAAGACACAGCAATTTATCCTGGTCCTAAGTCCTTCATACCCTGTCATACTGGAAGGCCAAAAGCATTTTAAGGCACTCCCCAAATTTTTCACCTGTAGCAAGACACTGGTAACTGCAGTATACTGGTTTTACTGGGAGCTGCAAGCACTCAGGTCTTCTGAAAAATCTGACTTAGGGTGCCCAAATACTGAATTCAGGTCAGATAAAGCATGCAGGTCTGGCCTTACTGTACCCCAGGGGAATTGATGGTGCCTCCCAGAGACTCTCCTGAGGCCAGACAAGGCAATGGGTGCTACCTGTGCCCCCCATAGGGGCTGCAGGACCCACCAAGTTCATATGCTGTGCTGCCAGGCACATCCAGCCCACACAGGTCTGCATGGGTGGGGGCCAGGGTGCCCTGCATCTGCAGCTTCTCTTGTGTGGCTGGGCCACAACTGGGACATCTCCAACATCCAGCATCACCAAGAGAGCCAAGCATGTCATCACCAGCCTGCCCACTTACCACTGCACTGGGTTTTCTGGGTGAGAGCTACAACAGAATGCACTTAACAGGCACCGGGTCTGTTGTTTTCATCCAATCTCTGAGGCATCAATACACCATCAACACGCCTCAACACCCTGGGAGCAGGTATGATGAACTGCTTAGACTACAGGGAACAGCTCAGGACACAGGCTGGCCCTTATGGTTATGGCCTTGCTGCAAAGAGCTGAGTTTGGTTTACAGCTCTGCCAGAGATTTCAGCAGACTTTTCAGCAAGTGACTCTAACTCCTGGCTCCCTCTTCCTTTGCTAAATGGCAATAACTCTGCTGACAGTGACATTGCATGGATGTGCACACTAATGTGCAGGAAAGACTCTCCTAATGGATTGTTGGAGAGCCAGAAAATGGTCTATGGAAAGTCACTGAGTATTGGCTGAAAAGCTGGTTTCTCCCAGTGACTGCTGAGTCTCCGTCTGCAAAAGGCTTGAGGCTGCACATCCACCTCAGCTGGAGCCCCTCCATAGACAGTTCATCTGTGACCTGGTCAGCTTGACCCTCTCCAACCTCCCAGCTGCACCCACCAATCTGGCAGCCAACGTTCCACAAGTCCACGGGGTTGTAGTTGGAAGAATCTGTCCTCCAGCCTGCAGGGTAGATCCGGCTCAGGTGCCTGACATTGTGATGAATAAAGCTGGTTCCTACAGAAAAAAATAAAAATAAAAAAATGACCCTTTCAGTGATGGGGGTACTTTTATCTCTTCTTGATGCTGCTTAGTATTCTTCTCTGCCTAGTGAGTTTGGCTGAATGGGAACTACCTGTGTAAATGCCTTCTTGGTAACAATCTCCATGATATTTTTTCCCTCTGTTTCTCAGTGACATGCATGACCAAAGAGATCATAATCCATGTCTTCCAGGAAGCCTTTGGCTCATGCTTAACCACCACTAGCTGTCCCTTTTTGGGGGACTGGGACAGAGGATGGCCTTTGGCCAGGGCAGAACATACATACCAGACTCCTGGGCCAGTTTCAGAGCTTTGCTCTCCGAGAATGATGACATCTCATAGAAAGCCCGAGGATGGCTGGGGTCATCAAAACCTTCAAAATGGACACTCTTGCAGTAGACAACTGTGTCTGACAGCTCCTTGGCCAGCTTCAGAGTATCACTCTAACAAAAGAAGAGAGCAAGAGGTTTGAGGGGAGTCTCTCAGTCCTACTCAAAAGTAGTAACTGCGTTTTCCGTGCCAACACTCAGTGGCAACCCTGTGCAGAGAGAGGGTGGGAAAGGATTCTCTTTGTTGGTGGGATGCCCTTCCTGCTGCATGACCACTTGTATTTCAGCAGCAATGCCTGTCTCCAGGCACTAAACTTTGTGACAGAGCCTTACCAATGACTTTTCCATACTGTTCTGGTCCCAAGCACACAAACCTAGAAATAAGGGGAAGAGAAGGATGTTTTGGCCTCCACAGAGCTTGAGTTTTTTTCTTCCCCTCAAACTACAAAAGTTCTCACAATGCTTTGATGCCTCCTACTCCACAGTCACATTCAGTAGGGTAAGGATGAAGTGAGAGCCACCAGCTCCCATCAGAGGCAAGAAAAGAAAGTGTCAGATTTCAGAATTACACACATTATTTTATACAGTTCAGAGAAAGAAATAAGACCCTTGAAGAGGGAGCAAATCAGCAAAGGGAAACAGATCAGACCAGATCCAGAGGCAGCTTTGCCACCAGAGGGGACTGAATGTGTCACCTATGAACCTGTTCCGTAAGGAATATGGCCTTCACAAGGACCTGCAAACTGAATGTCCTCACATGAGGGAGCAAAACACTGGTGTAAAGGTCAGCATTTTCTTTCCAGAAATACTAATACGAATTGCTTTAGTAACTGGCCACCCCTTCCCCATAAATCCATAGCTCTTCCCTCCCTTCCTCCTCCAAGTCAGAAACACACAGACAATGAGGGTGCAGGTACATCCCAAAATGTGACTAGAAAAGCACCAAAGTCATGATGGTCCCATGACAAATAGATTTCTGGAAATCAGGCAGAGAGATTGAACATGTGCCCTTCCACTGCTTCTATAAATGCTACATGGTTTGTACCAACTGCAGGGTCCTCCAGCCTCATTTTAGAGGAAGAAGACAACCTTCATGCTTGGCTGGCTCTGTTTGTGCTTGGGACAGAGATCATTAAGCTGAGCGAGCACCAGGATCCTCAGCTCCAGCAATTTCAACAATTCACCCGTACATACCCCCAGCTGCGCAGCTGAAGCCACGCTGAGAACTGTCTTAGCTGGGAACATATTAAAAGTATATTTCAATGGCTTTTCCTTTTTTATTTCTTTAGGCACGGTACAAAATCCATCTAAAAAGTAGTCTTCCCAGCATGAGTCATGGGATAGGCTAACAAGGTGGGATTCCCTGATGCAGGACTTCAGAGCCCTCTGCAACAGGCAAGAATCCTGTTGAAATAGGAGCTTTTCTGTCTCTCCAGACCAGACAGTTACTTCTTTTACTCACCTTCCCCTTCTGCTGTACTTCAGTCTTCACAGATTCATCTTCAATCTCAGCTGCTTCATCTTCATCAGAGACATCCTCAGCCTCCAGGTTGTTGTTCCCATTTGTGGGGTCCTCCTGCCTGCTCAGCTTCTTGCCTTTCACAAGGATCTTCCCTTTCAATTGCTGCACAAGGAAAAGTGGACAAAACAGCTGGTGAGTAGAAAAGGTTCTGGTCCAACCTGAAGAAGCTCCTCAGCTGCAACCAGGGCCTTTTAGAGTTGTGTCAATCACAGGTTATTACCCATAAATGCAGGTAGAAATAATTCTGTTTTTTCACTGAGGCTCTGCCCAGCCTCTGAGTCTGAAAACCCCAGAGAGCCCATTGGTTCCCCTCTGATATAGAGGTGACCACCCCCTCAACTAGACAACTTAAAACAGTTGTGCTGTTGAAGGCAATTAAAATACACTATTATATTTTTCAATCCTGAATGTGGCTCAGCAAACAGGGAGGTCAGGGAACTGTTCATGGCACTGTTTCTGTGTCTTATTTAATCAACCCACACTCTCCAATGTATGGTTATAAACACAGTGTATGTTTATAAGCACAACTTGGGACACTTCATGAGATTCAAACAGGGACTGAAGCAGTTCAGCCCTCTGTTTTTAATGAGGAGAGAGGTCTAATAAGTTCTGGGCAGATGCTTCATTCACAGCAGATATGGAATTTTAACAGGTAAGGACTTTTGCAGGTGAAACCTCAGGGCGCTGACAGCCTAAGAAAGAGTTCCCAGACCCTTTCCAATGACACCTCCTCTTCTGGAAACAGCTTCTCCTACAACTGCTGCCATGGTACAACACCGATCACAACCAGCAGCACGTGCCAGTGTAACACAGCTGACTGCTGAGTGAATCCAAGGAGCACATCCATGAAGGTTCACATAAAACCCTCAGGTGAAGGAACACACCAACAGGCCACTCTCAGACAACCACACCACACCACTGAAGTATCTCTTGTGGGAAGAAGGCTGGAGCCTGGAGAGGGATGAATCTGAGCCCAAATGAGGCAGCAGCGATGCTGGCAGTAGGGAGAAGTACTGAGAAGAGTGAAGGGGACACTCTCTAAGTGAGGGGGTTATGACTTAAAATCAGAGGCACCACTAGACCCTGAAGCTTCCAGAGAAGTCAGCAGGAGATTTGCTGCCACCTGGATGCACTCCTGGCTTTGGAGTGTGCTAGTTATTCCAGAAAAATTCTACCTTGGAATTAGCCAATACAATCCCTCAGTCTGTGTAGCACATTCCTTTTTCCTTGGTAACACTCTATATTTGCCTTTTCTGCAACAGCAAAAGCAACAAACCCTACCACACTCAAATGACAGGACTTTGGAAAACCAAGGACCTTTTATAAAACAACACACACCCTTTCAAAGGACAGTTTCCCCCTTTGCACCCTTTGTGGGTGCAAGCAAATCACATCTCATCTTTACAGAGACCAGCCC
Organism: Sclerurus mexicanus; assembly: GCA_013396755.1. Lineage (NCBI taxonomy): Eukaryota > Metazoa > Chordata > Aves > Passeriformes > Furnariidae > Sclerurus > Sclerurus mexicanus. The sequence goes on from VWZF01003861.1 coordinate 1,979,669, forward strand.
AACTCCTCGCCACCCACTGAAGTGGTGGATGAAGCTTGGTTTGAGGAGAAATTTGACACTGGCAACGGAGGCAGCAGCCAAGGGCATTTGTATTCAGCTACCACAAATGATCTGTTTACACTGGGGCACTTTCCCTGTGCTACACTCCAAAGCAGGTGAAAGGAATGTAGCACTTATTTGGAATAAAAGGTCCAAAGAAGCAGTCAGAGGATAGCAGTGTTGTCCTTCCCATTCCTAGACCATTCTCCCAGCCCTCATCCCTCTTTCAGGCAGAGCTGTGACCTGCTTCTTTACATCCACAGCTGAAAGATGAGTTGGCAGGGGCACTGGTTCTATGCCCACTATATCCCCCTAGGCAGGTAATTTCCACTGTGCCTACAGGGAAGAGCAGCCCATATGCCACCTAACTCAGAGGAGATGCATTTGCTTCCACAATGCGAGGTGAAATTTACCCCAAAACAGAGCATTTTCATTCCCATTTCCTGCAAAAGGTGCTATTCCATAGTAGCACTGCACTGAATCCCCCCTGAGGAAGCTGCCAGTCTTCCTTCAGTCAACATGGGTGCTACAAAGCAAAGCCCCAAACCTGAGTTTATGTTCTTTAACAAGGTTTGAAATAAGCTGATCCACTCAGACACAAACATGCCCTTGCTTCATTTCTCTTGGTTCCCCTTCATGTGATATTAAGTATTTCTAGCCTGAGGCAAAAGACACTCAGCTCATCAGTTCAGCACTGTTGAGCTGATCCCTTATCTTAGGAGGAAGCATTAGCTGAAACACTCAATAAATATTCTCCAAGTAGACCATAAAGCTATTCCAACTGTCTCTCGCAAGCCCAAGGTTGAGTACAACCTAAGAAAAGGCTACAAGGACACTGGATTCCACTGAGAACATACAGTGAAGTAGTTGCTGGAAGAAATACAACTCTTGCCCTTTTTCACATTCTCTGCAAATGGCATTGTCTTATTTCTCCACAAGAGGAACTCCCCTGCTCTCCCACCTTTTCCAGTGCACGCTGAACAAGCTCAGCTCTGCAATGGAAATGGTTCTGACACACAGCCTTGCTTCCTTTGGGAGCTTGTGGATTGGCAACCACTGTTGATTTTATCAGAAGCAGCAGAGCTGTAAAGAGCACAGGACTTTAAAAGATCCACATACACGTGTTTATCCTACCTTAAAGTTTCCTACCCCTTTATAGCAACCTGAAAGGCACAGCAAGGTCTGAGTTCCAGTTTTCACCTCAGTGGGAAAGGAAGATTTGTAAGGTGATCCACCTCATCAAACTTTCTGGGCTTTCAACACTTCTTTAGGGTCAACAGAGGGAACTAAACACTCCCAGGGTTCGATTCTTCTCCTCTGTTAGGACAAACAGGAGGAGGTGGACCACACCTCCAGCTCCTCTCACTGTATTAACTGTTTCTCCAAAGGAGCCCTAAGTAAAGTGCTCACATACATGGATAGGCAGGGTCTGAGCGCTGCCACCTTCCATCCCTCTCTCAGGATGAGGATATCCATCTCTCCAGACTTCTGAGAAGCTGTGAGGAGTAACATGTTCACATTCATGAGGAGGTACACCTGATACACTGAAGAGGAGCCTGTTTTAGCCTCATTCCAGGACTGGGGCTTTGCAGCATTTCCAGCTGGGAAGTAGGGACAGGGGAAAGGGCCCTGGCAGACCCCTGTGCAGAAAGGCAACAAACCATCAGCAACACAGAGTGGATCAGCTCCTCCCTACAACCCTGGTGCTGCCTGGAGCTCTTATGTGGCTTTTGGCCTTTCATCCTACAGCCTTTAATTTACTATTGGCACCTAAAGACAGCAGCTTGAGGGAGATATTTAGACACACTGTGTAGCCCAACACTGTTCCTGAATGGAGCCTAATAAATCAGATTCCTGCCTCGGGCTGTGGAATGAATCGTTAGGGCAAATCCAAACCATGTCGATCTCTCTTTAATTACTGACACTGCCCTGCTAACACAATCGGCAGCAATCCTTCCACTGTTTGTATTTACGGCCTTTCAGCCCTTCTCCCGGTGACAGATCCCATTCTTTTTCTGATATAAAAAATACTATGTTGTCCCAGGCTTTCTCATGTCAACTTCACAAGGGAGTGGAAAAGTTAAGAGGTTTCCGGTTTGTTTGTTTAGGTTTTTGTCCTCAATGTTTCAGTACCAATGTAATTTTCACACCCCACCCAAAAAAAACCAAAAAAAAAAAAGGCATTTCAGCCCATTGCACTCTCCTAGTTCACACAGCAGTAAGGCAGAGGAAAAGCACCAGAGGGAAAAGGACAGGTCTTGCTACATTGGCAATTTTTCTCCATTTAAACTAAACGGATCAATCCCTCCAATGGAGCATATCAGCCCAAATCCATTCACTAAGGTAGATCTGGGCCATTGTGTTCCAGCTGGGGCCACGTGTCTGTTTGGGCAATCAGAGCAGGAGCCTAGATGAGCACAGGAATGGGAAAAACATCCTTGGGAAGCTGCGGCCATCCCCTTACACACACAGATCACACATTTCTTTCCCCGGTATTTCTCCTTTCTTTCATCATATCATTGCCCTGGTCACAAGGCAGAGTTCTGAAAAGCCATCAGCAGCTTTCCTTATCCTGCACCAGGAAAAACAGCAAGTCAGGAGGGGACACTGAAGACACTTATTTTTCCAAGTCAGTAACAGCCTGCAGAGCCCTGTCTCCAGGCTGGGTGTACCTTCACCCCCAGAGAGTCACTTCTCTCAATGTGGAGGCACCTTTGTCTGTGCCAGAGTCAAGGTCCTGCTGAAGCAGCAGCATTAAAAACCATGATTCATCCTAATTTATTGCCCTGGTGCTTAGGGGCCAACCCAGATCAGCTTCCCTCTGCGCTAGGCATTGTATCAAATGAGACGTGACACTCCCAAACAAAAGGGGAAAGTTGGAAAAGGAAAACAGATAAAGGAAGATGGAGAACAAATACTGAAGATATTTTGGGTGGATCGTTTTCTTCTCCTTTCTCCCCTGCTGACTGCCAGCTTTATCCTACCCACAGACTCCTTCCAGCTCTGGGTAGGCATTCTCACCCAACTTTTGGCAAATGTTTCCTTTAGCAAAGAAATGCAATTTAAGGGGAACTGCAGTTATGCACACAGGAGCCTGTTTCTGCAAAGTGCTTGAGAGAAAAGAAGGAAAGAAAGAAAGAAAACACAAACCAAAGGGTAGATGAATATTTCATTTGGCTTCTGTTTTTGAAAAAATTTTTTTCCATATTAAGATTTCACTTTTTTCTAATTAACAGCTAATGATTTTACAGCAGTGGTCCCCTGTTGAAGGCTGTATCTCTCCTTGCCTCTGTAAGTTCAGAACTCAGCTCCCAGACTGATGGCTGCCCTGATTCATGGAAATCAAAGGGGCATCTCGAGGCAGTCTCCTGCTTCCCTTGTCCTTCATGGACATCACCATCCCCACCACTCCAGGCCACACTCAGTGGGAGGACACTTTGTGCTTGACACGGTTTTAGGCTACTTGTACTGGTTTTCCCCTTGAGTTTTGAGCTTTGAACTCAGCAAGAAGACAAACTTCCTTCTTGTCCCACCTTCAGAAGGAAGTGCTAGGGCAGCCCTGCTTACCTCTGGGGAGGGGAACTGGGATTTGTTTCCATCAACTGGGACAACCAAAAGCATGTCCTCCAGGATCGTCGTCATGTGCTGAGCCATGACCTTCTGCTGGTCAACGCTGCAGTGGTTCTCCAGGGAGATGATGACAGGGTATGGTGAGGTCTAGAACAAGACAGCAACACACATCATCAGTGAACTCTGCAATTTCACCAGTCTACAGCAATTGGTATAAACCTCAGTGCTGTTTTCTCTGGAAATGAGTGTCAGCAGTAGAGTCTAAATTCTGCTAAAATGAACAGTTTTAAAAAATGGACAAGTTTAACTATGCAGTAGCTACTCAGATCTCTGCTGGTGTCTTTCAGAGATGATGATCCAATGGACATGGCACCAGGATGGGTCAGGATGCCTCCCACAGAATTTCAGGCTCCCTATGCCTCTATTCTCCACTTGCACTGTGGGTCAGAGCACCTTCCAACCTCAGGGGAAAGACTGGGAAGGGGTTCTTGAAGTCACTGGGTTTGCTCAAATCCTTAGGTAATCTGGCTCCCTGTGCCCCCCAAGACATTTTGTGTGCTGAAGGTATTGTTATTACTGTCACTGTCACTCCTTTATGGCCCCAAAGGAAACTTGATACCAGCTCCCAAGTGCAGTGAAGGAAAATAGCAGAGAGTCCAGAGAGTCTGGACAGACTCAAGGTTTTCTGAAGCCTGCTGGCCCAGCACTGCCATACAAGACTCCAGACCTGCTCATTCCTTTTGAAGCAGAGTAGAAGCAGTCCTTCATATCCAAAACATGCACATGGGTTCCACTAAACTAGAAACAGACTCCAAGACATCACAGCCACATAAACCATGGGCTTGTTTGCATTTCCCACCAGGTATGCTCAAGATATTGGGTATCATTTTCATTGCAGTGGGGTCCAGGATACAGCTGTCCTGGTACAGGTTCAAACTCATCCTTGGATGGTGCTCTGCCTGATCAGCAACTCTCAGGAATGGATCTCTGCAGGAAGCAAAGCATGGATGCCCAGACAGGACACATCCTGTCCCCATGAGAAATGCTAAGGTGAAGGCTGCATTGTTTCTGCTCTCTGCTGGGAGGGCAGAGATCTACTGTCAGTCCTGGACTGTGTAACATAAGAAATCTTAGAGGGTGCCTCATGCTTACTTTGAAAGCATAGTTCTTGATGGCCTTAATGACATCGCTGAAGAGGATCTTGGAGGTGAGGGTGTAGCCATGATAAATGACGGGCTCTGAGTTGGGGCCGTCCCAGCAATCCAGCTCCACACAGCGACAGCCTTTGGTGAGGGCTCTGGAAACAAAGAAGGGACCTGGTTGGGTTCTAAACCTTCTGCTCCATCTCAGAATGAGGGTACATCAGGCACAGGTACTGCCTGGGAAGACTGACAGGAAGTTCAGGGATCAAGGGAGAAAAAAGGAGCTTGGAAAAACAGGAAAGCAGATAGAGAAAGGATGGGATCAGAAGAGCAGAGCGTCAGCAAAGAGACCTCAAGGTTGAGCAAGGAAAGCACAATAGGATCTGAGAAAGAAGGCAGTGGAAGTCCAAGGCAGAATTATCCAAAGACACAGCAAGTGCCAGATGAGAAAGGACACTCATGACTGTGCCCCAAGTCTTTCCCCAGAGATGGTGAAAAGAAAATCAAGAGTAGTTGTACTGGAAGAAAAACAGTAAGACAGTCAGCCTAGAAGCCAGATCACAAAGCCTGGGTGATGTGAGTTCATCTAGATCTGATGCAACATGAGAGATGAATCCTCAGAGCTGTGATGGAGGGAGCTGTGGAACTCCACATTAGATGGGGAGACTGCTGAAGGCCCAAAGTTTCCCAGACTGAGTCTACAGACTGAATTTCCACTTGAAATTCCCACCTCTACATATCCACACTTTCATTTTTATTTACTTTCAAATGCAGGTTCCCCCCTTATCTGTCCTAGGAGGTGATCTCATCTCTTTTGCAGTAACTCCCTAAACATTTCAGGTTGCACAACTCCTTTATCTCTTTGCAATAAAATCACAGAATGCCAGAATGTTTTGAGTTGGAAGCAACCTTAAAGACCATCCAGTTCCAAATCCCTGCCATGAGCAGGGACACCTTCCACTAAAACAGGTTGCTCAGAGTCCAACCTGGCCTTTAACACTTCCCGGCTTGGGGCATTCAGAGCTTCTCTGGGAAACCTGTGCCAAAATAATGTGACTTTTTTCCTAATAACCAAAACATACTTCCATAATTTTAAGATACTGTAAGAGGAATAAAACCAGCTACTGGAAAGCAATCTTTGCCAGATATTACTCTCTACATATTTTGACATTGTGACTCCAGACAGTCATTGCTCCTGAGAATCAGATAAATCATAAACAAAGACAGAATTGCAATCATTGAGTTGCTTATAAAGAAACACTGTCTCATCTGATAAAAGCCAAGGTCACAGCAGAAGTAATGTGAGGTGGTTGTGCAAGTTAGTAAAGGTCACTGCACTCATCAGGCCATGAGACAGATAACAGTTGTTGTTAAAGGCAGAAAGAGACAATACCTAATGTTCTGTCCAGGGATGCTGTGGGAGTATCTGAGATGCCAGAGAGGGACCAGGCATGTTTTTCCTGGCTCACTCCAGTCCCTACACAGACCGTGGCTCTATCCCACAAATCTTGGCATCTTGTGAGCTCCTTGTACTCTCTTGTGCCATATTCTGGGGAATGTAACATACCCCCTCAGCACCATGCAACGAAAACACTGTGCTAGAGGGCTGCAATCCAGCCTCCACATGACTGCAGATATTTTAACTTTCCTCAAAATGCAGTAATTTTACATCTGACAGTCAGGCGGACACCACGTGGGGCGCAGCAGAGACCCAGGTCAAAGTGCCATGAAAAGGGGGTTTCTAAACCAGGGCCAACCTGGTTTAGAAACAACTCACCCTGATGTGAACACGGGTCAGTCCACATTACATGGTCTCAGAGTGGGAGATTGCTTCTTTATCCTCTTGCATCTAGCAGTATAGATGCACCTTATGTCTTCTATAAGAAAGAGATTAACCTCCACATACACATAAACACACATACACACACTTTACCTGATATAGGCTTCTGTGCTGCTTGGACCCGTGATCTGGTCTTCCATAAGATAGGTATTGTGTGAGGATGACACCAAGTAGTGACTGAGAGGTTGAGTCATGTCCTGGTAAACTTTACGGTGGGAGGAGTTGAATATATTCCCCTCATCAGACAGCAGGTACATCAGGAAACCATCTTTGGTCATGGCGTTACCCCTCTTGGCTGCCAGAGAAATACAGAGAAACCCCACACTGAAAATCTGACACCACCAGGCTGTGCCATCATCTTCACTGGCTGCTCTCCGGGGGATCTCAAAGGCAAAACGTGCTCCCTGGGCATTCAGCTAATAGCAAAGATAGTGATGCTTCTCACAGGATGATGACAGGCAGCTTCATCTGCCTGAAAATGCTTTTAAAACCCCTTCACAAGCATAGTTTTTTATGACACTGTCCTTGATAACATCTTAAAAGTGTCAGACAGCCCTTACCTCATCTGTCTCTGGAGACTTACAGTATAAAAATCTCCATTCGAGCATTTCAAGGTTTCTTCAAGCCCAGAGAACTTGTCAGATGTCTAAACACAGCCAGATAAATCTTGTCTGGATTATCCAATGAATACATGATTTGCAAAGAGGAAATACAAAATTACCCCCAGCGCTGAGGTGGAATTGATTTCTCCCCCTGTTGAGGGACTGAGGGAGATCTCAGCCTAATCCTAAAGTCCAACAGCTGCAAAACCTTGTCCCTTTCCTGAGGGAACACCAGGGTAATGCAAACACAGCCCATGAGCCTGAGTTTGTTCCTTGAGCATGTCCTCCAAGGTGCTCCAGACTGACAATTCACCTGAATTCTGAGCAGACACAGTTGTGGCTGCCCTCCTAAACAGCTGTCACCTCCTTGGCCCTCAGCTCACACATCTCATCACTTGATGGCTTTTTAGGTGCCCATGTTTAAGACCATCTGTATTCATTCCAGCTTCTGGGGAGCAGAAACACTGTCTCATTCTCAACTTTGGAAAGCAACATTGAGGTCTTGGCATTGGAATAACCTGAGTCTTTCCCTCAGGATTTTCACCACCCTCTGACCAACTCTCTACCAACCCCTCTCTATCTGTTCAGTGTATGCAAATGAAAACCGAAGAAAGCCATTTCCCAGGCTCTCCTCTGCCCTCCTCTCCTAGAGTTGCTAATGTTCCCCTGGAAAACTGGTGTTGAAGAAGCAGCTGTGAGGAGAAAACATTACATGACTGCAGAGGAAAGGAGCAGCAAGGCAATTCACAGTTCATCAAAAAAGCAAGGTTTTGAACTATTCCAGAAAGGGTTATCAACCTACCTCTTTCATTGGGCTCATATCTCTGAATTAAGGCAGGGGCAGCAACAACAGCATCTTCTTCCTGCTGCGTCTCATAGAGGAACCTCACCAGGTTCTGGCAGGACATGAACCCTTCTGAATCTGAGTACATTTGGAAGATGTTGTCTATTTCCTTCCTCTCTGTCAGTATCTTGTAAAATTCCTCTATCTCATCATCCTCCAGAGCCTCTGTTTTGGACTTGTCACAGTGCTGTAAACGTAGAGGGGAGAAGGAGTGAAAACCTTCTTTCCTTCTGGCATACGCCAGCCGTAATCTGCACCAGGGCTACACAACGCAGAACACAAAATAATTGCAAACAGTTACTGGCCAGGGAATGAGAAGTGCTTGGTCAATGACAATGGTTCTCACTGACAAGGCCAACATACAGTCATACAACAGCTACAGTTATTACTATTTACTCATACTATCAGTGTGATCAGAAGCACCAGGCGTGGCCCTGAGTTACATCACATACTGTGCAAACCTTAAGTCAGCAGGGCAGCTTAAGATAATTTAAGCACAAATCAAGGTTCAAGGGAAACGTAACTCTTGATCTCAAGAGGAATAGAGAAAACAATTAACTCTCTTGAACTGTTGATAGAGATTGTGGCCTAAAATCCAGTAAGTAAAGTGAAAAGTGCTTTCCCCTTGACTTTGACCTGAGAGGTCTGAGCTCAGGCCTCAGGAGGCTGCTGAGTAGTAGGGCTGATTGCAAAGATGGATTAGGGGTAAGATGGCATCAAAACCAACTTTAAAAAAAAAATCCCACTAAATATGCATGTTTAGGTATGATAAAATCCATCTTTCCATGGTCATTTTCCATTCTCACCCAAAACCCACCAAGTAATAAAATCTCCACGAATTTCAAAACAGGCATCATCTTCTCAAGGAGCTGTAATTCAAATTCTCCATGTCCCCATGTTCCTCTGTGGTTTGAACCTTCCCTCTAGATAACAGCTCTGACAGCACCACAGCCAAAGACTTCACTGACTGTGAAAGAGTAGGTGCTTGAGATATGCATGTTAGTGTCTCCATGAAGGACAACAGCTTTTCCAATAACAAATATTTCCAGTTTATTTAAACTACTCCCAGGTTCAATTTTTCATTAGAAAATGACATTTTTTTCTGTGGCAAAGCCTGATATTAATTTTGTTGTTTGTTCCTAGCAGAATTGTCAAACCGGAGGAATTAAATTGCTTTCCATCTTTGATCCCTTGTGACAGAGTGAGCTGTTTTCCTGGCTGTTATGGCCAAAATCATGTCTCAGTTTAACCAGTCATGATACTAATCTCAACCTAGCTCTGCCAATGATCTCAGTGATGGCCATGGTGGCTTTGGCAGTGCCCCAGGCAAGATGTTAATGACACTTTCATCCCTTGCAAATCCTCCACCTTCACTATCTGTTTATGGAGCACATATAAAACCAAAGAAAATGATCACAAAGCCCAGCATTTCACAAACTGAAGTGACAGAAAAAAAAGAGTTCAACTTGTCCTGATTTCAGAACCTGCTGGATAGAAGCTATGGGCTCATCACAGGGATGTGACAGCCTGTGACATGCTCAGTAATAAAGGCACCTTCAAATCAGGAACTGCCTGTTCCTTGCTGCCTTCCATGTCTATGCTCCTGTTCTGTGGCCTTGGCAGATCTCTCAAGGTAAGCTGAGCATGATGCTTAGCACTTGCACAAGGAATATAAAGAGGGAAAGCAGCTGGTGGAGACTGTGGGGATGTTGCGAATTATGGATGTTCTTTTCTTTAAGACATGACATGGAAAATGAGATGATATTACTCCTACAAAGCTGGAATTTTAAGTGATGTGCCTTGGGAATTTTGTTCATTAGTGGCCATTAAGGGTTGTGATGAGAAGAGGAAAATAGGATTGGCATCATAATCAAGTGCCAGGACAGATCAGATGAGAACAGGACAATAGCACTGGCATCACAATCACATTCCAGGACAGATCAGATGCACGGTATGAAAGTGGGTTCCTTCTGCTTTGGTTGCAAGAGCTCCAAATCAGAAAGAAAATCTCCACCCAAAATACCGTGTTTTGCCTCACATGTCTGTACCATGAACCATGAGCACCAAATTACCTTTGGCCTGCCAGAAAAAGCACCTTTCTAATGCAGCAGAATGAATATTCAAGTTGAAATGAGGTGAGTAATGAGATGAGCTCTGCACAGTTTCTGATTGCATTGTGTATATCTTACTCAAGTGCAACTCAAACCTAGATGTGGCCACATTACGTGATGGAAGGCAAGAATAATGTGAGAACTTGCCCTGTAGCACTCTCCTGAAGTTCTGATCACTCTTCCTTCCTGTGACTAAATGAAGAAAAACTCACTAAGACAGAAAAGATCACCCATTTAATGGGCCCTAAGGTCTCAGCCCATCTAAGCTGAGGCAGGACGTAAACTGAAAATATAATTGCTTTAGGAGCAAGACAGACTCTTCCTGGAGGCAAATCAGCCCTCAGGAGACCTGAATTAAACTCCAAAGAGCCTCTCTTTCCAGTGGCTATACAGAAAGCTTAACAATTACATGCCTAATGATGGCACTTCAACTAGCTGCCTGCATTTCAATGGGTTGAACCAAGGTTTAGCAATTACTTGGAGTCCTTAAGCAAAAAGAACTGAACTTCATCAAATTTCCTCTCCTAGAGCTCCCTTGTAACTACTGTTACAGCAAAAGAGGTTCATTAAATGAGGAGGGAACTGTGCCTCTAAAATAAAATTAAAAGGGTGTTTTGTTCAGATTGCTGATGTCTGAAGATGCAGGGAGTGATTCATCTCACATGAGATGTGTCCTGTAGGATCAGCTCAATCACACCCTGGCCTCTATTGGCTTCACCTACACAGACTCTAAGGCAGTGTGAGTGTTGGTGCTGCTGCCAGTGGAGGTGTCTGCACTGGGGACATGCAGCTAGAGAATTCCTAGCCTTACTGCTATCCTTCCAGGGTCTTCCTGAGCAGGGAATAAAGAATGGGACACACTAGCCAGAGCGGGCAGTACAACTGGAAGATTTTGCAAGCAGAAATTCTTTAAGATCTGCTGATGACCTTTCCTGCAGAGTTACCATGATGTCTATAAATTAAAGATTAGGAAACTTGGATCTCCTTTGGTGGAAGGCTATTTGCCCACAGGAAGGAGCAGGAGAACTATTGCCTGGTGCCCAAAACCACCCACGTGTTTACTGCTGATGAGAAGAAAGCATTTCTGAAACTGCACACCCCTTAATTCAAATCCTGCTTCAGACAGGATGGAAGTTTGGAAATTATCCAGATGTTTTATCTCACCTCAGCAGGATGGATTCATTAGAGAGAAACCAAAAGCTTACCAACTGAGAATTTTTCACCCCTTTCTTATCTTCTGATAGGCTCAGCCTGCAAGCCAAATCTTGAGGATTTAGAAGTGCACCTCCCTGACCAGATTGAATATGCCTTGGGAGTATTTAATCAATCAGACTGATCCAAGCTTGGGTGCAATGTTACGTATCTACCGTGAAAGGTTTTTTTCTTAATTTGTACTTTCTTGTTGTTTATACCTGTCACTTGGCACCCTACTCCGCTGAGGAGGTGAGGATCTGGGTTCACAATTGTAACCAAATTTCAGCCAGACTTAAGCATTTGCACAGAACTCCTGGCACACCTGGGCCTCAAAGTGTATTTGAACTTTGCTTCTCCCTTTTTCTTGCATTATCCGTGTTTTCATCTCATCTTCTGCATCACAGCAAAATTGGGCACCAGTCATGACGAAGGATCTTAACACACCCTCGTCCAAAGCATTGTGCTGGCCTAACTTAATGGGAATCTCTTGAGCACCAAAAACTGAGAGTCCTTCCTTGGTATAAGAAAAGAAGCCCAGAGTTCACTTTAGGTTAGGTCTCCAACCCAGCTGAAAGCTGTGGGAGACGTGACCTCAGCCAACAGCAAACACTTTATCTGCTTGCTCCCATTACCTGGAAAATCTTCTTGGCATGATAGTCATCAACTTCAATGTTCACTTCTTTCAGGAAGTCTTTGAGCTCTTTCAAGCTCATCTTGTTGTCTTTGTTTTTATCAGCTTTCCGCAGACAGGTGTGAATCCAGCTGCAGGATGATGTAAGGAAATCTTTCCAGGTCTGTGCCTAGCCTAAATACCACCCTTCTGCTGCACATGCCAGGGGGGAAAGCCTCTTCTAAAGGCTCTAAACCACCTCCCCAGCTGCTGTAAATCAGCATGGTCCCCCTGAACAGCTGAAATCATCTCACCTTCTGCTCCAAAAGAGCAAAATGGTGCTTTGGCAGAAGGAAAATGCACTCTGATACAAGCAATCATGACCCAGGAGAAGCTTTTCACCATCTGGCCAAGGCTGGATCAGCTCTCTTTACCCTGTAGGAGTTTCTGGCCACTGCCAGAAACAGTCTGATTTCTCTTTTATGACAGAAAGTACGTTCTGCTCCAGACGGTTAAAAGGGGATAAAGGAAAGAATGAAAAGAGCTCCCAAGAGGAGCTTGGTAAACTCATTGTTATGGATTTGGTCAATATTCAGTATATCACAGGGAACACTGAACTTCAAAAGAAGCATTAATATTAATTATTGAACTCACCTTCAGCTTCTCTGTATTTTTAGGGATTTCTACTTATATGTCCTAAGAACACTTTGTTGTGAGTAGAATCAAACCAAACTTTGTGGGCCTTGGTTTCCTTTCATGAAAGGCACAGGGTCTATTACTGTGTTGTGCTCTGATAGTAGTTCATAAGAGCTTGGGTTTTAATCACTTCAGTGTGAACTTTTTAATGTGATGTCAGATAATTTAAACTGGGTATCCCATTTTCTTTCAGCCTCTTGGGAAAATAATGTTAGAGAGTCGAGATACACTGCCATTTTACACAACAAGAAAACATGCTTTTTGCATAGTGGAACTGACTGCCTGATTTGCTTTACTGTCAAATAAGAAAGGTCATCCAGAAAAATATCTACTTTTCAATAGGAAAAAGGATCAAAGTAAAAATTTGATCTCCATGAATGTAACCTTCCACATCTTGCATTGTTTCAAACATTCTAGAAAAACTTAAAAAAAAAAAACTTAAAAAAAAAAATCTGAATGTCAATCAGAGTGAAGCTGAGGATCAGCAAATACCAGCTGAGGCATCCAGTACCATAACATTTTTAACTGGGCCTTTCCAAATGACCCCAAAAAAGGGCATTAACAGCCTGAGGGCTGCAGACATAACCCTGAAACAGTGTTCACCACAGCTCCCACAGCATTCAAATATTTCCTAGCAATGGAGATATGTGCAAACTGTTTGTAAGTATTGTTTGTCTCATGGAAAGTTGAACTTTCTGACTTTAAAAATCTTGGCAGGTGCTAAGCAATGACCTCACCCCGCATCCGTCTTAGCCTGGTAATATTAATATTCCCCTTCTTTAGGCATGGAAACCAAAATAAAGAGAGGCTACATTTTCCCAGCTTCCAAGGACACTCCAGGACCCTGAACCAGGGTCTGGCTTGGACTGATTCTTCCCAGAAAACCAAGTTTGAGTCATGAAGCAGTCCCAAGAGCAGAGGATGCTCTTCTGAGAGCACACCACATCCACCCCAGGCTGCAGGACACCCCGTCCACCAGCTTTGCTCCAAAGAGGGTCTCAGACTATCAACACGGTGCCCTCAGTGGTGCCACCCATTCATATCCAACCCTGCACTTCAGCTCCTCTTCACAGCCTGAGCTAAAAACAACAAGGCAGGAGAAACACCCAACTCCACTGAGCCAAGAGGAAATCCAGTCTGCCACGGCCCAAGGTGAGCAGCAGGGTTGGGTAACACTAACTCTGCATAGAAACTACTCTTTTTGTGCTAACCACTGCAAAAAACTCCACCTTATTTAAAAAGCCTGCATCACTTCCACTGATCATGAACACCCCGAGGTCATGCACATATCCAAAGTCCTCTCTGGAAGGCAATATATGGGCAGTAAATGCATCTACAGAAGGGTATGCCCAGGTCCCAGCTGTGAAAGGAGGATGCTTTCCTGTTAGATCCCTGCCCAGAAGGCTGAGAAATGCAGGAAGGAAATCAGGGAGCCCAGCCCAGTGGGTCCACACAGTGAACCCTCACACTGCAAGGGCAAGAAGCAAAGAGAGAGAAAGGAGAGTACAGACAATTGGGGCTTCAGCCTGTTGTGTCAGCAAATTTTCTTGTAGCACTCTGGCCCAAAACCACCCAAACTCCCCATCCATCTGGAACCCCTCAACTTTGGAGGAGCTTAGAGGAGCTGGATGAACTGAGCACTTCCACTCAAATTCTTCCCATCTGGTACAAACAGTATTTCTCAGCCCTGCCTGTGGGTCTTCCTGTCTCCTTGTGGGCCTGTATGAACTAGGAAAAAGCTGTTCCCATCCCTGTATACATCCAGACAGAGCCTGCTTCCTGCCTCTTGTTTTAAAAAGATATGCCAGCTCCAGGGCTACCACTTTTCTATTGGAAACCAAAGAGGGGTGACTGAAATGATCTGGCAGATATCCCACGAATGTGCTGCAAAACTTCTGGTAAGTGCTTTCAAACCAGAAGAAAAGCTCATACATAAATCCCAGAACTGAAGCAGACAGTGCCACCCTGCTCACATGAAAAGTCCTCTGTATTTTCTGGTCTAAATCTTCTCTGCACACATACCTGCAATATTTGCTAAATAACCCAGGCCAGCTTGCTGCAGGGTTGAATCTGAGGCTTAATAAAGCAGAACTGTAAGTATAAGAACATCAGAAGTGCTCATCAAGCATGTGGGAGTTTTATCTAGCTATAGGTATAGGACTGGAAAGACACATAAGACACTGAATGAAGTCCCTTTCTACCACAGGCCACTCCATCGTATTAAAAACTGAACAATCCCCATCTGAAACTAGCAGGGTTTTTGCTTTCAATACTTTTTTTCAAAAGGTTGCACATTCCTTACTTGTTTTGCAAGGCTTTGGAAGGCTGAAAAAGATACAATGCAAGGCAATTCTCCAGTCATGGGGGAGCAGGCAGGGGGACACAACACTTCCCCTCACCTCCTGACTCTTCCTCTTCTGTGCTCACAGATGCAGAGAACACTCCTGAGGTTTAAGGAAGATCTGAGTAAGCCCACACTGCCAAGCAAACCCGGTGAAGGCAGACTAAATTTAAAATCCCAGGCTTTAATTAAACATCATCAAATTTCAAATGAGAAATCATGCTGTTCTCTAATTCCAGGTTACGTTAAATGGCCTGAGACAATCCCAGATTGGAAGCCAGCACTGCACAGTAATTACTCTTCCAGAAATATGGTTTGCCTACCCACCCTGTTTAGCTTCGATTCTGCTTTCCAAAGACAGAGAGGCACTTTTCCATGCTGGAAATTTACAGCCTTCTTCCCTTGCAAATGTCATTGTTATTTTTCCCCCCCCTTAGCAAACTTGTCTCTTCTTATGGGGAAGTTTTGCAGCAATATATTCAATCTGAAGTGCTCAGGGACAACTCTGTGTTACCCAGATTTTCCCCTACACACTGTGGGGTGGCTGAGGAGTGACCTTACAGCCCAGAGCTTGAAAAACCATCCAAGAAGACACTCACAGTGCAGGAGATAAACACAGCATCCCAGGCACATCAGAACTAATGGAGTCTGATTCCTTTAAATGCACATCACTGTGGTCGTGCAAGTGCTTATTAGAGTTTAAGGAATCCACAGAAGAGTAAAGCCTGATGAAAGCTCAGCATTTATGCACCATCTCCTTCACCCTCAGCACATTATTACCCAGCAGAGAACCCACACGGGAGTGAAGCCTTGACTGAGGGCAAAACTCCCTACTCCCTGCTCAGGCTCAGACTCCAGCTTCAGAACTTTCCCCAGCTGAGGATTTTGCATCTCCCCTCCCCTCTGCAGCTGCTTTGATGCTGAACGAGCCATGAAGCTCACGCAGCTTTCTCTCACCAACCGAGATATCCAGTCTTCTCTCTGAAAGCTGGATTCCAATCTTTGGGAAGCTTAAAGAAACTTAATATTTTATGACTGTGCGGCTCTGTCAAATCAGGGTGAAATCAGCCAAGAGGTTCATATATCACGGTCAGGGTCTCACACATGCAGGGACTGCAGAAAATCCATCCACAACTGCACCCACAGATAGCTTCTGTCTTTTTACATGTGAGATCCATGGTCATAAAGGAACTTACTGAGTGAAATGCAGCCCCAGGGAGGATTCCCTATGAATTCAACAGAGCCAAGATCTCACCCAATAACTAACTCTCCATTTCATAAGGAATTCACTCTCCTTTCATGTTCTGCTTCTTTTCCTTTCCCACCTCTGCACAGTCACTAGAGCAACTGCAAATTTTTTCAGGGTAAAACCTCCTCCCATGCTGAGGCAAATAAAGAGTAATTTCACTGAAGCCAGTGGAGCTACCCCAGAGTAAATTTGGCAGTGAGAAGAGAAGAATCAGTTCCCTTGCCTTGTATTACCAAGAAACATGATAAACAGTACAGGCTTTTCATGCCTTGCCAAGAAGTGCCTGTCCTGGAGTTTACTGCAATGCAAGTGAAACAGACCCCTGAAGAACACAAAAAAATAATGATTGTTTTATCTGGAGCTCCATGAAAGAGGCAATTCTTTGCTTAAGGAGCTACATTAAGCCTGAATCCACTCTTGCTGCTATCACTGGAAAACAGGGGGAAAAAGCACTGGAAACCAGGGAGTTTGCCTGGGTGCAAAACGAGTGTCAGGGAAAACTCAGTGCCCAGGGCCAGTAGGGGAAAAAGAAGGTTAGTCTACTATCTCCACCCACAGGGAAAGACAAGTGCATCTTTGTCTGTGATTAATCACTTTATAAGGCAAAGGATACTGTTGGAGTTTCTGTTTCTGGTTCATGGAGTTGCTGTGGGCTATGATTTTCCCAAGGCCGGAGATCCAGTGGTTGGCATCATCCTCTGAACTCGCAATGAGGTCCAGGTTTTTCCTCTGGTCTTTGAAGATGATGGAAAAGCAGCGATACTCCGGGACATCCTTGGCATATTTTTCCATACCTTCTGTTTTATGGCCTGACCTCACATCCCGAATATCTTCAATGGAGACTGTGGAAAGAAAGCAGAGCCTGCTGTCAGCAGGGGTTCAGTCAGCCTTATCTCTACTTGGTGAGGGATATTAAGAAATCACTCTTTCTCCTTTTCCTCTAACCCCTGGAGGGTTCTCTTCCCTTTCCCCCCTTTCCCAAACTTTGGCACTAAAGCAAGCTCAGATCAAAAGGATGAGAAAAAGCAAGCTATTTTAAAAAGCAAAACTCTTTCCCCATGTTCTTAACACAGAAGCAGAATACGCACTAGGTGCCATATTGTGATATCCTGTTTATGAGGTACAAATCACTGCCAAGAGTTTGGTTCCAAGTCCTTTGAGCATCCCTGACTTGAGCATCCTTTGACTCATCCCCCATGAGAATGGGGAGAGGGGGAATGTGTCTTCCTGTGAATATCACCCCACAGGAAAGCCCTATAATCACAGAATGGTTTGGGTTGGAAGGGATCTTAAAGATCATCTTGTTCCAACACCCTGCCACAGGCAGGAGCACCTTCCACTAGACCAGGTTGCTCAAAGCCCCATCCAAACTGGCCTTGAACACTCCAGGGATGGGGAGTCCACAACCTGTCTGGGCGAAATGAGAGGTGATTTCAGTAAGAGGAGGGCAGGATTGTCTGATTATGTGAAATGACTGAGAGAAAAGGACAGAAACTGCTTAACCACATTTGACTGGTGAGAAACTTAACACCTAAGCAGGGATGTCACCTATGCAAAAAAAAAAAAAAAAA
>VWZF01003861.1:1997501-2036011 GCA_013396755.1 Sclerurus mexicanus
AAAGGCAAAAATGTTTGCAAAGTGCGGGAGCTCCCACACAAGAAATTCTCATGACATTTTCTTGGGTGGAAGACAGACCAGGTATATTTTACAAACATCTACCAATACCTGGGCACACAGAGAAAAGGAAACACACCTGAGAGATATTCACCCATCTCCTATAACAAGCTTGCAAGAAAGAAAATAGACACAGTCACAGGAAATGGGAAAAAAAGTAGCTTAACTTCTACTCTACCTCAAATTGTAAATAACAGTGAAAAATTATTTCCTGTGTCACAGTTGTGTGAGTACAATGTTATTTGTGCTTATCTTGGAGGAGCTTTGTTGAAAAGCAATGTGTGAGTGTAAAATATCCCCTCCCTCCCCACCCCCGGTTTAGCTGAATAGGAGAAACTTGTCTTTAAACATCCACTTCACCATTAAAGTTCCTGGTTTGTTCAAAGTCAACACTGCAGGAAAACCCAACTCAGTATCCACTCTGCACGTTTTTTAGCATGGTTGCCCTGGGATCATCCACAACTCATCAGGTGCTCATTAGAGTTTGAAAACTCCCCATTTTTTTCCCCCAGAGCAGTCATGATAATGCTCAGCTGCTGGGGGAAAAAAGAAACAAAACCACCCAAAATCTCAGTCTTCAAAAATCAGTGAATTTCCAAAACCAACACTTAACATTTGCTTCAGATTCTCACCAGATGTTGGGGTGGGCAAACATCTTCCACAGCACTTTGCTGGTTTGGTTCCTATACAAGAACACACCAGGAGGAGCTTCCTGGAGCTGGCAAAGCTCTTCCCTGACAATTATGAGACATTATCTTTGTGTGGTCTTTGATTATCACTTCCTAAAGGGTGAGAGTTGAGCAGCTGAGGGGAAGGGAAGAAAAGGTTGGGTTGGGACGGGCTGCTGTGGCATTATGCTATCTGGCCAAGTACCTTTGCATGAAAGTTTATGGGTTTCAGTACTAAAGCCTGGGGATTTTGCCCTTTAACAAGGACATTGACCAAATGATAGTGGTTGTGCCTCAGGTAGAACTTCACCCTGTACATAAAGCATGCTATCATGTTTGGACACGTTCAGTTCAGTCAAAAAGTCTAAAGTTTAGTTAGGATCCTTTTATAGCCAATGGGGAAAAGCCCCACTTTTGGAACATATTCTGTTCTATTTAAACAAAAACTTCAGAGTAAAATAAATCATACCCTTAATCCATGGCTACAGTGGATCCCTGACCAGAAAGGAAGTCCAGACTAAGCATCTCACATGCAGAAGAGTCCATAAGTAGGTGATTCTCCTCCACCCCCAGTCTTTTCTGCTTATGGCAGTGCAAGTGGAAGGATCATCCTGTTATTCCTCATCACCTGCCAACTGCTCACCACTGCTTGGCTCAGAAGAGTTATTGTCCTTCAGAATGGCTAGTTAGTCTGCTTGTGCAATCAATCCCTAAACTTCGGGTTGGCAACAACCTCATGTTTCCAAAACTAGAAAATCTGATGTTAAATATTGGAAATTTAGAATGGATTCTTTGGAAACCATTATGTGGCTTCACGAATCCAATGGAAAAGAGAGCTGTGTGGGAGGAAAAAAGACTGAAAACCTGTGTCTGGAAGGGCTGCCCTCATCTCTTTGAGGTGTATGGAGAAGAAGACGATGGAGGTAACAGAATTCTACAAAGCAGGAAAGGTACAATGAAGGCTGAAGAGCAGGATTGGTGTCTAATGTAGTCACACAAGAGACAAGGAGAGAAACTATCAACAAAGGAATTGTTGAAAAAGCAGGCTAGGGGAGGACACTTTTTAAAGCTTTCCAGAGCTTGGTTGTGTGTAGTGTTTTCATCTATCAATAAAAAAGCTGAAGCCAAAGGAGTCATCCCAAGCCATCTGCAAAAGTTATCTCTTTTCTGGAAAATCTTAACCCAGCATGAGTACTTTATCAGCTGCTCCCACACAGCGAGTGTACTGTATTAGCAGTCCCAAACTAACTGTGTGCTCAGCTGAGCTATCTGCAAGGAGAAATCAAAATTAACTGGGGGGCAGACACGTTTCACAGCAGAGGAACGCTCACAGCAAATACCCATCAATCACGACTCCCTGCAACCTCCCTGCTCCTTCCCCACCACGCCACAGTGGGGAGATAACCACAAGCAGAAGAGAATCTGGAAAGTTTGCATCCGCTTCTCCGCAGTGTTTACGTCTGCTGAAGAGGTGGTTTGTACAAAGCCCAAAACATGACGCAGAGCACGAGGCAGCCTGTGCTCTTCCTGGCCCCCAGACGCAGAGTCACACAGGTCACATCCTGGTCAGCCTTCCTGGCTGCCGTGGATGCTGCTCGGACACTGCCACAGCTGAAGGCTCCCCACTGACAGAGACACACAGCAGCGTTCTCTGCAGGCACTGAAATTCCTCCTGTCTGAACTACTCTCAGGGAGATGCTGAGAACTTTTTAGCCCTCCTTTCAATTTTCATCATTGGATTCTGCCCTTGTGCTTCCCCCTTGCTAATTCTTAGCCCAGTGCCCTTCTCCTGTTTCATCCACAGCATCAGCAGGCAGGGAGGAGTCAGGAGGCCTGCAGGATCCACGAGGCCAGTTTTGGCAGCTGTGATGTTTTCACACAACCAACATGTACCTTTTGAGTGACTCTTTCAATTTGGATCTCTCTCACCATGGCTTTCAGGGAGCTTGCTGTTAGACTTGCAAGCTCATCTCCTGATGTAGAAGGAAATCAACTGGATGCTCTTTAAGGTTCCTCCCAAGCCATTCTATGATCCCACTGTTTGTAAGTGTAGAAGATGCAAGCCTGACAAGCCTGACAAGGTTCCTAATGATGAGAGAACTTGTCTGAGAGATGAGCCCTGGCCACTGGCCTCTCAATCTCTCCTCCCATCACTGCTCCACAAGTGAAATGTTGAGACTGTGCTGGGAGCATGGACAGTAAAGTCTTTGGTAATCCTAAAGAATACACAGAAAGGAGGAACAGAGGCAGAGAGCAATCCCTTTGTTTTCCTCCTGTTTGACAGGCAGCCCTTTGAGAGGAGATATTTTGTCAGGAGTCTGTCAAGAGAGAGAATAAGAAAACAAACCCACATCTCCTGTGAACTACTGAGCGTGTGAAGGACACGGACCAACAGGTGCTTCTCTTTTCTTGTGATAAAGAAGGAGAGAAGGGTCACTGTATAGACACTTGGAGGCACTGCCAGAACAGCCATGCTCGAGGTACTCGTTAGGGAAGGGGGCAGCTTTTCACTCTGGGGAAACACTCCTCAGATCCTTTCCTTCTCCTGTCCCTCTGTCATTAATAAGTGATCTCTGCAATGTGGCATTCAGTCACATCGCATTACTCCATCCCACTCTAATTGCGTCCGCAAGTCACTTCTGTTCACCGTCAGGAAATGCAGATGAGAAACGTGCTCAGCTGTGACAGCCTGCACAGCATCCTGCGTGTCTGCAGAGAGCTCAGGCCCTCACCAGCTGCACCTCAGCCAGGTGCGCTCAGCATCTTGCCAGGAGCAGATGAAAGCTGCTACGTGACCCCAGGGCTCTCCCGCAGAGGCGCTCCATGGATTTCACAACACGCTGAGCACACGGGGCAAACCGGCACCGCATGCTGCTTCTTGCTTTGGTGTCACCCCAGAAAGAGCCGCTCGCTTGATTTGGGTTTGCCCACGGGGGGCTGATGTTAATGGCCAAACGCAGTTGGGATCAGGACCTTTGCAATCAGCGGGAACTGAAGCGCTGTCAGCTCCCCGGACTGGGAATACCAAAGGCTATCCATCACCCTCACCCCTGAGGGATGCTTTGTCCTAATGACTCACGGGTGGGTTCAGCCCGAGCCCCGCTGTGCTGTGCCTTCCTAGCCTTGACCATATTGCTCTTTCATCTCCCTGCGTGTGAATTACTGCAGGTCCCAGCTGCTGATTCCTCATCCATTCTCTCCCCTGCTCGCCCTGCACTGACAGGCTCAGCAGGTTGTTTTGAGATCAGCTGCACAGCAGTCTGCCCTCACTGCTGGCGTGTGTCACCCGCTGACAACCGGTGATATAATGCACATGCAATGTTACAGGTTGTCTGGAAATTCCTTTTAATGTAAGGTCTTTACCCAGTCTTTCTGTCTACCCATCACAGCTCGGGGAGTTGATGTAAATAGAGTGGTCTCTATTTACATTCCTTCCACACATCCCAACCAGGGCCCTGCAAACTATTTTGGCGATTAGTTCCTACTTCTCCTGCCATCACAACACTGTTAAATTTGGATCCAAGGCTCTCAACTGTTCTGCCTTTGCATTCAACATATGCTATGGAGAATAAGGTCAATATTTGCCAGTGCACTGCCTGTGATGAAAACCGTCCCAGCGACGCATGCGGTGGCCTGATTCAAAATTCAATCGAAGAAACAGGCAGCTCTGCATTTGAAATGATGTGTTTTATGGGTTGAGTGAATTTGATAAAAACTAATGAGACCCACAGACAGACAGTTTTGTTTTCACAGCTGACGGCCGCCTTGCATAACACATTCACATCAGCAAATATTTTTCCAGGGACAAATACATGTCTGACCATGAAGCCATAATTTCTAAAGGAAACTGCAGAAGGAAGCTGCGGGTGCAGCCAACTACCTGCTGTGTGCATACAGGTTGCTGAGAGTTTCTGTTGACTTTAGACATCTATCAGGAAAAATTTAAAGCCTTCACTTCTTGAATCGAACAAGCACAGAAATATCACATTGTTCCTGTTCTTCTGCAAGCAAGTTCGGGCCTTAATTCAAAGGAGACAACCATTTATTCTGCAGAAAAAGTGGTATGGTATGTTCATTGCTTGGCATTTTAAGGGCATTCCTAAATTTCACAGCAAGCCAAAAATTAAGGAAGAAGTTTTCCACTGAACACTGGTAGTAGGCTGGAAACATAAAGCTTTTGTACTAGGTTTAAGTCATGCAAAATTATCCTATAATTGGGCCAGAAGTCAGAAGAACTGGAACCAATTCTGTACATTTTTAATAGTGAGAATAATTAATCATTACATCAAAATATCAATTTCATTACTTTAAATAATAATACAATCACTACCTGCCATACTCGGTAGTGCAAATGAATCTAGCTCACCTCAGCAAATTGCTCCCAAACAGGATTCTTTTAATCACAATATAGAAAAAAAAATCCAACAATAGCAGCTTTTACGTAAAGCTTTTGGCCAGAAATGGAAATATTTCAGCTAAAACTCCTTAAGTTCTTTCTTGACTTCACTGCTCTGACTCAGCAACACACCCCCAGTGAGTCAGCCCTGGTTCAGTGTGCGAAGCTCATTCACGGCTGTCACGGGAAACGTCACCTCTCTGAGCAGAGGCAGAGTGCAAGAGACCCCAAAGCACCATCCCTGGGGCCCCACTGTAGCACCCCTAAACCTAAATGACTCTTTCAGTCTTTTCCCTCTGGCTTTGAATATCATGTTTCCCCACTGAGTGCTCAAAAGGATGTTTCGCTGGAAAGTTTTCAACCAACCCTGCAAATCCCCAAACTCAGAGATTTTTTAAAGGGATTGAGTCTGGCTTAAGTGAGCTCACACGAGGGATTACAGCTGGTTTAAGAAAATACTTTCAAAAAATCAATTTCACTGAAAGCAGCAAATGCCTTTTTGCTTTTTTTTTTTCCCACATAGATGAGATCTGATATTTGACCACAGCTAAACAAGACAGTGTTAGTGACAGGCTGTTGCTCCTGCAACCAGGTCCCTCTGCCCCCTTTGGCTCTTCTCCTTGCACCATTGTGATGCTCAAGAGTAAAATGGCTCAGAACTATTTTTCAATTCCCTTACACAAATCTTTTCTTTGCCCCAAATATGTTAATCCTGCCACTTGAACTCTGTTTTCTCAGCCCAGGGAGAAAGCTGTGTAAAACCTCATGGGCCAAAGAAGCATCCACCCTGCCCATGGACCTACACAACATCTAAGATAACGGAGAGCAGCAGTGTGTTTATGGATCTGATACGTAGCTCAGACGCAGGATGGAGCAGGCCATGCTGAAAAATGGTGCTATTATGCAGCTCTTCATATCCAGCATTCCTATGTCTCTGCTGGAGGCAACCAGAGAGCACACACAGGGCAGAACATGCTCCTTGGAAAACTGACTTAAGATGCTTCAAGGGCTTTTTGGAAAAAAAACTGTTTCCTTGGACCTAAATGGAACATACTGAAAAATTACAGACAATAAGGAAAAAATGGACGATGTTCTACCTGCGCAGAAACCACTTTGGAACGACAGCCTATCTCCAAAAAAGCCCTGTGGCTATTACAGCTATGAAGACAGCATCCAATCTAAATTCCCAACTGTTTAAAATAAAGACAATAGAGGAAGGTACTGGTTGTACCCTGTGTATCTGAGCCTGGCAACATCTGGGCCTGTGACAACCCTGATATGTTGGGCTTTTTGAACTTCAAGCATCTGAGATTCTCCTGTCTGACCTTGGCAGTCCCCAGTGTTATCTACTCAGCTCCACCACACAATGGTTTACAAATAGCTTTTCCACACGATCATAAGAACAGCAGTAGGAATAACAGGAAATTATCCAAACAAAAACATAAACCTCACCCTACCCAGACTGTGCTCCTCCGAGGTGCATCCATCTGCTCGCTGTCAGCAACGCTGCAGATAAGATTAGACCTGCTGCTCAAACCCCCCAGTTTCCATTCTGCTCACTCTTTTTCCATCCCAAAAAGGGAGTTTATCTGCAGGTTTAGGAAGGCTTTGTACTGGAGAGCAAAGTTTATGTCCGTTAACCAGGAAGGGTGACTCTCTGGAGAGACTCACTCCGAAGTCCCTGATTTTGGGTCTCATATCATGACCCTGCACTCTTCCTCTGATCCAATGGCCTTTACACACTGGACCAAACAAGAACGCAGCCGTGGTGACAGAGCCTGCCAGAGGACAAAGCACAAGCCAGGGGTGATCCTCCCCACACCTGAGCCCAAAGCAGCCGAGTGAAGTTAAAAGCTTGAGAAGGAAACTCAAAACCAGTGATCACTCTGAAAACTTGGGAGTGGAAGGTCTCAGAGGGCCACTAAATGAGAAAGGCAAGAAGTATGACCAGCAGGTTGAGGAAGGTGATTCTGCCTCTCTACTCAGCTATCATGATACCCCACCTGATGTACTGTTGGGGCGAGACCAGAGGAAACCACAACGATGCTCCAAGGGTTGGAGCGCCTCTGGTATGGAGACAGGCTGGGGTTGTTCAGCCTGGAGAAGAGAAGCCTCCAGGGAGACCTTAGAGCCCTTTCCAGTACCTGCAGGGGCTACAAGAGAGCTGGAAAGGGACTTTGAATAAGGGCAAGTAGTGATAGAGCAAAGGAGAATGGCTTTAAACTGAAAGAGGGCAGGTTTAGATTAACTATAAGAAGGAAATTTTTTCCTGTGAGGTTGGTGAGGCACTGGCACAGGTTGCCCAGAGAAACTCTGGCTGTCTCATCCTTGGAACTTTCAAGGCCAGGTTGGATGGGGTTTTGAGCACCCTAGTCTAGTGGAAGGTGCTCCTGTCCATGGCAGGGGCTTAGAATTAGGTGGTCTTTAAGGTCTCTTCCAAACCAAATCATTTTAGAATTCTATGAAAATTGATGTCCTTGTTGCTGTGGCTTGGGACGTGGCAGGAATGAACCCAGTCAGTACTCATCTCTCTTGCTTTGCTGACTTCCAGGTCCAGGTGCATCCAGAGCATCTGCTGAAAGCAGTCCTGAGGTGTCCCTTCAACCCTCCCAAAAGGATTGGGAGCTTGATTTTACAGAGCTGCAGGGACAAGCTCTGTCTCAGCTGCCTTGTCTCCCTTCCTGCTATCCTGATGGCAAAAAAAAAAAAAGGAATATTTCCCTGGGAAAGGTGTGCATGAATGGAGTGCTATGGAGCATATACATGCATGTGAGCCATCAGGTAATATCACTCCACCTTCACACTGCACTGAGGACACTCCCAGGGCACAGCAGGTTCTCCTTCCCACAGTGGCACTGCCTCTGTCTCCAGCAGTGTGGCAACATTGGTTGTGCTCAGTTACCAAAGTGTATCTTGAGTGCTGTAAATCCACACCCACACAGACACACTCCCAGCCTGTGCACAACGCCCAGCTCAAAGGATTTGATCTCTCACTCTCCTTGCAGCTCAGTAAATAAAAATGCCACAGTTGTGCCTGCTCTCCATGTCACTGCCCCAGGCGTGGAGGCAATGGGTTCAACCACAGCTTCTCCAAGCAGGCATCAAGGTGTCTGGAGCCACAGCACAAGGGTTCCCTCCCATTTACTTCTGAGGATCAGGTGGGGCCAGAACTGTTGCTGTAGGTGCTCTCTGACCCAACAGTTTGGAATTATGGGGTGGCTCAGAGCACAAGAAAGGAAACTCTGAAAGTCGTTCATTCTTCTCAACTCATGTCTTTATTTGTTTTATAGCAAGATGTTATCTGGGAAAGGACTTTGGTTTTATATGGGACAGAGCTCAGCAGAGCAGGTGTGCCCAGGGGACAAACATTCACTGAGGCCTCTGTGTTTGTAGTTGTTAAATGGATTATTGCACTGGGACCTAAAGAGCCCAGCCGAGCTCAGGATCCCACCATGCTGGACATCCAAAGGATCTTTAAGGTCCCTTCCAACCCAAACCATTCTAGGATTTTGTGATTCAAAGCCTTAGCTAGAGGAGGAAAAAGAAAATGTGTGGGGAAGGATGCATGAAGAAATTAAATGAGCTGCTCAAAGTCATGTGAGAACCCTGCTACTTTACTCCTCCCACTGAAAATCTCATCCCTGCTTCTGGGAGGGGGGTAATTTGGAAGACCCACCCTTCATTTAGTTAATTGTGACCATTACCAAAAAAAAGTTGTGTAAATAGCACCTTTCAACATACCACACAATATAGTCCATGTTACTAATTTACCTCCTAGATTCACAAGACTGTCATGATTAGTGAAACATGAGAGAAAAATGCCAGAAAATGTGGAGAAATAAGTCAGAAAAATACCAAATGAGAAGAAAAACCAGATAAAAACAGACACACACCCTGCCTGATCCCATTTTGACTGCACAATTGAGCTCTTGGTCCCAGTTACGGCACCAAGCTGGGTGATGCTGGCACAGAATGGTTTTTCCTGTGCTATATAATGGTGACTGTCGTATCTGGACTTTTTACAATAGGGCAGATTCTGGGTTTCCAAGATAAGGATGAGAATAGGCTTCCCCTCCCAGAGACATCTCCTGCCAGCCCTTGGATTTCCACTTCTCAGCAGTTCCCTTGTGAGGCTCAAATGCCAGTTTTCCCAGGGGCTGAAGGCAGGAAAGAAGCATCCTGGAAGAGCCCAGACCAACAGGCTGAGTGCACACACCACACCGCAGATGCTCACACCATGTCTCACACTGAGCATTAGGGCTCGGGCACCTGAGTAACCCGAACAATTTGGGGAGGAAATGAGCCAGGCAGGGCTGCTGAGACCAGCATGGCCCACCCCACAACCATTTTAAGCAGTAGCTCATGAGCTTGGGAAATGTGGCCATTCCTGACACGGCGGATTCCTTGCGGCTGTCTCCAGAGCTGACAGCACCCCTCAGTTCGTGTGTTATAGGAGCTATGAAGGATCTGGTCTCACAGCTCCAAGCTCTACCTCCACACCACACATCATGATCCTGGTTCACCGCAAGCACCTCTGACAAGGTGCCCCACACCCACAAAGAGGCAAACTCTACTTACAGATCTGTGACTCTGGAGATCTCAGCACCTTCTTTGATTCCTGCCATATGGTTTTGCAGTCCTCCTGGAGCTTATAAAACCGCTCCTTTCTCCAAGAGCTTGACTTCACTTTTAGCAGCTGGCTGCCTTTCAGGAGGAACTTCAGATCCTTGTCATCTTTGAGGCCTGTGGTGAAACAGAAGTGGCAATGTAAGAGACAGCTGAAGAAACGATGCTCAAGGAGTCTTCCCTTCCACAGGACAATAATCACAGACAGACAACTGCAGGGTAGGACAGCAGAGCAGAGAGCCCCAGAAATCCTCCATGCCACACTTCATGCCCAAAAAAGAGGCTGAAGCCTTGTACTTTTCTTTTGTAGAAAGACTTTTGTATTGCAATTCTCACATAGTTTACAAACAAAATATCTCCTTCCCAGCAAATACAGTCTACTGTTAAGATGGGAAAACTACGATAAAACAAACAACAAAACAGTAAAAGCAGAGTGAGGAAAGGTGCATAATTTGTAACTAGAATGTTGTCAGGAACTTTCAAGTGATTTCAGATCTACTCTGCAACAAACTTCCTTTGTGGAAACAGGAATACACAAAGGTATCACTTTCCTTCTTATCCACACGGGAATTCTGCAGATCAGTGATGTGAAGCTTAGGACAGGTAAGTTTGGTGAGAGACAGTAAAACATCTCTAAGGTAACAGTAAGACAGCAACCATGCTCTGCTCGCTGCCCAACCATCCAAGAGGATCTTTATCTTTCTTACACTACTAGGCCACTGCAATGTCAAGTAATAACCACCAGACCTTCTGGTTCTGGAAACTTCGGATTTCACAACTTAGCCTAGATTCAGGAAGGCACTTAAGACACCTAGAGAGGCAAAAGGCACCTACTGAGGCTTTGGGAACACAGATTTGGCATTCTACATGGTTTTGAATGTCTCAGCAGTATATGACTTCCCCATATCTAAATACCTTGGAGAAATCTGTCCCTCAAACCAACCATTAATTACAGATCTGGAGTGTGTGGGCTGAGGAGGGTGAGAGCATGAAACATGAGAAACACTTCTTGGGCTTTCTGTAACAGGCACCTTGCACCTCTGACATGGCGTGAAAGGCTGGTTCAGAGCTGGTGATACAGCATTTAACCCTAGTGCTGATCATGTACATCTCAATTAAGTAGGATTTTTTCTAGTCCTATCTTAACATTGCAGGTAACCACTTGGCCACTTGCAACCACCTGACACATCAAGCAAAATTTCCCAATGCTACATAATGTGGAGTCTCACAAAGCAGAAGTCCAACTTAACTGATTTATGCAGTAATATTTCTTCTGCAGTGTCCCCTGTGACACTGGGTTATTTCTTTTCTGGAAGACACAGTTGCCTTGAATTTTCCTTTTCTAAAAAAGGGCAAGGCAATAAGGTGCCTGCTTGGAAAATAAAACTCAGCATGAGATCCAAGTGGCCAAATTCCTAGAATCCTGACAATTCCTCTAGGAAACTGAAGCACCAGGTGCTGCAGATCACCAAGGTGAGTTACAGTGGCAGCAGCAAGAAGCTACCACTGTGAGTTTGTAATTGGGATACACTGGCATAAAGAGAGCATTCGATGCTGCCAAAGCCTGAGATCTTAATCCGAAATAAGTATTAGGGGTGTCCAGTGTTCACTCTATGAGGCTCTCAAACCACTTTATGGTTTTTGCAGGTGCCAAGGATCATGCCCAGAGTTGAGCCAGGCCAAAGCACCCAGAGCTGAAAGCATTGCAGTGGAAACTGGAGACCCTGAGAGGTGGTTTTGGCCTCTCTCTTTCCTCTATATTTAATTAGCTATCTCATTAATTGTCTTCCCATGCTACAGCATCCCCTGGGCCTCTCAGCTCACATCTGATCTGGAGATTGCCAACAGGAGAATGTGAATGCTTCCTCCTCTGGATACCTCAGAAAAAACTCATGGAGAGAAGGAAAAAAGCTGTCCCCTGCAAAGCACAGAAGGGGGAAAGGTTGACCCCACCTACAAGACCTAGGACAGCATTCCCAGGGATTGACAAGAGGCCAGATCATCCAGAGGACTGACAGACACCACAACAGCTTCATGGGTCCTTGGTCTCCTCAGCTGTGCTTCTGCTCTGAGGCAAAGGTCTTCCAAGTACAGAGAAGAAACCACAGACTCCAGCCTCACTAACATCCCTGTGACACTCCTCAAGGTTCCTCAAGAGGAAACCAACTTCTTCCTTCTCCCTGTTCACCCACATTTCTGTTCTTCCTCCCAGACTAATTCCTTGGTTTTTTTCAGATCCCAACCACACAAGGCATCATTATGGGACGAGGAGGAGGACATGTCATCCCAGGGTGACATGAGGAGGAAAGCAGGAAAACCACCAATTCCTCTGGATGCCTTTGTCTGTAAGTGTGTAATGAGAAATCCCTTTAACTGGGGCATGTTTTGTTCCTCAGACACTGCATGCAGCATCTGTAATGTGTCCTGCTATCAGGACATCCCAAAGAGCTACACCAATGCCACACAGGCAAATCTGGATGGGCACAGGTGGTGGCCAAGGGCAGATTCTTCTCCTCCAGGCTTAGACCACACCGTTCAGACACAAGCTGGAGCTCAGAGCCCTTCATCCTGCTCACCAGCACAGCCCAGTCAGTGTATGAGTGAGGGTCAAAACTCCCCTGCCTCTTCCAAGGATCTAACTAGGGGGTGGGAGCAGCCCTACCACTCATCCTTGGTCATTGTCCCTGAGAACCTGGAAAGGTTAAATGATCATCAAAGGAGGGCACTGCACTTCACAAGAGGAGGGAAGGATGAAGAGGGACAGTGCATGGTTGAAGGCATGGCAATGATAAAAGCTGGCATGGAGCGTGAGTCAGGGGCAGTGGGAGATGCCAGGGAGGGGATGGAGACAAGGTTCCCTCTAGGAGACAGCAGGTTTGACCAGGAAAGGGCAAGAAGGCTAATCATGAATGTCTAACAGCTCCAGCATCCCTTTCATGTGGGGTCCTTTCAGACAGAGAGCAGTCACCCAGAGCCGACCTCTGCCAGTGGTGACCCCACGTCCTGACTGAACCACCCAAGGGACATCCCCTTGGCCAGGTGGGCACAGCCCATGTCAGGCCTGCTCTGGGTCTGTGTAGCAGCAGTTCAAGCTCACACAGCCAAAATGCCCAGGGAAGAGGGCCAGTGTTTCAGGCCCTGCCTCCTCTGCCCAAGCAAGCACTTCCACAGACTCTTTAATGTCCTTGGGTGAATCGCTTTGCTTCTCTGTTTCTACCTACAACAGCATTTTGCTAGGCCAAAGATGGAGCTTACGACACTCTGATCTGCTCATACAGGAACCACAAACTCACCCTTGATGTGTCAGTGGGACATTACTCTCTGCTGGTCATTTGAACTGCTCTCCAGAAAAAAACTACCTTTTCACAGCAGAAACCTCATTTCAGGCTTTATGCCTGGACCAGCTCCTGAAGATTTCTGCCTAACAGCTCTTTGGAGAATCATGGAATGGTTTGTACTGGAAGGGACCTTAGAGGTCACCTAGTTCCAAGCCCCCTGCCATGGCCAGAGACACCTTCCACTAAACCAGGTTGTTTAAAGCCTGAGGCTCAGGAGGTTTGTGGTCCAGAGCTCCATCTCACAGCAGTGGAAATTTGTATGAAAGAAACCAGTCATCATAAACACACATAATTTAAAAGTTAAAAAACACTGTGCATCAGGACAAGGATATTGATTTCCAACTATGTAACAACATTAGGCATGAGAAGCACAATCACCACACTGAAATGTATGTCCAAATCCTGCCTGACACATATGGCAGTACCTGTCTTGCTTAGCATCCTCTTTAAAATACCAAATACACATTTGGCATGCAAAATTCCAGAACGCCTTTCAAGGGTCAGAACCCCCCTCCTCACAAAACATCAATCACACACTTTCTAAACAGAATATATTCAGCATGCACTGATGTCCAGAGTGAAAATCATGCTTGGCCAAGGTAGAAGCACCTCAAGCACACATAGCACTGCAATAACCATGATGTTAATATTAATATGCTGCACTAGGAAGCTTTGGACACTGAGACATCAAAACTGTTAACCTCTGGCTTATCTAGCCCAGGTTTACAGCAAGCAGGAAGCACAATAAAACAAGAGCTGTCACAGCAGAAGCCAGGCTTTGAGTTCACTAAGGAGATAGTTAGGAGGGAGGGATAATCTATACTGTTGCACTGCTCACTCGCAAATCTGCTGATCTGATAGAACTTAATTACAGCTGCTATAAAACAAGCCTCCTCCCGCCTGCCCTCCCCCTCCCACCTGCTTAGGAACAGGCATAACTCAGGTTGGCTGGTTTAAAAGGGCAGAAAGCCTTTCTGATAAAATCAAAGAACTCAGGTGGGTAAATGGCTGTTTTCCATTTCCACCTGCTCTTTGTGTCCATGGAAATCAAGGAATTCACATCCACTTGGGGTCTGTCTCCAGAGAGCAGGAACGGGCAATGAGCTCATAACCAGGCACAGAAGTTATGAAACTCCCCGAGTTTCCTCTTTCATCTGGTGAATGCAAGCGCTGAGTAGTTCCCTGGGCTCTTACAGCAACAAGCAACACACCCCCGAGCAGCGCTAAAATCGGGCAGGAACAGGGCACTGCCTTTCCCAAACACCCTCAACCAGTGGCACTTCAGAAAGCCCAACCACAGATTCGGGAACAGACCCTTTGCCGAAGGGCTCCCACATTCTTTGATGCCTCCGACGGGGCGCGTTACACATCTGGCGTGTGGTTACAGGCAAATGAAGGGAAAGGAAACCTCGGAAACTTAAAAATAACCCTGGAGTTGTCTTTAGGGTGGAGCACTGCCCCTGCACAGCGAAAAGAGGCAGAAACGAAGCAGCTGCCAGCCCAGTGCCATGGGGTCTGGCCAACCTGTCCCTTACCCAGCCTGATGCCATTCAACGCGGCCACTCTACGGCTCTGCTCCAGTAGCATGTTTTCCTGGGATACGCTGCGCTTGGGCTGCCTTCGGAAGCACTGCATGATCCCGCGCGGGGCTCGGGGAGAGGCTCGGGGTGCCGGGAAGGACGGGGGGCCACGGCACCCCTGCAGGGATCCCTGCTCATCCAGGAGCCTCCGGCGGCAGCGGCGTCGAACGGGGCTCCGAGGAGGGAGCGCGGGCAGTGGGACAGCGGGAGCAGGGGAGGGCAGAGTCCGGCTGGGGGTGGGACCGTGGGAAGTCTCTCCCTCCCGCTTTGCTCACCAGCACACGCTGGATGAGAAACTAGACGGAGAAGCCTGCCGGCAGCTGCCCAGGTAGAAGGAAGGAGTTTTCCAAGAGTCATACGCCAGTGGGTTTTTACGCATCATTTCCAGAGGCTGGAGGAGTCCCAGATGCTGTTTGCGGCTCCTAATCAGTGCCTTGGGCTTGTCAGCTCATCCTGCCCACGAACGCCTGGATCGGGGCGAGCTTGGCTCCACCCTTTATCTTCTGGGCAAAGCTGCTCCGTGCTGTTCCCTCCGACAGGCACTGAAAGACGAAGCTGAAAACACCTCTTAGCCAGGGCAGATGTAGCCAAAAAGCTGCTCGGAAACTGTGTTTTAATGCTCTTCTTTTTTCCACCTACAGAAGAGTATTTTCCTAAGAGTCCGGAGAGTGTCTTCGCTGCCACCGATTTCCTGTGTGACTTGGGTGAGTCACTTATGCTGCATTTCTGCATAGCTTTAGGTTTATTCTTGTAATTCAGATCTACCCAGCATTCTGGTAGAGGAATAAGCCCCCTCAGGGGTTTAACAAGTCACTGATTACACAGACTCACAGAATAATTCAAGTTGGAGTGGACCTCTGGAGCTCTTTAGAGTCAGCCACTCAAAGCAGGGTCACCTTCATGGGTAGATTTGGTTGCTCACAGCCTTGTCCAGGTGAGTTTGGATATCTCTAAGGACTGAGACTCCACAGCCAATTTAGATCCCTGTCCAAGAGCTTAGATGTTTTCAGTGAAGATTTTGTTCTCTATACCAGTGTAAATTCACAACCATTCCCCGTTGTCCTGGCAATGGCTGAGACTAAAATCCATCTTTTCTCTAGCCATGACCTTTTCTGCAGTGAAATACAGCAGTTCTACTTACATACACACCTTGCCACAGACTGAGGTTTTTTGTCATTGCCTTTGTCAGCTGCTGCCCTGCCAGGAAAGCTGAGGTTGAGCTGCAGGGAAATGGGTCAAAGTGGGGTGAATGTCGCTTACTGCAGAACCAGCATATACCCAGGAAACTTGACATCAAACCACATGTCACTGTTCCTGCCACAGACCCAACTGAAGGCTCTCCATCACCAGCCCCTCATCACATTCAATACAGGTTTCAGAAACATCTCTGCTTCTGGTGTCTGGCAATCCAGTCACCTTCCCCTTCTCTCTCTGCAGTCTGAAGGAAGCCCTACCAACCTCCACAGAGAAGCACTGAGGACTGGGTTACAGACCAGCACGAGGACAGGGTCAGAGTCATTAATCGCTGCCATACGCTGCATGTAAGAACCTCTCTGGGGACAAGGCAGGGCATTGCATGGCCTCAAACAGCAGTACATCTAATAATGTTTTATTTACACACAGCCAGTGAAAACCACCGACAGTGAAGGAGAATAAAGGCCATTTCTGGAGGGGACGTTGCTGAACTTCTTAGCCAGGCGGTCAGTGGCTGTCTGAGGAAACACCTCCAGCCTTCCTGGGCCCCTGCACATGCAGGGGCTGGATATCAGAGCCATAATCTTCACCGCACTCCCTGGGAGCTTTGTTTCTGCCCTGGCGAGGAGGTGGGCACCATGATGCAATGCCTACATGATGTTTAATACCTATCAGTCTCTGAGCACTTCCCATATTTCACGTTGTACTGGAGAGGACTGATCTAATCAAAGGAGGAGGGAAGAGCCTCCTGTAATTGCCTTAGCAAAACAATTTGCTTCTACACACCAACTGTTCTGTCCAGCAGCAGAGTCCCACAGGGATCAATCTGGGAGCACATAGAGCCCCCGTGATTCATTTTCTCATTAATTCCTAATAGCAGTGCCAATGACAGCCCTACTCAAAGCTTTCCAGACCCTCCAAAAACATTTCACTGTACTTGTCCCTGAAGTTTGCTCACACACAAAGCCCAAGGGCAGCATTAAATGAGTTTAGATACCTCTCCAGAACAGCAATGTGCATGTTTTGCTGTTGTGAGGGCTCCAGAGATGTAAGGCTCTTCAAATCTGTTTGTTTTTAAAAGGATGATGGGCTCACTGGGCCAGAAATTCCCTGCTTTGGGAAACAACAGAGCTGGATGTATTGTGGTCTTGAGGTCATTTAAAGACAATGCCACATCTCCTAGCAGAAGCCTGCAGGGTGACACTGGGTTACAGGGCACTGCGTACATGTTACACGATGCTGCTGTCACACTCCAGTGCTGGAGGAAGTGATTCCTGCAAATGGCTTATGGGAAAATTCTCCAAGCCTTATTCACTGCAGGTAACACCTGAGTGGATCGTGCAATTTTACCCATATGACCAATCTCACTGAAAGAAATGGTACTGGTCACATGAGTGAAGTTATTCATGTCCCCGTGCCCAGGAGCGGGGCTGTGCTGACCATCCCATTGAATCCAGCTGAATTACTCAGAGAAAATGGATATTGATGCAAATGAGGATGCCAGAACTTGGTCCCAGAGTTACCAAAGTGCTTGAATATCCAGGAAACAGGCACTTGAGATAGAGTGGCTGGAGAGTCTGGTAGGAAATTGGCTCTGTGAAAACACTATAATGCACAGATGATTTTCCACAATAAATTAATCTCCATCACATCCTTATACAAAGGAGATAAGGAAGGACTATTACCACCTCACAAAGAAAGGAAGGAGTAGGTTGGTTTTTGATCTCTTTGGGGATCCGCCTCTTCTCCCATCATGTTTGGGCAACACCAAGAGTGGTGCAACCATAATTCTGATGATAGTCTTTCTATACCACACTGACACAAATGACATGACAAAACTCAGCTGCTGATTTGCCCAGACTTGTGATAATTTAGGACTGGAATGAAAATACCTGTGCTGGTGATGACCTCACCACTTCCCCATCACGTCATGCACATGATGCAAATTATTATGACAAGTAATGGCTATGGCAGCTACATAACAACCAACAAATGTCATGCTAAGGGGAGATTTTCCCACTAAGGAGGCCAAAGGTTATGCCTTGCTCTGTATTTGTTACCAAGAGGAAACAATTAGATCTATTTTACATGATGCTATTCTTCCCTGCTGAAGAACTCTACAGCAGGGTTGCTTCCACATCTGCAGGGTCCTACCTGCCCTGTCTTTCCTTCTGGAGTCCTTTCTTCACTTCATCCATGCCCTCCCACGTCCCATCCATAGAAACTTCCCTCTTTCCTCCTTCCTTGCTATCTCCAGAACACCACTCACTGCTCTCAGCTTTGTTCTCCGTAGTCACATTTCACAGTCACCAAGGACCAGGCCTTGCTGTTGGCACAGCTTCTCACCTCCAACAAAAAATGACAGTGTCTCCACCATGCCAGCACTCCCCTTCTTGCTCCCTGTGGGGAGGTGGGGATCGTGGAGTGGGTGCTGGGACCTGACTCATCGGTGCACCCCTGGCCAGATGTGCTGCTGCTTGTTGACAGTGGGTGTATCTCCGGTGCATGTGGTATGTACCAAGTTCCACCTTGTGGTGACACTGAGAATGGGCTTCTTTATCAGCAAATCTCTTCCTTACACTGGCTTTTCTTGCCCACTCCCCTCCCAGGGTTCTTGAGAGGTCCTGCTGAGCTGGGGCAGAAACCATACATATGAATCCTTTAAATTTCATGTAGGAGGAGTTCTCCCAAGTCTCATGTTGTAGTTGTCCTCCAAATCACTGCCTGAAGACTCAGGCACACTGGCCAGGAGCTCTGTGATGGGCAGGTTTCTGGTCCACCAATATTTCACCCTGCCCAATATTTCTCAGCCCCTCTTTCTCTCTGTATCCTTTGGCTTTCTCACTTTGTCTGCATGGTCTCTGGGAGGAGAATGGTCCTTTATCCAGCTCTGAGTTCACCCAGACCTTCTTTCCCCAAACAGGCTGGCTATATCCAGACTGCCCACAGGGAAGGACCGCAGGCCCATCACCCAGATCATGTCATGTGGATCAAAACCATGCTGGGGAATATGCTGGAAGTTAAACAGCCTGGCCTTGCTTTGTATAAACAAAGCCAGCCTGCCTGCCCAGACATTTCACAGACATCTCAAATCGTGACCTTTATTAGTGAAAAACTTCATATATCTTCCTGCTAGTCTGGGTCGCTCACAGGGAGCTTGGATCAGCGCATGGAACAGGCTGTGATCCATCAAAAGCTACTGCCCTGCAGTCCTGATGAAATCCAGGTAAAACACCCTACTAAATTTCATCACACTCAGGAACTCAAAACCCGACCAAAGGTTAGGTTTTGTCCTTCCCCTGGTCCCCCCATCACAGTGAACATAGAGAACATAGAGATTTGGTTGCAGCGTGAGAGGCACTAAAACAAACACTGACCTGCAGCAAATTACAGCTTTTCCAGTAGTAGCTGGTGTGGAAAGAAAGTAATTGAAGGATATCAACATAATGGATAGGACCAGGACCAACAGCCAGGAGCACTCATGCAGCTTAGTTGCCTAACTCCCAAGTGACATTTCTGGGCACATGCTGATGAAGATCTTCTCTTCATAAACCCAAAGTCAGTTGTAGGTGGATCCAAGCTTCATTTTTTAATGTCATTTAGCAGCTTTTCAAAATGTTTTCTTCAGGAGATGAAATTTCTTCCATAGGCAAAATGCAAGTCATTCTCAACATTCTGTACCAGGGCAAAATTCATGCAATAATTAAATTGCACAACTGAATTATGCAAAACTAGGGGAAAAAAATCTTTATTTTTTTTTTCCCCCAGTGATTTATCTGGAATTTCTGTAACTGTAGCCAAAAACAGCCCCTGAGATCTGTTGTGTGTTGCCCTCAATACAGGGCTTTAAAAGGTACCATGTGAGGCGCAGCCCAAGGTGTGAGAATTTCCCCACACACAGTGTCCAGACTGCCCCATTTCAAGCCTGGAAGTATCTCAGGTGAGAAGAAGCTGTGGCAAAATCTTCTCTACCTGCATAAAGAAAAAGAGAAACCTCTGTGTTTGACCAAGGTCTGCAGCCTTCTCTTCTGGTGGGCTTGGCTGAGTAAGGACTGAGACCCTTCACCCATGGGAAGGACCTCAGAGACACACAACTGGGCGTCAGTCTCACAGTATTTAGATACCTACAGCGCACTGGACAAGGGGCCAGGAGAAGACAGGGTCCAATTCACCTGTCTAGATCCTTATAAGCCTAAAATTTCTTGCAAACACCTCCGTTTAGCCAGCTGAATCCCACTCCGGGTGATCAAATCACCAAATTCTGCAGCTTTCCTTTGAAAATACCTGTTCAAATATTTTGATCTCCCTCCAAAGGAAACTATGCTTTGCTCCCAAATCATGGACAGCTTTGGCTCCCAGAGCTGCCCACCCAGGCAGCTGAGTTTCCGGATCTTGCACGAACCATCTTTTCCAACACACCTCTCCCTCTTGCTTTTCCCTGTAATTGGTTCTGTCCTTTCATCTCTGCCACCTGCAGCAGTTTTCCAAGTGACTGCATTTCCTTCTCCCTCCTCTTTCACTTCCTCATTAAAATCTACTTTTCCCCAAGCATCTTCTTGCCCCGGCTCAGCTACTTTTGGGCCATGATGTCAGGGCTTTACACACCAACAACAACCTCAGGACCAACTGTGGGCTTTTGTTTTACTGAAAGACGTTCCTCAGATGGGAAGTTTAGCAGGTTTTGTGTCAAAACAACAAAAAAAAAACCGATAAAATGAATTGTACTTGTCTTGTCTGAAAAAAAGAGACAAGCTGCCTGGTTAATGTACTGAGAAGTGTCAGTAGCCCAAATCCTTCTGCAGTACTAGGAACACTATGGCTCATAAAACTCCCATGTAGCACATCAGGCACAACCTGCATCAAAGGGGTGTGCTGGGAGCATTTTGTTGGTAGGAAAGGAGATCAAAGTCACCAGCTGCTCCAGAGCAGATCCCAGCTGATCCCAAGTCACATTATCTCCACCCATGGAGGTTGAAGCCCACAAGGAGCCTCCTCAGTGCTCCCAGCTCAGAAGGGCAGGTGGAGATGATTCATTTGGAAATTTCAATATAGACATTAATCTTGAGGACTTGCTGACAGAAGAAACAAGGAAATGGCCTGTTTTGTAGGATTCTACTAACCCTTCCCTGCTTATTCCCACCCTGGGCTGTGGCTGAGGGCATTCCCATAATGGAACTG
This sequence comes from Sclerurus mexicanus, assembly GCA_013396755.1. Classification (NCBI taxonomy): domain Eukaryota; kingdom Metazoa; phylum Chordata; class Aves; order Passeriformes; family Furnariidae; genus Sclerurus; species Sclerurus mexicanus. The sequence continues at coordinate 2,018,539 of VWZF01003861.1, forward strand.
TGGCATTCCCCACACAATATACACAGTGTCTTGTGTGAAATAGTCAGTGTATAAGAATAACGCATAGTACAAATTAGCTATTCTATGATCTGTGCAAGCACAAGGGCTCCCAGTTCAGAAACAAACCAACTTCACAAGGCAAGAGAAAGACTGTTAATAGCCCACATTAATTCTGACACAGTAAATACAGCTGCTGTATCTATGTTGTGGGGGGAAAAAAAGAGAAACTGAAAGAAAGAAAGAATGTGAGTTTCAACATACAGCCAGGGACAAAACACATCTACAACCTACAGTATCAGAAATTCCTAACAAACTACATAGCTCAAGTCTTATCCTGCAAACAAGCCCACATGTGAGCAACTTGTCTAAGTAATCTGGCATTTGGAGTGACTTTAGCACTTGTATGTGTGTTATGTGTCAAGGAATTTCAGTAAATGCCTTTTTAAATTCTTGGCTCCTTCAACATTTGTGTATTTTTCTGCTTGAGACAAGAAAATAGATAAAGAGCCACTGAATTCTCCTTGGTTCCTAGCCCCAGAAGACTAAATAATATTCTCTGAAAAATAACTCAGAGGCCAGCATGGGAAATGTTTTAATAGTTCCAGATGTGTTTCTTAGCTTTCTTTCCCCAGTGGCTGTATAATGAATGAGATACCTACAAAAAGTGTAACATTAACCTCTGGTTCACCTTCCTGTTGGTTTTCTAGCATCTGGGTGAATCAGAGGGAAGATTTCTTGAGCATGGGGGAATCTTCTCACAGTTCCCCTGGTAATGCTAAATTGATTATGTGCAATCACTTATTGCACTGTTAGTTTATTTTTGTTTACAGCTCATCCGTAGTAAGAAAGCACCTAGCTCATGAAATATAAATAACTACTGTAGGCTTTTCCTGTTTCTGTGGGATCACAGTAACCCATTTCAATCTGTGACTTTCACAGCCCTGAGTTGTTTCTGCTCATTAGAGTAAGTAAAACACAATGAAGGAGTAACAAAGCAATCCATAAAGTCAGATGAGGCAATAAGGGGTGACATTTCATTACCCTGTCCATCAGACAAGCTTCCTAGACTTGGTATGATTGAATCTTCTTAAATCTCACTCGCTGGAAGGCCAGAGAGGATTACTTCTTTTTTTAGAAACATTATTTATTTGGTACTTAATATTTACAGAGTCTTGAGGACAGTCCCTGAGCCGAGGTGTTTACCCAGGCTCTGTTGTCTTCACCAGAGCCCAGAGTTTGCTGAGCAGAGCGCCCATCCCGTGCTGTTCCAGCAGAAAGGGAAGGAGATTTGGACCCACTTTTCTGAACTTCCAGATGCTTACCCAGCCAAGACACCCTTTCTACCAACAGAGCTAACCCCATTAACAGAGAAAAATCTGTCATCTGTCTGTAGCAGTGAGAAAACACTACATTACTTCCAAATGAGAGAATGGGGAGGCAAAGGAAAGGGGAGAAGAAAGGAGGAAAAATAAAGCTCCTGGACACCATAAGAAGGGTGAAACGCAAGGACTATTCTACAGACTTACTGTTGCAAGGCAGGAATGTGCCATTCCACTCCATGGCTGCAGAACAAGCCGACGTGCAGCAGCAGGAGGGGCTCCGGCAAACAGCTGTGCCCAGAAGTTAGCGCTGCTGGAAGCCAGAGCTGCGAGGCTCCCACCGCTCCCCGCTCCAGTAATCCCAAGCGTCAGCTCCCTTCGGAGAGGCCTGCTCCTTCCCCTTGGCTGGAATTGCGTCTTCGCTATGACTCCTCATTTATTTCTCTCCCGCATCCGCACGCCGCTGCCCGCCCGGCGCTCCGACTGCGGCCAAGCAAGCGCCCGAGCCCCGCCGCTGGCCCTGGCTCCTCCCTGCCTCCAGTCTGGCGTCTTCACCGCTGGCCCAGCCTCCTGCTGCCGCTGCTACTGCTGCTCAAACCCTCACAATTAGGCTTCTCTGCTTCTTTTCCTGCGGCTGCCGCGCTTCCGTGCTCCGCTCCTTTCTGGTGCGGCTTCCAAAAGTGCTGCGAAGTCCATCCTTGGTGGTCCCCAAATCAAGGAAAGGGTCTTGAGCAGATGCAACAGATCGGAGTTTAGGGCTCGAAGAGCTTTTAGGTGCTGGTGAGGGTGTAATTCTTTTCACAAGGGATAAAATAAAAAGGTCAGAGCTTGCCAGTGTAGAAATAGAAGCTGTGACCACAAACGCTCACAGAGGAATGAGCTTAGGGTAGAAGAAAAGTTGTGAGCTTTGCATTTGAGACAGCGAGACAGAAAAACTGACTACACTGTCCTGAGGCTTGTACTGAGTGGAACTGATTTCTTCCACTCTGTCTCCTCCTCCTGAAATAGGTATTTCTGAAGGGTAGAAAGATGATGCTGGCAGATAGAAAGAAAAGGAATCCAGGAAATGAAGTTGCCCTCTACTTGAATGTTTTTAATTATTGTTTTGTTGTTGTTTATTTATATTTCTGGTTATTTAGGTTTTCCTGATGCAAACACATGATGAGTTATTGGCAGAAGCAGAGCCTTCACTCCTCAGCAGCTGTAAAACTGGCAGCTCCACTGACAGAAGGGGAAAGTACCTCTCTGATGGTGACAGATCTGGGAAACATGGTGAAAAATACTTTGGGACTAGGACAGTTTGTCCCTCCCTGCCAGGAACTGAGCTGCTCCTCTGAGAGCCCAGACCTCGACCTCAGTCAACAAACGTAAGGCTGCTGCCACCACCCAAGGAAAACTGCCCTAATATAGCAAAACTCCTTGTGTTAGTACAAAACTAAGAAAACAGAACAAGTGAAGGGAAAAGAGAGCAGATATTTCATCCCATGACTCCTCTAAAGTCCACTCTTCTACCTCATGGCCACCAGCATGGCATGGAGTGGGGTGGGGGCTCATTTTCCAAAGGACCCGGAAAGGAACACTCCTTTTTCAAACCCACAGACACTGACTCAGATGGGGCAAACTGTTTGGCAGCAAGGTCATCTGCTGGCAGGCAGGACAGCAGCTGGAAGCACCCAAGAGATTCCTGGTACAGTCTTAAAAGCCTTGAGGCAGGGGCATTTCAGGAGGACACCTCCACAACCTGTGACTCTTCCAGCTGATGGGGAAGAGTACTGGAGGGAGTGTACAGGAAGACTGGTGCATGAGCCAGCCAGACTGGAAATTCCAGTAAAGCTGAAGTGATTTGGGACATGATGGCTTTTACAAAAGAGGAGAAGTACAGAAGGGCAGGTTGAAATTGTTGATAGGAAATGGCATTATAGTATCTCCTTCACTCTTCTCTGTATCACACCATCTCATCCTCACATCGCCTGACAGACATCCCTCACTTAGAGATGGACTGGTCCATGTCCCTATGCCCTCTGTGGCAAAAGGGGGAGTGTAAGAGAGCTGCATTAGTCCCAGAAATTATTAGTTGCAGACCGTATTGTGGATAGAACCCCTTCAGAGCAGCGTAGGGTGCAAGGGCACCAAGACATGGCCACCATTCTGCTGTGAATACAGCCTTTATTACCTCAGGCTGGACAGGGCATCACCAAGAAAATAAAACTGAGTTTCTCTGCCATCAGCCCTTGAGATTTGAAGAAGATCCCCCTGCATTTGCCCCTTTATGACAGCCCGCTCTATCACCTTGTGCTTCCTTCTTGCCGTGTTGCCTTTTCCACTTCAGCTGCCTTTAGCTGAAGTGGTAACTGGAACCAAAAAATCACTAAGGTTGAAAAAGACCTCCAAAATCATCAAGTCCAACTATTAATCCAGTACCACCATGTTTACCACTAAACCATATTCCCAAGTGCCACATCCAAATGGAGCATGTCAGGAGGCTTCACAAAACCCTGCCCAACTGTTTACTCTTCCCCATTACATTTATTCTCCCTGCTTCCATACACATCCAGAAGCATCACCATTTAGGCTGCTTGGAACCTTTCTGCCACCCTAAGCTAAGTCATCACCATTTCTAAATCCTTGATGGTCTTGATGTGTGCATGCTCAGAGGAAGTCTGGCACTCACAAACCGTCTTGCATTTCTTGCATTCATCAGAAAGTACAGCAGTCACCATCAGAGAGCTGATACGCTGCAGCAAACACCCAGCATCTGAGATCCCACAGCATAGGTCTCATCAGAGCCTTATTTCAGAAGGCAACAGTGCTTTGAGCTGTATTTCTGCAAGTGCTTGAATTCCCTTTCCTTTGCATTGCTGAAACCAGTATATATCCAGAATAACAATGAAATCACGGTGATGTGTAGAGCTACTGGGCTCTTGTGAGCTGCAGAAATCCTACTAAGAAAAATATTCTAAGAACAATATAGCAGTGTAAGAATGTCATATGAATATGCCTTTTTTCTTGTCCACACCCTCATTTCTGAGCTCATTAAGAAGCAGAGTCAGGGCATTTCTAGGCCTAGAGACAGGCTGGGGTGTTGGCACTGCTTTCCCGAGGCCAAGCTGCAGCTGAAGAGTACAAGGTCAATGCCATGATATTTTACTCAGGGACAAGGCCTAAAGCGAGGACACATCTTGATTAAACCACTTGCTCTCTAGCCACAGAGATGAGGTTGGAAGGAGTTAAAATGTCAGGCAGGCTGGGTGAGAAGCCTCTGTAACACACCCTCCAACAGATGTCCATATGCAAAGGTGCCAAGATCATCAGCTGAACTGGAGCCCTGCAAAGACAAGGAGATCTTCCATTTCTCACACCCCTACACCCCTTGGCATTCGTTCTCTTCCTTTGTTTTGCATGCACAGCCCAGCCCAGGCAGAAAAGGGCCTTTGCAGAGCTCAAAGCCAAAAATGTTTGCAGAGTTCAATTCCACGATGAACCATAAATCTTAGCAAACCAAAAGCAAAGCAGTTTACCTGTCTCCACTCCGAGAGCATGACTCAAGTGTTGATTTAATTGCACACAGTGGAAGGAGCAGCTTTTCATCTCAGAGGAATGCTGCACCGCCCCAGCACTGAGTCTTTCCAATGGAGAAGATGCCTCCTGGCTCCCTCTGCCCTTCAGACTCTCACACACACCCTCCTCACCCCACCGAAATGTTCCCAACTGGCTCTCCAAAGCACAACAGCAAAGGGCTTTGTTTGCTTTGGGAAAAGGACTCAGGATTTCTGCCACAGTGTCACAGTGTAAGAATCATTTTAGGGTTACATGGCCAGCAGGGAGCTTTGGCAGCCACGTGGGGCTGGTTTTGTCAGCAGGAGAATTACAGAAACCAGCACAAAAGAAAATGTCATATTAAATAGAGTTCATGTCAATGCAGAAGCAGGACTGGAATTCTCAAACACTTTAGTTATGGTCTGGCTGTTCACTGAAATGTTTTTTAAAATGTCTTTTCCCAGTCTGTTTACTGATTTAGATGGGGTTTGTTACAATCCTCAGAACAACGGGTCTCTACATCCAGCTCTCATATAAATAGATTCATAGAATCCTAGAATGGTTTGAGTTGGAAGGAACCTTAAAGGCCATCTAGTTCCAAGCCCTTTCACTAGGCTAAATCAGTCAATAATAGATGGACAGCAAAATGTAAAATTGTCAATTTTCTTTTACACTTTGGGAACTGCTCAGGGCTCTCCCCAAGCAGCCTAGGTATCCATGTGGGAGGCCAGCTCCAGCTGCCCTGGTGACTCACCTTCTGCAAAAGCATCATGACTCTTTGGTTATCAGTGATTCCTTTCATTAGGTGGACGTACTTCTTGTTGCTAATACCCCGTGCCCATGCAAGAGCTGGGATTCCTAGGGCTGATCCTGCCACTGAGTCTGCTCCACCCGATATTTACTTATTGGCAAATTTTCCCAGCACTCCCAGGTTTCGGCAGCTGCCGGTCCTTCACCTGCAAGAAACACATAGTAGTGTGGGGAAGAGTGGCCTTGTGGCTTGGTAGGGGCTGGTGGAATTTGGAAATCAGCTTCCCTTAGGAGATACATTGGAAAAAGCTCAGGAATGGGATTTATGACTGTCAACAACAGTGAGATTATTGGTCTTGTGGACCACTCACCGGACAGAGCAATTCACCAAAGTTTATAAACTAGGCTGGAGTGGAATTAATACCAGTATCATACAGCTCAGGGAATGGGAAGGGCAGCCAGATGCCTTGTTTATCACCACAGACAGCTGTGCCAAAATATCTTCAGACTAAATGATATTGATGTCTACATCTGCATTTAAACCATTTATTGCAACAATTGCTCCCATTTATGAGAGCGGTGCACGGCCACAGGAAAAGGAAGCAACAGATGCTGGGATGTGTAAAGCCAAACCTGCTGCTGGCATAATCCTTTACGAGCCCCATGAAAATTAATGAGGTATTTCTGCTTGAGCAGAAGATAAATTTGACTTGCTAAGCCAGAAATACGCCTACCTGACTCAGTATATCTTAAGTATTTGGAAGGGTTTTCCCTGCACTTAGTCTAAGTAATCAAGAGCGGTTCTAACCACCAAATAAAGCAATAAAACAATCAAAGGAGTCATCTATTACTGTACAGTCACAATGAATACTTAAAAAGTTAGCAGTTCCACAAATCTCACCTTGCTTTCAGGCTGAAAAATCACATGAAAATAGAACAAAAAGCAAGATTATGCCTAAGATTTAGAAATAAAAGTCCTAGATTCCTCTACTTATTCCAAAAGGTTCATTATAACTCTTGGAATTTAAGTATAAAGGAGACAGTTAAATAATTTGACCTCAGTCCAATAGTGCTTGGTATTATGTAGACACCACACTCCTTTTTTCTTCAGACTAATTTTGTGCTGAATATTTTATTTTATATTTGTTTACCTCATTTCTGTCACTACAGTATAGATTTTTAAGTGTATTTTTTGTGCATTTCTATGCTTTGACAAATGTAGGTTTAAGTGAGCTCTCTAATGTTAAATTCCCTGGCTTTAAACATTTTGATTTTGGAAGAATGAAAATATCTTTACCAGAGAGTTGTACAGAAAAGTACATTTAGTCTAAAACACTTACAGCAAGATTTTCTGGGTAGAGAGGACCCCAGAGACTTCTTTTAAAGCTATGAAAATCTCATCTATTAACAGTGAATGAGAAGCTTAAAGAAATCATCATGCCTACATTTCATCAGCTTCTCAGTTCAGTGCATCAGTAAACAGATGAGCATCAGCACGGATCAGCCACATAATGCTGTGATTGGTAACTGTGTCAATGATTTAGTGAATCTGACCATTAATATGAAGTTATTGTTGCATGAATGAGAAACAATCACCTAATTGGGCAAACCAGTGATGTACTAGACTTGCTGGTATGAAAACATTACGTGGAGTGATTATCTCTGTTAGGAGAGGAGAACAGCAGGAGACTGGTCCCAGGGTCCTGCCACTTTTATCCATTAATGGCTCCTGGTATTTGACAGGATGAGAGGAAATGGCCTCAAGTTGAACCAGCAGAAGTTTAGATTAGATATTAGGAAAAATTCCTTCACTGAAAGGATGGTCAGACATTGGAACAGACTCCCCAGGGAAATGGTGGGAGCATCATCGCTGGAAGTGTTCAAAAGGTGTGTGGATGTGGCACCTGGAGACCTGGTTTAGTGGTGAACACGGTGGTGTTGGGTTAATGGCTGCACTCAGTGAGCTTGGAGGTTTTCCAGCCTTAGTGGGCATTTTCCAACCTTTGATTTTGTGATCCCAGACCACAACAGAGAACAGACACTCAGCTTCCCAACAACTATCATCCAGATTAGCACATTTCTAACCTCAAAAGACCACAGTCATTAGGCCAAATCACCTGCTGTCAGGAACACCTAATACCTGTCTCTCCTTTCTTGCACCATTTTCCAGCCCACAGCACTGGGGCACACAGGTTAAGCATGGAGGAGGGGTAATGATTAATGTCAGATAGTTCCTTTTAATACACTTCATCTGTCAGCTTAATTCTCTGCAACTGGGATAATCAAAATAATTAGATACAATTGTTCAGATCATTACCTAATTGCAGCTTTTTTCACTGTAGCCAATTCATATGACTTTTAAATGTGCAGAAAAGGTGGAAAGTCTGAATTACGTCTATATTTTAGAAAATCCTAGTAGATTTAAGGATGCCCCACAAGTTTAGAGTGTACATGAGGATCTTACAATTGCAGAATGTGCAACACAGGTAATCAGGGGATGTTACAAGTAAGGCATTTTTATTTTTGCTCCCAAAGAGTTAAAACTACATTTCACACAAGCTCAGTGACATCAGGCTCCTCTCCATCCCCATCTGAACAAGTCATGCAGAATAAGAAAATGTTTTTAATTGCTAACAGCTACAGAGCAAACGTTTGTGCAGAAGGTGTGTAAGAAATTCCTGTGTCTTCCAGGGTCCTAATGGACAGCCAGCATTTTTGATGTTAATTTTGTAATCAGCCATGATCTTTGAAGAGCCAGATATGGGATGAAGAGAATGACACATCCTGAAATTTAGGACCAAAGGAAAATAAAAGATCAGACAAGGTGGCAATTTATTACTAGATTAATTTTTAAATTAACATATTTCCTAAATGAATAAAAGGATGAACTTGCAAAATCTCATCAAATGTCTTCAGAAAGAGTATTCCTCACCTCTGATTTAGCTTCTTTTAGGATCTAGTTTCATTTCATAACATGAAAGTTAGGAGCACAGTTCAAAAAACTGTCAGGGTAGAGAGAGGAGCCTTTGAAAAGAATGAAGAGGACCAAATTAAGAAGCTGAAGTATCTCAAAATAGAGTAAACACCCTTCAGGGAGGTGATGTTTTAAGTCTGAGATCACACACTACATCTTTATTACAAAGGGAATACTGAACCTTTGCTTTAAGTGCATGGTAGAACTCAAGTGATATATAAAGTTGCAACTGCCACTTCCAAAATCATCCATTTATACTTCTGATACACTCAACTGCAGCCACATTTCTCTGGCTGGTGGTGTTGTTTGGATTTTGGAAAAGAAAACATCAAGGGGACATCAGAGTACCGAAAGAGCCACAGAAGCTGCCCATTGAGAAAGTATTTCATTGGGTTTTGGTGTCTCCTCATCAGTTTTGCAAGCCTGGTGTAGCCAAAACAGAAAGGTTAAATGACTCATTTCCTTCCTGCTCCTGCTGTCAGGCACCTCAACCAGCGGAGTCTTCACACAGACACGAACCCCCTCCGGCTGCAGGAGACCTGGTTTGTGCAACTGCATGCGGACACGACTGCGGGAACAATTGCCGGAAACCGAGCCGCAGAGCTACACCATTGTAATTAATATTGCTGGTGGGATCCCAGCTCCAAGCTTGTGGGATGTACAAGAACCAGAGAATACAGCTCTGAAACTGCAGTCGGGGCTTTGCTTTTGGGTTTGTGGCATCTCGAGCACCTCCCTAAGCTCCTCAGGGTTTCTCTCATCCACCTAGTCCAAATTACGCAATCAGCTACCCTTGTGCCCACCTTGTGTGTGGTTCTTGAATCCTGAAAACTTCACTCTCCGCACTCTCTCTGGACATTTGCTTGGTGGAGCAGAAGGTGAGAATCCCCTGACATGCTCCTGCTTTTATGGGTGGTGGATCTTCTTTAGATCAAAGGTAAAAACAGCTTTTCTACCAAAGCAAAAGGCAACCCAGCAAACCAGCTTTGGCTGTTCATGAACAGTTTCACTCAAGAGTGTTGCAACCAAGTGGAGTGTCAGCACACAAACACACCAGAAGGACATGATGGGACATGCTCACACTGGTTTATGGCCTGTACTCTTCAGCTCCAGTGAGCATGAAGAGCTGATGCTTTTGATTCCAAGGTGCCAGCTGCAGCTCAGGTTGAAATGAGTTTTTGAAAGGTTTTTCACACTTTCTAATGCATCAAGGATAATTCTGTGCTGCAGGGGTGATGCAGGTGTGTATATTTTTAAGGCCAAGTGCAATTAAAGGAAGAAGTCACCCATTCTGGTGAATATGAAAACGATGGGGAAGCCCCCAAATACAAGCATTTCTTCTTGTGTGAGGTAACAATGTTTCCAAGTCAAAATTAACACAATAATGGATTCCATGCTAAAGTGTAGCACTTTGGGTCATACTTTGATTGTTAATCTGTCACAGATACCATCTGGTCGGGGGGAAGTGCTGCTCCTTGAATTTAACAATTGTTAAAACAGTCCTTGGCTACCTAAACAGAGAAATCTCTATGTCATTTCAAGTGCTGCAGGATGTCCCAGCTGGCCACCTGCTTCTGCTCCAGAAGTCCCTACAGATCCTGCACCAACATCTGCCAGACCTTGGCAAATGTATTATGTATCCTTGGGCATCTCATATGACATGGAAGCAACTGTAGGCAATGCTGTCCTAAGAGCAAAACCTTCCCTTGGGAGACTTTTTCTTGCTCAGAACCCTAAGGAAATTCCTGTGTTAGAAATGTTAAAAGATCATGTAAGTAGGTCCTAGAATAGCCTGCCTAGAGATGTGTTATGATGCAAACACAAGTAATCAGCTAAATACAAGGGTTATTATGTGCAGGTTCCAGCAGGGCACAATGGGGAGAAAACTAGGCATTCTGGGACCTCCACACTAGGGCCATCCCTTGTCTCAGTGCCTTTGATAAAGGCCATTTAGAGGGCAACAAATGAAGGTAAATTAAAACAATATATCCCTTGTTTCATGATTTCCTGGGCACAGCAAAGGGTCCCACTGAATGTATCCTGCCAGCCTGGGCAGGAAAGGAGATGCTGATTTTGTAGGCAGATACCAGTTCCTCTGGGTGGTGAACGGAGCTGCCACCTCGCTGTCTTCGATCCACTGCAGGGCTCACATGGAAAAGCACATGCAAGGCTGGTGGCTTGGCTGAGCCAGGCTTATCTTTTCCTAGCAGCAAAAATGAAATAATACACTGGGAAAGGGAAGTGATAACACAGCTGTACATTTTGCTGATGACAGACTCTGAATGCCCTCAGGACATCACCTCTTGCACTCTGCCATCCCGGTGGGATGGGTTTTCTCATACCGAGTTATCTTGACTCCTACAGACACTATTTCCAGGGAGATTCCCCACAATCAGCAGGAACTAGGGCACAGTTTGGAGCTAACTTGGGCAGCAAGAATCAAAAAGGAGACCAGGCCATCTTTAGGAAATCCAAATCACTCCCTTTTCATTTCCATCACGAGGGCCAGGTTGCAATAGCCACATGCCCTCTCCTTGTTCTCTCCTTGCACCCCATCTCTTTGCAGCAGAGGACATTGCGTTGCCTGTGATGAATTTACTTATCTCCCATCTTACCCTTGCAAGGGCTCTTCTAGCACTTCATATTCATGTCATTCCAAGGTGAACAGTCTCCTTGAGATGATTTTTTGGAACTAGAGTAAGATGTTCTTGTTCACCTCTGCAGCCCTAACTCAGCTGGCCTTCTGGATCATTTGTCTGTGCCCAGGTTCCTGAGGATAAAGAGATAAAAATCCATTTAAACTCACCCCATTCATCACCCTGAAACATATTGTTTGGAATTTGGCCTAAATTAGCAGTTTTCAAGGAGGTGAAAATAAATCAAGGTAAAATTTAAAAAGCACTTCTGCTGGAGTTCATCTTGGGGGTGTTTTGATTCCTTTTCCTTCTGAATTAGGTGGCAATTCCTCATTGCTCTGCACCACACAGTAGGCAGATGGTAGGACTTTTCAATTTTCTACCCTGAATATTCAGACTTTGCCTCTTCCTTTACCAGTCGAGGGCCTTGGCTCAGCATATCCTCATGTTACAGACCTGTGGAGCACAGACTGGCATGGAAGAATGATTTGCATTTTTTCCCTCAACTGTTTCACTTGGTGCACAAACCAAGAGAGCAGAGGAGCATCTGCAGACACGTTGTGTCTGAAAGCTGACAGGAGGCTGAGAAAAAACTTACCAGATAAAGGTAAGGAAAAAGGAGTTTAATTTCTTGTGCACGAGATTACAAGACAAGGAGGGGAAGCCTGGTGAAGCACTGAGGCACTAGGACAGCACAAGACAGGCCCAAGGCATGGCTTTCTGACAGACATGACTTGGTTGAATGAGCCCAGACAGGTAAATCACAAAGGGGTAAAAAGTAGGTAGTAGAGTGATCTCAGACAGGAGCTCCCAAGGGTGGGGAGAGAAGCAGAAGGAACAGACTGAAAGTTTCTCCTCTTTCAAGTTTCTTTTTTTTTTTCTTGCATTTATAGAAATTCTGGCTCCTGAAGCTCTGGCTTCCAAAAGAACTGAAAACCAGAAGGGAAGAGAGAGCCATATTTCCTACTGAAAAGTGTCAATCAGTGGGTTTATTCCCAGCAGCATAAATTAGCTGTTGTGGAGTTCTGCCATGCCATGCCAGATTGCTTCCAGGACAGAATAGGCTCACGCAAACCTAGTCCATGTACATATATATATATATATATGTATGTAGGTATTTAAATATCTACAAACCTGGAATCTGCAGTGTAGGTCTGGGATACAGACAATGCCCCTGAAGGGCAAGTGAACACTCTTAAGCAGCAGTTAAATCTTTTTGTTACTGCAAAGTCATTAAGATCTCAAGAGATGAAGGCCATGCTCCATCACCATGTAGATGATGTGCCAAGAAATAGATTTTTACCAAAACTAGCACCAAGTAGAGATTTTATGACCACAGGGAAAAATATTCTGGAGTATGAAAATGTTAACCTTATTTGTTAATTTGGTGGAAAAAGGCATATCCAAAAGCAGAAACCATGGGTTGAGAATCTAACCAGAGGCTGCTTTCCTTGTTAGCTTTCAAAATTCCTTATAAATTTTTGGTGGAACCCCAGCTAGTCATGGAGCACAGAATGAAAACCACTAATTCTAACAGAACACTTTACTGGGTAAGCTGTTTTGGGCTAGAGGCATAGCTTTTGACAAAAGGAGGTCAGACTCCGTAATCCAATAACCTTCTCTGACCCAGGAACATGTCAGTAGAATAGGAGCCTGGTTCTGCTCTGGCTGAGAGAACCAGTGGCACACCTGCACTGCACCCTCCAGCTGGATCTCTGCATGAAGGGACATTGTGGAGCATCTCTGGATCTCCGTGTGGAGGAGCTCTGAATCTCTGTGTGGAGGATCTCTGGATGGAGGCACAGCCCATTTCCAGTTTAATTAGACAGTGATGTATCTGCCCACACACTGTCAGAAGTGAATGACTGGCCCCTTTGTGAATGCATTTTCCACTTGCTTCTCCTACTTGTTGGGTGTGTCTGGTTTGCAAATCCCATGTGGCCTGAGTGAAATTCCAGCATTGTTTCAGTGAGTATTTCAGCAATACTCACTGACATGTTTCAGTGAGGGACAGACTTGTAGGTACAGGAAAGAAGCGTAGGAAACAAATGCTTAAAGTCAGGAAGTGTAAACTGGAAGCAAGTGAAATGATTGATTCATGCCAGGAGAGAGTCACAAAATAACTCCACACAAGATCTCAAGAGAGAAAATAATGAGGAATATCCAGGTGGAACTGCCAGTCACAGGTTATTTCAAACTGTCTTCAGGAGAATTGGAGATGATCACAGTACAGACAGCAAGGTGAGAGCTGTAAGAGATGGACAGTTTTTGAACTGACCAGGACATCTGAAGGAAGAAACAACTTTGGGAGTACAGGGAAGCAGCGCAGTGGGAGAAGCCAGCTTTCAGAAACTGAGCTCTTTGACATTTTTGAGCTGAAACTCAAAGGTTATTTCTCCATTTTCTGTATCTGCAAATTTTACTAGGGCTTTAAAGTCATTCTGTGGATGCTGGTTTTAGCTCTTCCTCAAGAGACACCTGGTAACGTGCAAAGGAGACCCACATTCCAGTCATACCTGTTTGGCTGCATCTGCAATACTTACAGGATAATAGATAGTTTTGCCAGTGTAGTGAATGAAAACACTTTACCTAATGCACTGGCAAGAGAATATGCATAGATGGAAATATTTATACCTGCTCAGTTACCTGATCAAAACAAAGATTTAATACAATGTTTGTTTTTAAAGGCTTTCCTGGAAACATGGAAACCTTAACAGGACCACTGGAGGGCAGCAGTGTCAAAGTGAATCATCCATCGGTCTACTTTCGGGAATTGCTTTGTGACCCCCCCCCCAAAAAAAAAACCTTAGCAAAAAAATAGAAATAATTAGAAATAATTTTCTGCTGCCCAGATGCAAGTATGTAAAACACTTCAATTCTAGAGCAAAAGACAATGCTGCAGTATCAGTTCCCTTGCTTTCCTGCATCTCAAGAATGCCACCTGAATTCTGCATGATTTGTCAGAAAATGCTAAAAATGTCCAAAAATACTTGGAGTCTTGATGAATTCTGAACCCTATGGATTTATGGTTTTTCACAAAATCAATATATAACCCAAAACTATTGTTCTTACCTTTATACATACACATATATACTATTAATATATATTTTAATGAGATTTACATTGGATATACATATAGGTACATATTTCCAAATTAATCCATATTGTTGTATTAATATAGTGGGAGCAGCATGTTAAGCAGAATTTTTACCTTTTATTTATATTCTTAAAAGTGCCCTAAATTTCATAATTTCAAAGAAACCTTTCAAATACCAAGTGAACAGAATGACTTTAGTGAGTCCTCCCTCTGTAAGGAAGTCCCCTGACATTAGTGAAGATTTTGGGGTTGCTATGAAGATAACTGTGTGAATTTCTCAGCAAGCTGTTTTGATTTAGTGAAAAAATACTATTATTAGTCTAGTATTTACATATTTAAGGAATACATGTTGACAATAATTTAAGATTAGTCAAACACAGTTGTTCATTTGTTTTAAGTACATAAAGCAATATACTTCCTGACTTACAGGCCTGGGACATAATATGCATCTATATTTTTGATAAAAGAGGAGCAAGGTAAATAAAACTAGCATGGAGCTTGATATTTTTGTAAAAAATGTAGGATACAGTCCCACTCTGCAATATAATTATGTATACATTACCTCTTACTCAGTAAGTGAGCTCCCTGTTTGTATTCAAATCATATGTGGCTATTTTATATACAAAAATGTTCTGTTACTGTCACTTTTCAATATGTAGGATGAAGTTTCTGTTTGGATTGTTTTCCTTCCCATTTCCTACACTCATATGTCTGTCTTCAGCCTTTGGAACCTAAACATCTTATAATGGTGACAAAGAGGAGGATATATATGCAAATTGTTCTTAATGTTCATCATATTTATATGGAAATGTGTGTATATATATGTGAATTTAACAGCTTTACAAAAGAAACAGTGGTATTTATTTTTTAAGTTTATCTGAGTAAGTTATGATGGCATAAAAATGGAAATCTAAGGAAAAATATACCAGTGTCATATGGGAGGTAATTGTGTGATGCTCTGGACCAGTGTTTAAGCCCTCCCTTCTGATCCTGTACTTGACTACTCGGCAGATGGATCTCACCTTCACTTCCAAATTTCATGGACTGCAGTTTGAAAAAGAAAATCCAACTTCTAAACTGAGATGATGTGCTTGCCAAGTTACTGAAAGACAGTAAAAATGAAAGCTTTTTCCACAGTCAGTTTCACGTGCGTCTATATACTGTTTTAAACAAAAACATCTGCTTTACTGTCACCATTTTAAAAGCTGGAAAAGAATTCTTTTTTTAAAATGCTGGATTTTATTAACATTCCAGTTAGCAAACAGATGTTATAATCAACTGTAATAGCACAGGATGAGAAAAATTGGAATTCTGATACGGAAATGTGTTAAAACGTGGATGCTCCAGCCTAATTTTCAAGGCAAGGACACACCTACAAGCCTGCACAGAAACAAAGCTGTTTGAGAGCACAAGATGAGGGGCAGCTGAGGGTGTTTAGTCTGGAGAAAAGAAGGCTCACGGGGGACCTTCTTGCTCTCTACAATTCCTCGAAAGGAGGGTGTAGCCAGGTGAAGTTTGATCTCTTCTCACAGGTAACAAGTGACAGGACCAGAGGAAATGGCCTTGCATTGTGCCAGCGGAGATTTAGGTTGAATATTAGGAAAAATTTCTTAGCTGAATGGGTTGTCAAGCATTGGCACAGGCTGCCCAGGGCAGTGGTGGAGTCACCATCCCTGGAAATGTTCAAAAGGATGTGTGGATGTGGTACCTGGGGACGTGGTTTAGGGGTGACTATGGCAGTGCTGGATTAATGTTGGACTCTGTGATCCTGTAGATCTTCCCCACCCTTTGTGATCCTATGATTCTATGAAAGCTGTGAACCTTTTCTGTTGGAAAACACAGGTACCTGGTCCTACCCGTGTCAGAGGTCTGTGATTTCTCTGCCTTTGGAACAGGGTATTGCAGATTTGCCGAGCTTTCCCTCGGGCAAAGTTCCCCTTTTTTGGACAAGGAAACTAAAACCACACAGTGCCTCTGGGTCTCATTTGGACTCTCATTCCAAACACAGACTTTGGGGAGCTCTAGAGCTCATGACACCCCAGTGCCTACAAACACCAGCTGAACCTCAGCCACCCCCACAGCTGCGGCGAGGTTTGCAACCCCAGCCTTTGACTTACTTAATGGCAGAGCACCTGTTGGTCAATTATAATTATTTTGTGATTCTATTTTTTTTTTTTCCATGTGGGATGCTACATTGTCCACCATCCACTTCCAACCCCTGTGGGCCCTGATGGAGCCCGAAGGGAGAAGGGAAAGGAAGGGAAGAAAGAAGGGAAGGGAATGGAAAGGAAAAGAGAAGGGAAGGAAAGGGAAAAGACCTACCCCAGGATGGTTTCTATGGAAAGCATCACCTGTTCCAGCGGAGCTGTTGTTAGCAACCAGCGTACACAGCCAGGGCGCCGCAGGGAGAGGGATGGATGGATGGATGGATTTTGGGCTGATGATGAACATTCCCATCTCCCAGCCCTGCTCCAGCGGCAGGGATGAGCCCATGCTGCTCGGGTGGGGAGACAGAAGAGGATTTGGCCTCTCCCCTCAGCCCCAACCTGCGATGTGCGCGGCGGGGCGAGCCGGCCCCTCACAACCCACCCCCTGTAAGAGCCCAAATCCCCCCCTCACCCCCGCCAACATTTTATTTCGCTTCTTATTAAACTCACAAGGCTCCTCGTCCTTAAAAAGCCCACAAAACAGAAACAAAAGAAAGAAAAAAGAAGCACCCGGCGGGGGAGAGGAGCCCCCCGAGGGGCGATGGCGGCCGCCATTGCCCGGCCCGGCCCGGGCGGTCCCTCGGCAACGGCGGGAGGGGACGGGAGGGGAGGGGAGGCCGGGCTGGCCATGGCTGAGGGGAAACCGGGACCCGAGGGCATGGCTGAGGGGAAACCGGGACCGGAGGGCATGGCTGAGGGCAGCCCCGGCTCGGAGGACATGGATGGAGGGAGCCCTCGCTCGGAGGACATGGCTGAGGGGAGCCTCGTCTTCGAGGACGTGGCTGAGGGCAGCCCCGGCTTGGAGGACATGGCTGAAGGGAGCCCCGGCTCACAGGGCGCGGCCGAGGGGAAACCCAGTTCACAGGACACAGCTAAGGGCAGCGCCGGCTCGCAGGACACGGCTTGGGGCAGCCTCGTCTTGGAGGACACGGCCGGGGGCAGCCCCGGCCCGC
>VWZF01003861.1:2036979-2083462 GCA_013396755.1 Sclerurus mexicanus
ACAGACCCCCGTACAGACACATCTGCACACACTAATACACACAGACCCCCATACAGACACATCTGCACACACTAACACACACAGACCCCCATACAAATGCACACACACATCTGCAAACACACAGACCCCCATACAAACAGCCTCACACACAAACATCTGCACACACAAACACACAGACCCCCATACTGACACACATCTTCACACACTTAACACATGCAGACCTCCATACAAACAGCCTCACGTACACACATATCTGCGCACAGACCCCCAGCAATCAGCCTCTCATGCTCCTGCACACACAGACCCCCCTATGAACAGTCACACACACACACACACACATTACAAAAAGCCTCACATGTGCCCCTGCACACACCCTGGGACACACAGACACACGCCCAGCACAAGGGCTGACACACAGACACACACACGTATCACCTGTATGCACTTGTATCTCCCTCACTCACACCCACCCCTCTCACACAGCACCATCCCTGTGCACACCATGACACACACTGTGTACTGGTGTCCATCACCATCACCTACACATACATATAGCCAGCATGGACACACCGTGTCTGTGTCTGCACTCCTCTGTGCACAAACACACCTCCTTGTCTTATGTGTTGTGTGTCCCTTTTCCAGGTACCTTTCCCAGCCCTTTTCCACCTCCGTTTGCTAATTCCAGCCATATACACCTGCCCAGGGATCTCTTCCCATCCTATCTAAGGCTTTAAGCACTAAACATCCTCATTTTCTTTCCCCAGGACATTTCCCACGTGCTGGCTAGAGCCTTTGGGGACCTGTACGCCAGAGATGTTTCTGGGGTGGACAGGGAGACAAACTGGATCGAGTCAAAAGAAGGAGACAGTGTTGATGATGAGAGTTTTACGGATGAGCTGGAGCAGGTACAGGTCCAAACCGAGTCAGAGTTTGGAGCTCTTCAATTGCTACCTTGTAATTTCTAGTTCCTCTGTAAAATAAAACAAAAAGGCAGGTGTTGATGTTAAAAATGACATTTTAATGGAAATTTACTTGAGCACAGTCTCCCACAGAACCTTTCATATAAATTGTCACATGATCCTTCATGATTTTCTCATCTCTGGGCAGTTTTTCAGACACACAGTACCAGTAAAAGCAGCTGCCCTTTAAATACCTATTTTACTGGCTGACAACTTTTCCCTGTACCTGGTGGTCAGTGTCCCAGACTTCTCACCTTGTCATCCCTCTGATAGCTGTTGTCAGTGTACAAAAGTAGAGGTTGTTGCTGAATGATTTTGAGCAACAGATATTTCTTCTGTTTTGTGGCATCATACCCTCTCAAAGCTTATCAGAGATGAAAAATCTGAAGCTTTTTATTTCTTCTGAGTCATTTATTAATATATCAATGGATACAGTATATTTTGAGTAATATATGTGAATATTTCTGCAATGAATTGTTTGGATAAGGCTAATTTCAACTTGACAGTACATGTCTGTAACATGTATGTTACAACTGAACTAGTTACTCAACTCTCAGTCCAGAAAAGAAAATTGAAAAAACATGAACAGGCACTTTTAGGGCACAGTCCATCTGATCCATTTTAGGTATCAACTTTGGCATGGGGTGGAATTGTTTTCCGGATTCCATTGATAGTGGAGGGATCCCAGAATGAGCAGGAGAGGAGGAAACATCTAATTTTAGCCAAGATATATCCTATCCTTTCTATTAAAAAAAAAAAAAGTAGTATTATGTCATGGAAATAGAAAATATTTGATGGAATAATTTAATTCTGGAAGTGTTCAAGGCCAGGTTGGCCGGGGCTTGGAGCAACCTGGTCTAGTGAAAGATGTCCTTGCCCATGGCATGCGGTTGGAAATAGATGATCTTTAAGGTCCCTTCCAACTCCAGCCATTCTGTGATTCTGTGATGTGATTCTGTTAAATGAGCCAAAATCTTAAATCTTGTTACATCCAAGTTGTAAATCCGTGTTAAATCTCAGGTTGTAAGTGCTCTTGAGACCAGTGTCTGCCAGTTTCTCTTGCTGGTGGTCTCATGTGTCTCTGTGCCTTTGCTAAATTCTCTCTTTAACTTCCATTAATACCTCTTTGAAGCAGGATTTTTCTTTTTGAGCTGTGCTTGTAAAGCACTTGCCACACTGGGCAGAGTGATCCAGAATAAATCAGGAGTGAAGTATCACTGTTGGGATATTTTTGAGTTTTAGAAGCCTTCCTAATAACTAGAAAGGAATCACAGAATCATAAAGTCACAGATTGGTTTGAGACTTTAAAGATCACCTTGTTCCAATCCCCCTGCCATGGTCAGGGACACNCAGGACATTTCCCACGTGCTGGCTAGAGCCTTTGGGGACCTGTACGCCAGAGATGTTTCTGGGGTGGACAGGGAGACAAACTGGATCGAGTCAAAAGAAGGAGACAGTGTTGATGATGAGAGTTTTACGGATGAGCTGGAGCAGGTACAGGTCCAAACCGAGTCAGAGTTTGGAGCTCTTCAATTGCTACCTTGTAATTTCTAGTTCCTCTGTAAAATAAAACAAAAAGGCAGGTGTTGATGTTAAAAATGACATTTTAATGGAAATTTACTTGAGCACAGTCTCCCACAGAACCTTTCATATAAATTGTCACATGATCCTTCATGATTTTCTCATCTCTGGGCAGTTTTTCAGACACACAGTACCAGTAAAAGCAGCTGCCCTTTAAATACCTATTTTACTGGCTGACAACTTTTCCCTGTACCTGGTGGTCAGTGTCCCAGACTTCTCACCTTGTCATCCCTCTGATAGCTGTTGTCAGTGTACAAAAGTAGAGGTTGTTGCTGAATGATTTTGAGCAACAGATATTTCTTCTGTTTTGTGGCATCATACCCTCTCAAAGCTTATCAGAGATGAAAAATCTGAAGCTTTTTATTTCTTCTGAGTCATTTATTAATATATCAATGGATACAGTATATTTTGAGTAATATATGTGAATATTTCTGCAATGAATTGTTTGGATAAGGCTAATTTCAACTTGACAGTACATGTCTGTAACATGTATGTTACAACTGAACTAGTTACTCAACTCTCAGTCCAGAAAAGAAAATTGAAAAAACATGAACAGGCACTTTTAGGGCACAGTCCATCTGATCCATTTTAGGTATCAACTTTGGCATGGGGTGGAATTGTTTTACGGATTCCATTGATAGTGGAGGGATCCCAGAATGAGCAGGAGAGGAGGAAACATCTAATTTTAGCCAAGATATATCCTATCCTTTCTATTAAAAAAAAAAAAAAGTAGTATTATGTCATGGAAATAGAAAATATTTGATGGAATAATTTAATTCTGGAAGTGTTCAAGGCCAGGTTGGCCGGGGCTTGGAGCAACCTGGTCTAGTGAAAGATGTCCTTGCCCATGGCAGGCGGTTGGAAATAGATGATCTTTAAGGTCCCTTCCAACTCCAGCCATTCTGTGATTCTGTGATGTGATTCTGTTAAATGAGCCAAAATCTTAAATCTTGTTACATCCAAGTTGTAAATCCGTGTTAAATCTCAGGTTGTAAGTGCTCTTGAGACCAGTGTCTGCCAGTTTCTCTTGCTGGTGGTCTCATGTGTCTCTGTGCCTTTGCTAAATTCTCTCTTTAACTTCCATTAATACCTCTTTGAAGCAGGATTTTTCTTTTTGAGCTGTGCTTGTAAAGCACTTGCCACACTGGGCAGAGTGATCCAGAATAAATCAGGAGTGAAGTATCACTGTTGGGATATTTTTGAGTTTTAGAAGCCTTCCTAATAACTAGAAAGGAATCACAGAATCATAAAGTCACAGATTGGTTTGAGACTTTAAAGATCACCTTGTTCCAATCCCCCTGCCATGGTCAGGGACACCTTCCAGGTTGTTCCAAGCCTCATCCAACCTGACCTTTATAATCACTAGGAACATTCACTTTAATTTAATTCCTACACAAAATAGAGTGCAGCAGCTGCTGTGCCACAGAAGGTAAAATACATTTCTCTTGTCTTGAGAGGGTCTCCTTGACTTTACCCAGCACAAGTTAAATTATAGGAATGACAGTGTTTTAGCAGGCCAGTTTATGCTTGCAAAGTGATGGTGTTTTACCAGACTATCTCTTTTTACCTCTCAAAGGAGGGATAGAAGACATTTATCTGTACCAGCTCAAACTTGTCTGTGTTCCCCCATGCCCATGGCAGCTCCTTGCTGAGTATAAGAGCCGATTGACAGAAGCTGACAAAGTAGAAGAGAACATCATTCAGGCCCAGATCCAAGCAAAAGCTGAAGATGAAAGGATCCTAAAACTGATGAAGGCAGATGCAGGGGAAGATATCCACAAAATGGGGCTCCCACCAGGTGAGGATTCTGGAATGTGTCTCCCCAGTACACGCTTATGGTACCTGGAGACCAACTTGGGGTTGGCTTTACATCAACAGAGGAACTTGGAAGGATTTTCCACAGACATTCAAGTGGAGTGACATCTATTTAACACTGAAAAACTAAACCACCAGGCCATTTGCAAGGTATTAAATTTGGGATTGATGGGTTACCACCTACATATTATGAGCATGCACACCTTGATATATTGCAGCAGCAATAGAGATTAAATCTTTCTCCAGTGGATACTTAGCTGGGTTTGAACTGGATTTAGAATCACGGAGGTGCATGTCCAAGTCTTGGGATTAAAATAACAGACTATTTCTCTATGCAAAGATTACCTGACATGGACAAATTATGAAAACAGCATTACTTTGGATTGATCAAGATAGTGCTTTTTTTGATTGACTTTTGATTGTTTGCTTTACTGTTGCAGTGGCATCCTCTTTTAGGTGGATTGTGGATAATGAACTTCTCAGAAAAAATAATTTAATCTGCCCTGATGATTACATCACTGAGAAATTACCTCTTACTAAAGCACCAAAAGGTACCTTTAAAAGCAGAAAGTAATTTAGGCTTTTTAGAAGCATTTGAGGATGTAGTAGATCTGAGTATATTTTTATTTTTTAAATTTATTTTTATATATTTATTTTTTTTATTTCTGCCAAAGCAGAAGGGACTCTAGTAAATTCCACTAAAGGCACATTCTCAAAATATAATTGATAAATTCAAAATTATTGAGTGTGTGCTTAAATATGATGGTTGCAGATTTGTTTATGGTTCTTTCCATCTGACACAAAATCTTACATTAATGAGTGTTTTGCCTCTATCCAATTTCATTAGCACAAAGCTGCAACTACATCCTGTGTACAGAGAAGTGGTTACATTAAAGTAAAAGCTATTTTCAATGAAAGAGAATCGTATTCTTTATTTTGGGTTTAAAATTTTCCAGTTCTGGAAATATTTGCTAACGAAGATCAGTAAGAAAAATCTTTTGGGAAATGTCAAGACTTCTTTATGTTTCTTTACTTATGTAAGTTAAAGGGTTTAGTATCATCAGATTTTTCAGTCAAGTTAAAATAAACATTTCTGAGTTACCAACTTAATCACAAATTCCAAGATTTGGTGTTCTTTTTTTTCCACTGTAATTCCAAGCAAAGCTCAAATTCTCACATCCCAGAGTTGCCTCTGAAGTGGCAGTTTTGTTGTTCAGCTGTAGGAACGTGGGACTAGATGGTGCATCCTGGTTTTGTCGATTTGATGGCTGTCATAAGTCTGTCATATAGATCTTTCTGTAAAATGAACAGGGTGTTCTAAGTCCCACTCGCTTGAAAGGTTAACATAACTTTGTGGGAGTAATATAACTTTATTTGTGTATAGTTTGTTTAATTAGTATTTCTAAAAGCTTTCTTATTAAAGCATTAAGCTGTGCTTGCACAAAATAAATGTAAATTAAGTTCTAAAGGATTTCAAGTGTATTTTTGCCATCAACAAGACAAAATAAATTCATACACCTGTGTTTCGACTAGATGCTTATTATTCATGTTTTTCTCGTGTAGAATTAAATTTTTCTTTGAATTGCAGGAAAATCAGAACCTGGATACTTGAAAGAGACATTTGCTTGTAAACAGCGTGCTGCTTTTTCACAGGACCACATTGTGTACCTGTCTTGTAGTGTGACAAGTATGTCTTTAACTCCACCCTCAACTCCAGACTCCACCCACCACATTAAAAAGGTGAGTAAGGTACATTTTACAAGTTTATTTGGTTTAGTCTGTCAGAACTGTAAAGCTTGTTGTTCCTGTTACAAAGGGTGAATATCAATCCATTCTTGATTTGGCTCCAATACTTAATTTTTTTGATCTATTAAAAAATGAGAAATAACTTACTAATTTTTATTGCTGCATAGTTTTAATTAGACAAGTACAAATAATCTTTTTCATCATCCTCAACATTGTTATGTTTAATTTTGCACCATGATCCTTTTTTTTTTCCCAAAGAAAACTAAAGCCTCACAGAAACTACCCTGGAAAGAGAGTAAGTTCCAAGCAGAGGGAGTAACTGAGGACCTTACCAGTCTTGAGAAAGGGCAGAATTACTTGAAGAACCCACGCTTTTTCCCACTAAATACTCTTCATGGAGGCAAATCTCTTGTCATTTCTCAAGAAAAAGTGGACCAAATCATGGCCACCAGGAAAGCAGAAGATACCAAAGGGTATGCCGTATATACACTCTGGATTCTGAGCTGGTGCACACAGAGTTCCATGATAGAATTACTGTGGATTCACATGTAGATATTTTGAGCTAAATGTTTTATATAATCTCCTAGGAAACAAAGTATGTCTGTATGACATTTTGCTTTTGCCAAAGGATACATTTTGCAATTTCTCATTTTGTCAGTATTTAGAGAATTAAGCAGTTAAGATAATGTCTCCCTTTTTTTTTTATATTTCAGTGATACATCATTTGTTCCCGTGTTTCTTGCCAATCCACCAACTGTTCTGTTTTCTTATGATGAAGCTGGGCTGGTCTATGAGGTGAGAACTTACTTTGTAGAGAGTTAATTCTACCACTGAGAAGCATTATGTCCTATCATGATCTACATATTTCACCTCATCTTTTGGCTTTCTGCATTTCCACAAAAGTCTGAGTTTCTTCTTGATATTGAATTTATGACCCCTTAACTTCCTTGAAGATACTCTGTCACACGTGCCACTGACACACAAACCAGTGAAGACTAAATGGACCCTTTTCAGTCTCTGCTTTGTTTTGGTAGTATCTCATTCAGCCATTTTATGGAATGAACTGAGATTTTGGGCTTGGTTGTGATGATGAGGTCGTTACCACTAGCTGTGCTAGTAGTTCTAGGGAATTGCAAACATTATAATGAGTAATGATAAATACAAATGAGCATTTTATTTTCTTTTTAAATGAAGACGACTTTAGAGCTACAGAACATCACTTCAACAGGTCAGCATGTAAGACTTATCCCTCCCTCTACTTCAGCATTTTTCCTTTGGCCAGGTAAGGGTTCTTTTTCTGCTTTTCAGATGTTAATGCATAAAAAAAAATCTAATTTATCTGCTTGAACAAAGATTTTTCAGAGATGTTCTGTTTGCTTCTGTTATCCATAGTGCCCAGTTTTTTAGAAACTGAAGGCTGACTTAGGGCCATTTACATGCAAGTCATAAGCAGATTCAAATGGTCTAATGAGGAATTCAAGACTAACTAAATTAAAGTGTTTGATGTTAGATTGAAACGTATCCATGGAATACCTGCATTGATTCTTATCCAAAATTCATCTAGGAACAAACGTAGTTTCTACTGGAAAAAATTAGGGGGAGAAGGCAAGAAATAACACTCTTCAGTTGCAGCAAGGAAGGAGAGGGCAGAGGAAAGTTAAGAAAAATACCTTTTCTACAGTAGGATAAGCAGACACTGGGATAGATTGCCTAGGGAGGAGTTAGATTGTGGTATCCCAGGAACCAGAAGAATATTTAGAAGAAATTAGATGCCTCCATGTTAGGCATTTGTCTTGTGGCAAAGGAACACTGGATAATGTCTCTAAGTTTCTCCTCACTGTTTTCTGTCGTTATGAGAAGCACGTTTCAGACAAAAACCATCTTGAGTTCTGTGGAAGATGTGCACCTCCACAGACTGCACTGCCAGGCCTCCCGGGCACATTCCTTTCTATCAGCTTGACTTGGGCAGTCAGTGGGGGAAGGTTACAGGCACCTTTCCAGAAGGAGATGGGATCGTAAATACTAGTGCCAACTTTGAGAGGTTTTAATTGTTTTTTAATTCCCTACTCTTTTTTTTTTTGTTGTTGTTCGTTTAGTTTTTTTCTTCTTTTTTTTTTTTTCCTCCAAGGAAAATTCCCAGGAAAGGGAGGAATGATTGCTCCTGGGATGGCATGCCAGTATACAGTGCAGTTTACTCCTGAGTATCTGGGAGATTATGAAGATCATATATTAGTGGAGACTCAATTATCAGAACCTCTTCTGATCCCCATCCAAGCTAAAGTATCACTTCCAGTATTAACATGTCAGTAATGTCCAAATGTTACATTTCTCTAAAGTTAAATGTACTTGTTTTTTATTATTTGACTGTCTTCAATTTTGTGTCACGAAACAAATGTGGAAAAAATTGGCAGTGCAGTTTCTGCATTTTGATATCTATCTCATTTTCACTCATCATTGATTTATTAGTTATTAAAATGTAATCCTGTCAAATTTTTCCTCAAGTATTCATTCTTGCCACACTAAGCTCTTTCTTTTCACTGTATTAGAGGAGTGAGTGTGAGCCACTTCTCTAGGTTTGTGTCTTGTTGATTCCTGAACTCCCAACTGTAATTACTAATCCTAAATATTATGAAATTATGATTTAATTATAACTCTTTGATGCTATTAATTAATATTCATGGAATGTGCTATTAATTATATATTAATATGACATATCTGCACCTCTCAGATATCTGACCTCAACTGCACCAACCAGGATTACTTTTGCAAAAATTTGCTTTGATCTTTTTCTAAATTCACCTTTCCTGTTACACTGAGCTTTTTAAAAAGTCTTCTTACTTTTTATCATTCAATAATCTTTAAGTAGGAAGCACCATTAAAATGTAAGATGAATTTAGAAATATACACTTCACACTGTGCAACTTTCAAATGGAAAGAATTTGAGGGGGTTTAGTACTGCAAAACCTGGCACATTCACATGCAGCAATGTCTGTGAATAGTTATTTAATCAGCAGCCTTCACTGTCTCTGGAGTCTGATTTTCTGTGTTATTCATTGCAGTGCCTCACATTATAGACTGTGGTCCCTGCCTTGTTGGAGGAATAAAAGCAACAACAATTTTGTGCAGAAATGAGGGAGTTAGGACTGGGAAGTTCTCTCTAGTGCCAAAGAAAGCCTGGCCACCTCCCAGTCCTGAGGTGAGTGATTAGAGGGGAAATACTGGACATGGTGTGGTAGAGGTGCCCTGCTGTGAAGGCCTTGGGATATTAGCACAGAAGTCATAAGGCCTTGCTGGAGACATTTGTGTCATGCCATTCCTTCAGGAATTCACATTTATCTTCAAGGCCAATCTCCCTGGATGTCTGCACCCTCTGCTCTGGCTTGCCTCTGGAAGAAATTGTCTTGCTCAAGGGTGAGGTAAACTGAGGCATAGATCAGGGAAAGCCTTGAACTTTTACCTTACCCTCTAAGCAAATAGAATTACAGTCAGTTCTAGTAATGTTTGGGCTACTTTCCTCTCCCTCCCCACCAAAGATACCTCTTCCTGACCTGCTGCACCTGTAGACAGCAGTTCACTCCAGTCCTGCTCTGTCTTTAGCTTCCCATCCAAATCTGTTTCTAAGTGATATGGACAAAGATAAGGTGTGACAGGCAGATTGGCATTTTTGGTGCTGGAGGAAGGGCTGATGGGATGGCTGATGGGCCAGGTTGTCCCTCCTGAAACTCTTTGTGAGTCAGAAGCATGGAGGAACAGACAGAGCCCCTGTGCTCAGGCAGAGCTGTTCTGCTGTGAACATGAATATGAGGGCTCCTGACACTGCCTCTTGTCCTTGGACATAAAACCTCCCCCCCTGCTTTCACCAAGGTCATTATAAACCATGAAGCATTTTTTTTTCTAATTAAGCCATACACCAAAGCCACTTTCTTTTGAGATGTGTAATAAGAAGTATGGTAAGAGGTAAAACAGTGATGTAATATACTGCCTGTTTCAGGTAATCCTGTATTTTAAAAACAATAACCTGATCAATTTAATTTATTCATTATTTTAAACACACTAGGCAATTGCCACTGTTGATTTTGTGATACAAGACCCTTTTGGGATCCAGCCTGCTGTTTTGGAGCTAATTCCAGGGCAGAGTACAACAGTAGAGGTTAGTACTAACTGCTATAGAAAGTTTTTATACTTTATCAAACACATTAGCAAGCAAGATCATTTTAGATTTGGGTTTGTGTCAGTAAAAAATGACACTGACTGTTTCTTGCAAATGTAAGATTTAATTACTAATCAGTAAAACTGTCCTTTAGTGAACTTCTATTGTATTGTTTCCTCAAGAAAATCAGTTGCAGACATTGGTATTTCCCTTCTCTCTTTCAGGTCGTGTTTTTCCCTTCTTTGCCAGAGGCCTCACAGCAAATATACACCCTTTTGTGTGACAACTGTCGAGTCAATGATGTTACAGTCACAGGTTTGGTTCTAGCACCTCTCAGAGTTCACATTCGTAACTCCACAGATACTCAGATAATTTGAGTAGTGCTTGATGGCTGAAAGTGATAGTAACATTTTATGTCATTGGATTAATACTGTGTCCCCTGATGATGTTAAATGCTAAGCACCTTTTTATTTTTATTATTACTGCTCCTTCCCTAGTGCATGAAATACGTGGGAGTCAGAAAGCCTTGAGCTCTCCACTATAGCCAAAAATCCAAATGTAAAAAGTCACTAAGTAGCAGAAAATAAAACCTGTTGCCAGGTGCAATTAATTTATTTTACTTTTCTATCAATAACTTGACAAACTATAAAACATCAGCTGTACCAGGGCAGAAATTAAGCCAATTTGGGGTGCATCTTGGATGAGGGTATTCAGGAGAGGTAGGCAGTCTTTGGATTAGCTAATGAAACCAGCTGAAATTCTTGTACATGTTAGTGATTGTCCTGTAATGTAATTATGAGTCTAAAGATCATTTTAGATGATCTTGGCTGGACCTTGCAAATTTGGGTTTGTGCGAGCAAAAAATGACACTGACTGTTTCTTGCAAATGTAATATTTAATTACTAATCACTAAAACTGTCCATTAGACTTGACTTGTGGTCTGTTGAATCACTTTATCACAGATGTTTACTTTGGATTTTTTAAACAGCGCATTTGCTGCTTCTTTTAATTTTAATATACTGCTCAAAACATCTGGGAGCCACATTGTCAACCATTGTAAACACCCTGCTTGCTTTAGTGAAGCAATGTGGTGTGAGCTGAGGTTATGTCCCTGAAATGCAAGTCTGTTCAATTCATGAAGAGAAAGTCTGTGACGATATGTGTTGATAAACAACATCAGGAAAATATTGTACAATTAACATACTGGAGTTCTGAAACTTGAGGAAACACCAGATATAATCAATACTGGCCATGGCTGGCATTTACTGATAGTGTGTGATATGAATTGTGTTAATGGTCAGATGGTAAACTGTAACACCTAAATATTTCTTCAAGGGGTTGGAGAGATGCTTGCTCTGGAGCTTTTGTTCGTCACGGGTGGAGAAAGCAAGCCTGAACTGGGTGAAGTTACTGATGTAACAGCACAGCATCTCATACGATTTGGCCCCCAAAACCCACACAGCAGCGAGGAGAAGAAATTGGTTATAAGGAACTCCACGTACGTAGCAACTATTACAGTGAGAATCTGCAATCTGGACACACGATTAGGGATCTCATTTGTGATGCTGTACTCTCTTGAGCTGGAGAAGCCTTCGTGCACTTGATAAACTTGGGGCAGCAGCTTTGCTTCTCTTTGCTCCCTTTTTTTAGTAATTAAGGTTCAAGGTTACACTTACATGAGCAGGAACGTTATGCATGGATCAGACATTATGGCAACCATTAGCCAAGGTCAATATATTTGCTTCAGTAGAAATAAATCTACAACTCCAAAATATTCATAAATATGGATGGTTGCAGGAAATACTTACAGGGTGATCCAAGTGAGATTTATCTAACATTACATGCCTACTCTATATACTCATGCAACTGAGCTAAGCACTCTTTTCCTTTCATAGTGCAGGGAAATAGATGCTTCCAAAGATGCAATTCTGACTGTAGACATCTCCCACAGAACAAGTCATAACACATCCTGTACTCCACTAGATCCCCACTGATTAAAATGGGAGCCCAATGTAATTAATTCATATGAAAACTTTCAGATGATTCCTACCACTGAGTCCTAACAGATTTAAATCTAAACTCAATTTGAAGTCAAGGAATATGTCCCTATGGATAATTACATCATACTGAATGTAGTGGCATCCTGATTTTGCTCAGAATCAGTCAGACATGAATAGAAGGACCCTCATGCATGATGGCAGCAGTTAGAGGCTGCAGACTTCAAAGCAGGGAGGAGGTCAGTACGTTTTTGGGTACATTAGTGTAAATTGCTACTTGCTATGGTTTGTTTTGTGGCCTAGAAATCACACCTGCATAATGCTTGGTGGTGTTTGGGTTAAGAAAGTGTGATTTGGTCAACTGGATACTATAAACTGGCAAAGGATGTGACTGTGGCAATTTCCACACTTTCACTGTGCTGTAATCACCACAGCAGTCTGTGTACATCTGGTGTCAGCATTTCAATGAAACAAAGCTGGCCAGACAGAGTGAACTCCACAGAAGCAAGACAGAGAAACCTTTCTTCTGCTCTGGAAAAGTGATACAAGAAATTGTAAATGTCTAGTTTTGTCAGTGATACTTTCAAGTTCCAGTGTCCTTCCCCTCCTTTTCAGGTTTTTGAGGTCAGCATGTCAAGGTTCTCAAACCCATGAAGACATTCCATGGAATACACTTCTGCTGAAGCAGCCTAGTGAAGCAACCTTTTCTGGATTGCAAGCAGCATGGCAGAGCCATGGCTGTAATTTCAGCTGGAGCCATTGTCTTTGTTGACATGTTAAAGGCCACAGCTTGCACTTGGATTAAATTCAGGACGTGCTGTAGATCAGCAGCAGTGATCCAAGGCAAACATACTGCTATCAGCAGGAACAGCCCTGTTCATCTCAGATCCTTGAAAGAAGAATTGTAGACTTTCCTAAAAGCTGGATTATGTGACAAGTCAAGTCAGGCAATAAAGTGTTAACATATCTTAAACACTTATATAATTTACTTTCATATATTAGCATGGTCTTTGTACAAGTTACATACTCTATGCTGTCTCATCAGATTTGTAGCTCACAAAGACTGGGAAGTCAAGCCCTTGTAATTTGCAAAGAGATGAATTTCCTATATGGAAAAAGGATCTGAAAATTTCCTCCCAATATTTTACTCAAAAATAACTGATGTTTTAACTATAGCTTTTTTGTTGTTTATTGACCTCTTTGCAGCCACGTAGAACTTCCCTTCTTCTGGCAGATAACAAAACCTAATCTGAAACCATTAATACCAGAAGGAACTGCAGACTTTATGAAGGTCAAATACAATGAGGACACAGATTCAGCCTTCTCCCTAAATCCTGAACAGGGAGTTTTGCTTCCCTGTGCAGATCATGAGTTTATCCTCACTTACACTCCACAGGAGGTATGGCTCGTGATTCCTTCCTATCTACAAACTCCAGCTGTGTATTTTTATGCAAGTCATAAAATCCTTGCTGTGCAACTTTTCTAAATTAAATTTAATTAGCTGGTACTACGCTCTGATAAACAGTGTTCAAAATGTAGAAAGTTACTAAAAGAAAACATGTTTTGACTGCAAAATGTGAGGCAGTTTCTGATCTCATGTCATTTTTGGGACTGACTGGACACAATTAATTTTACACTGAAACTATGGACACATCCTTGTAGCTGCAGCTGTGCTGGCTGGGGAAGTTACCACCTTCCCCTCTCTACCAGCTCCTGACCCTTCCCCTTCTGCTTTGGGGATGTGCCCTGTACCTACTCCAGCCTAAATAATCTGTTTAGCAAACAGTGATTATTTAAACTGTTTCCAGGTGTAGGTTTTTTGGCCTGAAATGGGCCCTGTGAAGAGCTGAGTGGTAAATTAAGGGGATAGTAGGAGCCTTTGGCAGATAAATGCTGGTGTGCAGCTGTGGGTAAAGAGGGGTGCAAGGATGTTGGAATGCAGCTGTGCCAGTGACTGTTCCCTTAGTTTCTGCTCCCCTGTCCCTGTAAATAAGGAGCATGAGCTCACTATATTTAAAGCAACTTGATCCAAAGTAAGCCCAAGAGGGGGAATATCCCATGCTGTGATGATTGATAGACATAAGAAATAACTCAAATACGTATGGAAGAGAAATTAGCTGGCTTTTGAAAAATACTTAATTAATAGAATATTTAATTAAAGTATACACTGAAATTAATATCTGTCTACAAACAAATGAAGCTTTTGCAAAGCCCTTCAGATTTAAGGCCTGCTTCTGTGTTTGCTTTTTTTTTAACCTCCTCCATTAGAATACAGAAGGCATTCTTCCCATGATGGAAAAGTCGTGTTTCTTACTCAGGATCAGATTGATGGTCAATTAAGCTAAATACCCTGAAGCAGTTAGAAGAAATTTTTAAATCAGTGCAGCAGTACTGAGCTTAATTTGGGGAGCCTCTGCAGATGCTTGTGTGTAGTATGCAATATACTAGGGAAATAATAACAGGCATGTCAAAAATGAGTATTTTTCCTGGAACCATACACCATGAGATCAGAATCTGGCTTAATATTTTGCAGTTAAACATGTTTTCTTTTAGTAACTCCAGAGTTTGAATGTTGTTTATCAGAGCTTAGTACTCCAAAGATGATCATTCATCCTTTGCGTGTAAACTACTTTTCCATCTTTTTTTAATCCTCAACATAAGTGCTTACTTGACATTAAAATCCTTTTCTCCTTCATCTGTGTAGCTGAAGAGTTATCACAGTGTGATTCAGATGGTACTGAGGGACATCCCAGAATCACCTCGGTAAGCTGAGAAACATTTCCCAGTAAGATGTGTAGCCACAATTTATCTGTGCTATTGCATTAGGTCACTGAGATTTTTCTTCTTTCTGGTGATGATGGATTGACAAGTATAAAGAATTTTATCAGCACAGCTAATTGTGGTACAAAGAGCATCTCTGATATCTTCCCTCCTGCCCAGACACATGGCTATCCCCAGCTTTTCCTCTCTTGGAAAAAGATAATACTGTCCTTTTGTCTGCTTGTTTTCCAGATTTTCCTGTTATTACTGTTTGTCACAGCAATCTGTGACTTACATACTTGTTCATGGACACATTGGGACAACTAGAGTACCTTAAAGAATGATGAAGTTTTTAATTGTCCCCAGGCTGAGATAATTGCACACTGACAGTCTCTACTTGAGAAAATTTTGATGATTTTCAGTTTCGATCTGGCAGTTATGAGGTGGGATCTAATTTAACACCAGTTTAAGATGTTTAATGATTCTACTGTATTTCTTCCTGAAGTTTAGTAAAAGAGGGAACGCAAATCCCAGAATGCAAAGTAGAGGATGTAATAGCACTGGAAATAGAAGTTAAAGGATCAACAGAACCATTTCATTTCCTTCTGGAACCGTATGCCATTATTGTCCCTGGAGAAATCTTCATTGGTGTAAATATCAGGAAAACATTTAAGGTTTGTTTGCTTTTGAATTCATTATTATCATGTGTTTTGTGCCACTAGATGTCATAGGTTTTATTAGAAGATATCAGATGGGCCATGTTATTTTAGTTTTTCTGAAATGTTTTTAAAGGAGGCCATAACTCCAGGAGGGTTTCCACTGAAATCACCCCCTCAGGTTTACACTCCAGACAGTAGCCTTTTTTCTTTTTTCACCTCTCCGGTTTGATAGCACAGAATTTTACCCTTCTAAATCCTTTTCTGGGTCACTAACCAAGTATTGCTTTTCACTTTGTCACATCTGTAGCGTGAAGGTTTTCCAGCTGGGAGGAATAGCCAATGGATGACTAAATTAGTTCATAATGGAGGCACTGTTCATTCAAAGAACTACAGCAAGCAGAGAAGACCTACAAAAGTCACATATGCTGCATTTTACTACATGTTGTTCTTTCCTGCAGGTTCTGCTAGTTTCTGTTTGGCCATTTTGGGACAAAATGCTGCTGCAATTGTCCACTCACACAGAGTCCTCATCAGTGTAGGTCAGGATCCTTTTGATATTAGAGTCACTTTGGAAAAATAGGCTTGTTAGCAAGAGCGAGGCAGGAAGACATTTCCCAATTAATGGTTTTCCCATTTTTTTCTTAGAGATCCTGTTACTCATCATTTGGTTTTATGCTTTCTCTTCCTAGAACTCATTTTTCAGTTTAAGGCAGCTGTGTCATACTTTCCAGTAATGCAGTGTAGCTAACATGTGATATAGGTAATTAAGCCACTTACTGATGATATAGTAATATTCCTTGCAGTTTCCAATTGTTTTTTAGTCTTAAAAGGATAAGAATTTGAACTATGCTTAGAGATAATTGAGCTTTAGAGAACAAAGTTATTTGCTGTAATTAAGAAATAATGTCTGACTAGCTCTGAAGAGCAGGCCAAAGATTTCAAGAGCTTACATCTCCCTCACAAACAGATTCTTTTTGGAAAAAAAAAGGCTGCACTCGAAAGATTTGCAGTCTAAATTTGCCAAGTCTGTTCTATTTTTAAAAAATGGGGAAAAAGTTTAAAATACTTCAATATTACAGTGTTCTTGGAAAGAGTGGTTAATGGATTTTCTTCAGGTTTCAGGAAACACCTTCACCTGTGTGAAGAGAGCCACTGTGTTAAATAAATGGGGATCAGGTTTGCAGTGTATCACTGCTCTTGGCAAATTGGCTTGTTGCTATGAAAGCTTAAACTGCATCAATTGTCTCATTGATTTTATTTGTTTCAGCTGTGGAACAACAGCAAGTCACTGATCAAGTACACATGGGAGAAAATCAAGGCCTGCGAGATCATGGAAGTTGTTCCTCAAACTGGTGTGATAGGTAAAGTTTCTGTGACTTGTAAGCATCAATTAAATACATAAAAGACAGTAATTGATGATATCAACTAATGCCAGTCACAGAGCACTATAATGCAAACTGCAAAAATACCTGATCCCCAGCTCACCGGAGCCACCAGGAGACTCAATTTGGTTCCACAATCTTCAGTAACAGGTTTGCAGCAGGTGGTTTCTTTGCAAGAAACTGAGACAGCACCTTGATTTTTTTCTCCTCTAGATGTGAATAAATGCTGTGAATTTGAAGTGGCAATTACTGGAAGCAAACCTGGGGTCATCAGCCATAACCTGCAGTGCAATATTGAGTGGTGTCTGGAGCCAGTTGTGCTGCATATTGAGGCTGCTTTTAAGGTAAGGAGCAGTTTCTGCATCACACACAGTGCATTTGCTTTCTGGTATTTTCTGTGAAATCAAACATTAATGTAGATAATACATGCTTCTTAATTACCCTGTTTTAGCAGAGGTGTCCATTCTGATGTCTGTTTCCTGGTGTCCCAGGGCCCACTGCTTTGTACTGATGTTCCATCACTCCGGTTTGGTTTGACTAAACAGGGTGAGAGTGTGTCAAGAACTTTCAAGATTAAAAACCTGTGTCAGGTGCCAGCACAGTGGAGGATGCAAGAAAGCCAGGTTTGTCTAGCGGAAAGGCATGAAGAGGTAAGTCACTGCTACAGCTGGCTGTGTTCCCTCTTTACCTGGGTTTTTTTTCCCTACTGCTTAGAAGTTGTAATATTCATTCCAGCCATCAGAAATTCTAATTTTTCTGGTTTCTTATGAAATTGGTCCTGCACAGTTTCAGAGGTGCATGAGTTCTTTTGAGATTAAATGCTTCTTTACAATTTTTCTCTGTTTTCATTACAAATTCCCTGACAGTCTGATCCAAAGAGACATGGAGCATTTCCTGTGTAACAGTGATTGCAGCCACTGCTGATAAAAATAAGGGGTTATGGCTTAAGAGTAACTGAGGCTGCTAAACACTCCTCCCACACACCCACGTCAGCATCTTGGGCAAGGATCTCAGCCCCCACCCCACACTGGTGCTCTTTCTGTTCCAACTCTTCCAACCATCCTTCCTCACCCTTCTGTCCAAGAATCTTTCCAGCTTGTGGCATTTTGCTGCTGAGGCTGACTGCTTCTCCTCTGTGTTCCCTCTCAGTCCATGCACAGCCAACCCTGTTATGCCCTTGGCTGTGACTGCCCTTCTCTCAGAAGCAAAGTCCTCCCTCCCCGTGTAGCCAGGTTTTCACCAAGCTGCCACTGTGCTCACTGGCACCAACCCAGGTGGGACTTGAGGGGCAGAGAGAAAGGATATGTCTGAGTTAAAACTAGACACATGCAAGCCCTAATTGGATTGTGTGGCTTCACCATTTTACCCTTGCTTTGTAGGTGGCAAAAAATTTCTGTTTTCTCTCTCAGGTATCTCCTTTTACCATCCAACCATCAGCTGGAGAAATACCTCCTTTGGGTATATGCAGTGTGTCAGTTCAGTTCACATCGCTTCAGTGCCAGCGTCTCCAGACAGTGTTGGAACTAGAGGTAGCAAATGGAGAAGGAAGGTAAGGGGGGAAAGCAGCATTCTGTTTTGTCTTTCCTGAGATTCACATGTGAGTTTTCACTTTTTATCTTTTAAAACAAAGATATGAACTCAGAATGGGGTTGTTTAACCTATCAATGAACCATCAAATTGCCAATATTGCTAAATAAACATAATCTTCATTCTTCCCAGCGTGCTGTTGTATGTCTAGCACATTTGATTAATGATAACAATAGACCATCTGTGTGTTTATTTCCAGTCATCTTCCTGTTTTTGTTGAAGTTCAGACCCCCCAAGTGTGCCTGATATCTAGTCATCTAGTATTCACTGAAATTTATACTGGAGTTCCTGCCAAAGCAACCAGTAAACTTTTTAACCAGACACTGCTGCCAGCAAAATACTTATGGGGAAAGGTAAGTGCTCTTCGGATTTCAGAATAGTGCATGAAGCATACAGTGGGGATGGAAATTGCAATTTTATAGAAATAAAAATAATGACTTTTCTGAAAAGCTTTTCTGATGTATCTTTTGAGTAGTGATTGCTGTTTGCTGGCTTAAGAGCAGAACTTCAACCTGAGACTAGCCTTTATAAAAAGATTAACTACCAGTTGAAGTCAATATGTTCTTTCTGTCTGTGGATCATCCCTGGGAGAATGGGTGGGCGGATGTGAGGGGTCACAGGATGTCAGCTCCCAGAGTATTAAATAAAATCCCATGGCAGTTTAGGGTTTGCACTTAATTTAGTAGAACAAAGAAACAAAATGGTGCTTTTGAATTGTGTCTGAATTTTGCTTAAACTTCACATGCTGGGTGGGATTCAGTTTATGGATTAGGAGCCCTACATTTAGGGTCAGTATGCAAGATGTGGTCTGAACTCTCAGTGGAAATTTGTCAGTGCCTTGGTCATTCAGATCTACTCTGACATCCAGGGTTCAGCTCAGTTGCCCACATAAGAGACTCAGTGCCATCCAAGACATCCTCAGGTGCCCAAGGATCCTAACAAAGCATGCTGATGATATAGGGCCTATAGGAAAACACTTTGAAACATCTAGAGCCTAGAAGGAATACCTACAGCATTTTTCCTGATATGTGACATTTGTGTGTGAGCAGCTGAGTTAAAGCCCTGGATTTGTGCCACGTGGAGTTGGTCACTAAGGGAAGGTGCCAACACCAGCATTGTCTCTCCTGCGCTTCTGCAGTGGAGAGAGATGGGGCATCTCTAGGATCCTGCTCCCATATCAGATAAGTTGGCTTCACCCTGGAAAGGCTTGTGCCTGTGAGAGGGGTGATAGTGACTCTGCTCCCAGCCCAGAAACCCCAGCTGGAGTTATTTGGAATGAATGGAGGCATGAGGATCTTATTACCCGTGGGAAATCGTAAAGCAAGTCTTGACAAACTGTACGTGTTGCTACCTGGAAGTGTCCTAAACCTCTTCACTCTTTGATGTGAAGAGACACTTTGAGAGAACCAGCATTAGTCTGAAAGTCTGTCCTTTCTGTTTGGCAGCTCATTGGAAGCCAGGCAGTTTCCTGCTCCATCACTGTCTCCCCAGCCAGTGGCACCTTAGGCCCAAATGAAGAAAAAGAATTCTGTATAGAGCTGTCAGCCAACGTTGTGGTAAGGTTAAAAACTGGTGTACAGTTTTATCAAAACAGCAACACTGGCTTTTTCATTTCACCTCCATCCTGCTAAAGGAAACAATTTATGTACAAAATTACATGCTCTTTTTTCCTGTACAATATCTCTGAAATTTCTTTGCTTTAAAGGTACAGTGGTTGGAAGGCAAGAATTAAAGTAGTGCACATGGTGTGCACTTTCTACACTGCCTCCTTGTTTATCAGCTGTTCCTGTTTTATTTCTTTCTTGAGTGCCTGTTCAGTTGCTCTTAATGCTTATCACTGTTCCTGGAGCATGCAGATCCTTGCTTTGGTTTATTCCAAATGAAATGGAGCAGGCTGGCATAGAGAGCATACATATGGTTTTCTGAATGCAGGTGGACTTGTGACATTCTTAAATTTGAAAACTTAAAAAGAGGCTGATGGGACTGAGAATCTGAAAAATAGGGAGTGGACTGCGCAGCTTCCAAACTTTATAAGGACATTCAAACAGCTGAGTTAATGCAGCTAAATAAAGGAGCTTCCTATAGCTATGGTGTCTTAGTTCCCATTACAGTCACGGGAGTCCTAACTTTCGTTTATCTGCTTACAAATGGGTGTTTAGTACTATCAGAGATAGTATTTAAAAGATTTGTAGATGTGGCGCTGGGAGACGTGGTTTAGAGGTGGCCTTGGCAGTGCTGGGTTGATGGTTGGACTCCATGATCTTAGGGATCTTTTCAAACCTAAACAATTCTATGATTCAACATTTGCAGTATGGGAATTGTGTCAAAAAACACTAATGGAGAGGGTTTAGGCTCACAGATTGATGCAGGTAGAAAAGTCAAGAAACAGCCAGAAATTTTACCTCAGTACTGCCTTCTGAGCAACTCCAACTCTGGCAAAAAATGCACTGAAAACAATTCAGTATAACTTCTGACAATTCTATTGTTCTGGTTTTAATCCAGGGAAATTTATACATGTTTTTAAAATCTCCTAACGAGGCTGCTTTTCCTCTGTGATATTTGCTTCATTCACAAGGAAACTTGAGTCTTTGCTTTTCAGGGTGAACTGAAAGACCTTGCCCTTTCCTGTAGCATAGAAGACATGGTTGAGCCCCTCTTTCTGAGCATTTCTGGAGAAGTGAAGGGACTACGTGTCATCTACTCAGTACCTTGTGACAGTGAAGTTGCCAGGTATATCTGACTGATTATTATTTTATTTTTCTGACGTGTAATATGATTACTGTATTTTGGAACATGCTCATCTTTGTATCTTTTCATATAAGTAAAAGTAACTTTAATGTGATAGGTTGGCATACTATGTACGATAAAAATTTTACCCAGAATAAATCCTTCCATGGGTAGAAGTGAAAAAATGAAAAGCAGAAAATGCTGATGACAAAAATGGTTCTTTCACACTGGGCATCAGAACCACATCAAGCATTTTGCACATTTTAAAATCTACTGAAGTTATCCTTGGCATGAGAAAATAAGACCCATTTTTAAATACTAATGTTATTTTCTCTGGCAGTGATGAAAAACAAATGTCACAAAGCCCGGGTGAGCTTCTTTTGGATTTTGGGTCTGAAGTTGCTTTCAGAGATGTCATAAAGCGTGAGCTAATTCTTACCAATCCCACTGGAATCAGTGCTCCATTCACACTGGAAGTGGAGTATTTTACTGCCTCTTTACCAACTCCAGAACAAGGAATGTGCCCGTAAGTCTTGCTTTTCTGCATAATGACTCAAATACTAATTTAGGTTTGGATTAAAACTGAAATCGGATTTTTTTTTTTCGAGCTCCTCAAGGTACCTGGTGAAAAGAAGAGGGCCTGTCACAAAACATGCAGCCAGAAAAGCACAGTCAGGTATGAGAATAGTTGTTAATTCCTTCAGTGGAGAGAAGGTAAAAGCCAACTGACTACCATATTCAGCCCTAAATGTGCCAGTCAGGCACATAATTTCACTGTTGGAGTATCTGCTGAAGTCTAAACTGTTAAATTACTTAGTTCTTCAGGTTTTTTTCTTGAGACTGAAAGCCCACATTGTATAACCATTAGGTCAATCTCTCTTCTCCCTCTGTTTTTTTTCCTCTCTCCCCCTCCCTTTCTTTCTCTCTGTCATTCATTTTCTTGAAAACAACTGTCTGAGACAAAGTTGGTGTTTCAGGTGAGAGTTCGCTCCCAGGAACCCTCTCAGCACATGGTATGGATGCAGAATGTTTGGCTATTTCATTCCTGCACAGTTTTCCAGGACCACTGCAGCAGCCTTTCCTCCCTCAGACCCTTTAATATGCCCTCCCCACTGTGGAAAGCTGCAGCACAGCCCATCGGTCATTTCTGATGTGTTGTACTGAAAAATGATAATATTTGGAGCCACATGAGACTCGGAGAGGGGGGAAATGGGAGCGAAGTGCTATGAAGTGTGGATGTGTCTTCTGTATCCAAAATAAAACTTGCACATATTGGTACCTTGCCATAGAATTTGGTATCTGTTACACAGACAGAGCTTTTCAGCTGTTGAATTAGTGCTTAAGATTGGAAAAATGCTGTTCTGACAGATTCCATGCAGGCCTTTAGACTAAGGCTAGGTGACTCAGAATGTGGAAAGGCTTTGCTTTTTGTAACTCACTCCTTGTGTGGAGAAGCACACAGAGGTAAACAGGCAGTTGCTAACAGAACAATAACCAGTCAACACAAATCTCAGCCTATTTCTCTCAAATTGAGGGTGTGTTTTCATGTAACCGATCAGTGCCTTGCGTATCCCAGAGAGTCCTGGGTCAGGTTGTTGAAAGGGAGTCCTGCTATAAAATATTCTGGGCAAGAACTAACCCTCAAAAAAAACAGAGTAAGACCCACTGCAGAAGGGAGCTTGGGTAAAGTGGTATAAATTTGAGTTGTGTAAGTGATCCTAGAGTTTTTTGAAGGCACTGAGGTTAAACTGATTAATATCAGCTAAAACCATGGTCCTGTGTATTCTTTGACTAACTTGGTTCCATTTCCTCAAAATTCATCAAATGCTTCCTTGCTGTGCTCCTTCAGAGTTTGCAGCAGCAGTGTTGTCTCAGGGGAAAGGAGTAGCTTTCCATATACAACCTTCCACAGGAATTCTGAAAGCCTTCCAGCAGCTCAGCATAGAAATAGCAGCCTACAACAACATGTGGGGAGAATACCAGGATAATCTTGTCTGTAAGGTAGGTGAGATTTCAGTTTCAAGGGAAGTATTGCTATGGCAGATTTTACACCAGTTGTATTTCCCAGATTCCTTTCTGCTAGAAATACTTTTCCAGTTTTTTAGGACTTTTGTAAAAATTCAGGGTAGATGTTGTTATCCCACTACCTGCAATGACAGGTAAGGAGCAATTGTTTGCTCTTACAGTTTAGTTTTGGGTTGACATGTTTATCCCTTGGGGTGTTTTCATGGGCCTTTAAAAATGACTGAAGTAGTTTTGATTAATAACATCTGTTTGGTAGCTGGCCAGTGCACTACTCTGTTCTACCAAAGCAATATATTGTGTCGTATGGAAAAGCAGCAGGAAAGCTGATAAATGCATGAGGTATTGCATTCTCCTGCTGAGAAGAGATGTTGTTAGCATATGAATTAGATGCTGTCAAAAGAAACTAACGAGAATTTTTGAAAATCCAATCAGTTTTCAAAACATAATCTTGTAACACATAGAACTAAGGTTTTTATCTTGATTCTAATACCAAAAAATCATTTTTAATAGGTGGGAGACTTACAACCTAAATTAATTCCTATGCAAATGACAGTGAAGGACTGTCCAATCTTCCTGCAGATGACAGGACTGCAAACAGAGTCACCCATTATCAGGTATAGTGCAAAATTCTGTCAGAGGAATCAGAGACTTGAGTACTATTGGCCTATAGCCAACATACACCCCTGTTCCATCTCATTGTGATATAATGAGAAGGTCAGCAAAATACTATCAGAGTACAGTATCTTCTCCTAGAACACCAACACATTTGTCTCTGCCAACGTAATTAGAAGGTACTCTGCATACAAGCCTGTTCAGGTGCACCAGCAGTCCCTCTCCTGGGCTTGCAGTCATGGAAATTCACCCTATTCAGCCTCATCTGTGGATATGGGAGCTCATTATTGCTCACGATCAGATCCCATCACCCACAGCTCATTTCTCCTTGGCCCCTTACCTGGAGCAGGAGAAATGCAGCCCCAACGTAAACAGGGGTGGGGGAAGGCTTAAGCCCTCTCACTGCAGTGCATTTGCACCTTTGGGTGAGGGGTAAGGGTTGGTTTTTGGGGACCGTGGCACTGTACAGTTACTCTGAGATGCCTGAGGCAACTAAAAACAAAGGGGGGGGGGCGCGGGGAAGAGACTGATGGAATAAAATAATGTTGTATTTCATAGTGTAGGCCATGCTTTACCTGAGAGCCACTCTGAACAGGCTGCCTGTGCAGCCAGGTTTGTTTCCCTTTTCGAACAACTCCTTAGTGATTTCAGACGCTTCTGTTCTCTGCATAACAAGGTTCCCCCCTCCAGGTTTGGAACTCATGTCTCAGGAGGGTCTCCTGTCCCTCGGAGGGTCCGGCTCAACAATCCCACTCCCTTTGGTAAGGATGACTTTTGTACAGCAAGCATTGACACTTTCATTCCTTATGAGAATAAAAATAGAAGAACCTATTAACATGTTAATTGACAGGCCTATTTTTTTCCTAATCAAGATGGGTTTTATAAAATAGTGATATTATTTAAGAGAGTGACTCAATGCGTTACTGTGGAACTGCATGTCCTATCCTGAGGTGGCTGGGTTTTGCCTTATTGGAATGGTGGGAACTCAGGATTTTCCATCCTGTTTTTATAAACCTCTCACACCACTAACCCTGATCAATCAGGTGTGCTAGCTGCTTCTTAGTAGCATCATCCAGCTCTTCTGTATTTAATCTTTTCAGCTCTTGAGTGAGATTCTAAGCTCTTCAGAGTGAAGTCAGTCACTAGTTTTATTTATTTTCTGAACATCACCAAACACATTTGCTTAAACAAAATACTTGTAATTTATTTTAATGTTATTAAAAGTATAGTTTAGAACCTAGAAAGAGTTTGCAGAAAATATGATAAGCTTCAGATATGCTTTAATACAAATCCAGTTGCCAGACACATATTTGTTTATTGATACTCTGGTTCTCTGGTACCAAGAAAGCTGTGAGTCCTCTCTCTGACCAGCAGTAACTGTCCTTTCTCCTTTCCAATTCAGACATCCGCCTGGACTTGGAAGTTTACAACCAAGAGGAAGATGACGAAAAGCTGGTGGATCTGCTGATGTTTTTTGAAGACCCTTTTCCTCCTCAAGACATGGATGGAAACAAGGCTGCATCCAGTGGTAGCACCTCAGAGTCAGAGATCGCGTTAAAGTTGGATCAAGCTGCCAGTCCCTGTGGAATCATTTATCCAGCTTCCCAAACCACGGATGAGGTCAGCTGTTAGGCTGTTTCTTATACTGCTGCTGAGATACATGATGGGGTTTTTGGCATGAAGGTTGAAAACAATAACAGGAGATATAACTTGTAACTAAGAGCTGGGTTGTTAAAAGAAACATCGGCTCATCTCACAGTTGAAAACGCAGTACCGTGGGTAGGTGGCTGTGGGATCAGCAATCAGTTTCCAGAATGAGCTATAAGCAACTAGCTCTCCTTCAAATTGTTAAACAAGCTGGAGAGATACTTTTTAAAATGCTGTCCTTGACAAACTAATGCCATTATTATATATAATAGTTGCCAGAATTAAAGCTCCTTAATTTGGGTCTGTTTTTCTCATGGGTGCTTTATGGTGTCAACATGTGTTGTAGTAAGGGAGCAGAATCTAACCTGTAAAGTTCAAATTGCAGCTAATGATATGGAGGTATTTATCCCAGTGATAAAATGGGATTGTTTCTGTTACTCTGTTAGAATATGGTAACATCTGTTACACCTGAATTTTGATTATAATGTGGCAATTTACTGTCTTGAAGGGCTGGGAGAGACAGGGAAACTGTATTCCCCGGAATATATATATTTCTCTGGCAAAAGCTTTACAGAAAAGATAAATCACATTTTTTCTGTTTCAGCTCAGAAGGCACAGTTATTTTGAACACACCTGTAAACCTTTCTTGTGCACCAAGGGAACATTATTGCCCTGAAGTGCCGGTATGCATAATGGACAGGAGTGTCACAGTTGGGTGCTTCTCTGGGTAGAACAGGACCCAAGCATGCACATTTTCCAAGGAATTCAGGAGAGCTACTCTGTACATGAGAAAATTAATGTACAGGACACATGTCCAGCCTTTGTGCCAGAAAGAAAGAAACTGGAGCTGGCCATACTTAGTGACCAGTGAAACAGTTCCCTGTGCACATCACTCGCATTCCTCTACTGCAGAGTAACAGTTTTAACCATTCCCCACCCTTGTGTCCCTGCAGCCTCCAGCCTCTGACAGCAAAGAGAAGGAAAGCAGCAGTCAGGAGCCTACAACAGAGAAAATTGTCTCTGTACTTTTGCGACCTCATGAAGGGGTTCCTGCAGACAGCCCCTACTCCATTACTCCAAGACAGATAGTAAGCTTTTACATTTATTTTGTGCTTAGATTTAGCATATTTTCTGCAGGACAGAGGAGACAGAGAATGAGAAGAAGGTAGCTTTGGGTTTGGTTTGAGGTAGACTCTACTAAACAGTGAAATCGGTAGGCTGGGAGGCTTTGGGATCTTCAAGATGATCATGAGAAGAGTTTTCAAAGTCAACAGAAAGTGTGCTACCTACATCTGAGCAGTGAACTGATGACTGCAGTTAAGTGTTTGGTTGTACTGAACTCTCCAGAGTGCCATCTCTGCTATTCTCACTTGGGTTGCCTTGGTGAAATGTGGGAGCCATCCAGCCTGAAGCTTTAGAAACGTGTTCTTTAACCAGGGTAGGGTTGCTGAGCAGAAGTGGCAGAGCTGGCAATCAGGCTGTCAGGAGAGGGGTGCCCTATAGGCAACTCTTGGATAAACCCACAGTGCTTCAGAAATAACTGGTGCAAATACAGGCCACAGTGTCACAATCCCTTAGGAATATCATAAAGCAAAAACAACACTGGAAAGACCTAACTATGAGTGACAGGTTGCCCAAAACATCAGTGTGTCAATTTTAATTTGAAGTATTAGTAATTTTCTTTGCCAAAGGG
Organism: Sclerurus mexicanus; assembly: GCA_013396755.1. Lineage (NCBI taxonomy): Eukaryota > Metazoa > Chordata > Aves > Passeriformes > Furnariidae > Sclerurus > Sclerurus mexicanus. The sequence continues at coordinate 2,064,320 of VWZF01003861.1, forward strand.
TTTCAGTTACAAGCTAGAATGGCCTAAACATTACATAAAAGAAATAATGACAGAAATGGCATCTCAAAGAAGTGAAGCTGCAGTCAGCTCTGGGGTGACTGAGGCTGAGACAGGTCAGACAAATAAGTGCCTCCCTTTGGAGGCAGCTCCTATGGGGTGTAGCCAGCAAGAAATATCAGGATTTAACCATAACCTGCACAGTGCACTTAAAGAAAGCAGCACCTAGTCAACCTGTAAATCCCAGAAAATCCACTGCAGCTGACTAGTGCATTTGATTACATTCCCTGTTGTCATGTAAAATTAAAAAATAGCTAAGACTAAACTGAACTGTAAAATACTCTTAGTTCACACTTGCAACTCTACAAAAAATATTTCTTGTCTCTCTAAGTTGTGGGAGAATCGCCTGAGGTAGCCAAGGAGTAAGAGTGTGCAGAACTGTGTATTTTTGAAAACAAACAGATATATACATATGGTTTTGTACTCAGAGAGTTGGTCTATGACTGTGCTTAAGCTGTGTTGATCCTGAAGGGTGCTTACACTGATATTTGCAGCTGAAATAATTGTCAGTTTTGCTGTCACATGTTGGCATTTTAGTGCGAGCCTGAGCATAGCCCATGCCCGGGGGATTTCATGCTGCTTGTGCAACTCTGTGTTGGCAGCTGAGTGCTGGGGGTGCTTGTGCAATCCCAGGCAGTTCCCTGCAATAAAGGATTCTCTCCCGGCCGCAGGTGGTTCCAGGAGGTGGCAGTAGCGACGTTTACATCTCCTTCACCCCGAACGTCCTCCCAGAGACCGCGACTGAGGTGCGGTGTGAGGCGTTGCTGCTGGGCTTCATGAGCCTGGACGACAAGGTAAACGGAGCGTCACAGCAAGGCTAAAGGTGACTGGGAAATAATCGTTTCCCTTCCTGTAATTTACGTACAGGCTGCTGTGTACCTGGCCAGTCTGTATAAACAGACTGTTCCTGCTACCCTCTATATCCTTCCTTAACCGGAGTTTGTCCTTTGGAAGCATTCTGGGGTGGGAATGTCACCATCTTCTTGCATTGTCTGGGGCAGCAGACCCCAGACAAAAGCCCAGAATTTGAAATGGTGTCACAACATCAGGTTTAATTGATAACAATAGTTAACAATGGGAATGAGACTCAGGACTGCTGAGTCCTGTTCCTGGCTCTGCATCCACCTTCCTTTGTGAATTTGGACAGCATATCTCTCCTCTGGGAAACTTCCTCTTCAATGACTGCAAGTGCAGCTCACAGGCTGATGTGAGGCTTGAGTGGTGTTTTATGAATGGTTCAGTAATTCTCTGACAGGAAACATTGCAAAGGTGCAAGGTAAAATGAATTAATAATAATAGAATATTTAATAAAAACAACCCTAACATTCCTCATTCCTGAAAGAAGAAATGTAGAATCATAGAGTGGTTTAGGTTGGAAGGGACCTTAAAGATCATCTGGTTCTAACCCCCTTGATGGGCAAGGACATCTTCAACCAGAAAAGGTTGCTCCATGCCCTATCCAGCCTGGCCTCAAATGCTTCCAGGGATCAGGCATTGGCAGCTTCTCTGGGCAACTGGTGCCAGTGTCTCACCACCCTCAGAGTGAAGAATTTCTTCCTAACATCTGATCTGAACTGCCCTGCATCTGTTACCCACAGCCCTTCAGAGTTCACCCACTGCTTGGCTTTTGCTGTTCCATCATGTCTTACAAACAAGCCCTGCATAGCCAAAATAGGATTCTGCTTGATAAACAGCCTCTTGTGCTAAAAATAGATTTCAGGTTTAGTGCTATTGTTTTATACATCATTTCTGTTTTCATTCTGTTGTCAGCTTGCAAGGAGAGTGCCTAACAAGGTGCATCGCACACAGGGCTATGAAGCTCCAACGTTACGAGTTGACTTGGAAGGTTTCCTGAGGCATCCTCTGTGAGTACCATTGTGCTGAGGCCTGGTACCCACATGGAATGGGTCAGTCTGGAGGCAGCTCTGAGCAGCTCTGGTTCTTTATCCTCAGGTTAAAAGTAGAGATGGATCACGATAGAGGAATAGTGTTTTATTCAATGGCAAGTGATCTCCTTCCTGCTAAGCCTCTGTTAGGGGTAAGTATTTCCCACGTGGATGTGTTTGGCTGGTTTGTACTGCTGTGAGAATTCAGAGCTGTGTGCACATGGCTTTGAAAATGAATCTTTATCACCAGTAGCCTCATTTTCTCTATGGCACATAACAAAGTATACAAGTACTTATTAGCCAGGGATAAGCAAAGCTGAGTTCAGACAATGCCTGTTTTATACAACTTTTTCTTCATGGGGGAGTTTGTAAGAGAATAAGTTCTGATTTTCAGGACATGAAGGTCCAATAGCAGAATGAGTCACTTCTGTTTCTGTGACCTTGACATTCAAAGACTTAGACTTTATTGCTTTATTTGTATTTTGGTTTTTCACTCAAGAAATGTTGAAAAACACGAGTAGAAAATACTGGGTTGCTTTGGGGTAAAGTCCCGCAGATCCCCACTCAGTGACCAGACCAGCACAAACCTCTCCAGGGAGTTAAAACTAACCAGTTCCGAATCATTTCTCCCCCAGGTTTTGACAGATTCGGTAATGACTCAGAGTTTGAAACTCATCAATTGCACCAAGGTTCCTCTGTACTTCAGGCTCCTTCTGTCTGTGCCCTTCAGCGTGTCCAGCACAGATCCGAAAAAGAGCACCAAAACATCCCACAGCAAGAAGGAGGAAAGAGAACACCCACCGCAGCATTTACTTTATCCACAGCAAAACATGCTGGTAGGTTCAGAAATAATAATCCTGTGCCAGAATAGAGTTTAGTAATTAATGTGTTAGTGTGGCCCAGATGAACCACAAAAAACCACAATCAGCATAGAAATCTCCCAATTTCAGGGGAAATAGTTGTATATTAGCAAAGGCTAATTACTGCCATTTTGCCTGCTATATTGCAGGTGAAGATTGTTTTTCTGTAGTGGCCCTAATGTGCTTTTCCCATAAACTTTGACCTGTTGCAAATTCCTGCAGACAACCCTGTGGGTTTCAGAGCTCACTTAAATCAATAGCTGTATATATGCTGGACAGATTAAAATATTTCCAAAGTCCCTCATTTCCTTCAGTTAGATGCAGGCAGTGCAAGGAGAGGAAAATTTGATTAGCCTTGAGTGTACAATTGACATTGAAGAAAACAAAGTCCTGAAGTACAGAATTAGATAACGTGCAAAGAATGAGTAAAAGTTGCATTTTTTAAGAGTGCTTCTCGTTTTGCTGTGCTCATTTGGACAGAGGGACATATCTTAGTTCTGTGTGGGAAGAAAGAGGACTTATATGTCTAAGCTTTGGGAATATGGATTCAGAACCTTTAGCTTGCTAGAGACTCTCCCCTGTGGTTCAGAGATCAGCTGTTCACCTTTACACTCCATCTCCATGTACTGGATCCATAGGAAATAGCTGTGTTTTTTTTCTCTAATTATAATGCTTTGTTCCAGTGGGAATTTGGCTGCTGGCACGACACCTTTGGTTTCAGTGGGAAAATGTGTGCCTGGGTCTTTGTCTAATGTTTACTTTGGATTTCCTGCACAAGTGTCTTCTTATGTGATGATCTGCTGAATTCCTCTTCCCACAGGTGAAAGTGTCATTCCACACAACTCTGGAGTTACTGAGGTATCAACATTTGCCAGATACCCAGCTGCTTCCTGGATTTCAAGTGCTCCAGCTGGAGAATGGAGAGAGAAAGCTGAAGTTTAATCAAAATCTGGTCATTGAGCACAGTAACCACACTACCCAGGTAAGATCAGAGCAGAATCTCTGGGCCCTTGGAAAGGGCTGTTTCAGCAGCATCTCTGGCTTGGATTAGGCTTCATTCAGCCTTGAATGAATCTACAGTGACCTCAGGAGTAAATTATGTCACTTGGGGAACAGTGAATGGCCGTGGGGCTGCTGAGGCTGCTGTGACGCTCAGGTGGGCAGAGCAGTCTGGGGTCACACCCTGGCACCTCAGCTCCCTGCACAGCCTGGATGACACAGCTCAGTCAAAGTCACAGTGTGACTCTGAGACTGGGCTCAGCGCTCAGTGAACAAGCCACTGCCTGAGTCACCAGGCACTGCCTCCTACAGCACCCAGAAGCTTCTGGAAAAGCTCCTGAGTCCATCAAACTCCTGCAGTGTGGTCACAGCCTACACGTGCTTAGAGACTGATCGTCTGTAACCCCCTACCCAGCCTTCAGCAGGCCCAGAATGCTGCAGGCACTTTCCTTTCACTCCAGGTGTTTCTGAGGAGTGACCTGCGTAAGACCGAGCACCATATCTAAGATACAGTCAGTTGAATAATAGTCTTGAGCAATCTGCACAAACTGAATGACTCACAGCGGGCCATATAGAGTCCTGAGGGACAACGAGATGCTGTAATGTCTGCAGCAACACAGAAAACCCTAAAAACAAATGAGAACGTTCACTCCGTGTTACTTCATTAAGACCACAGTGTCTGGTTTGAAAAACCTGTCCCAAACCAGTAAAACAAGCAACAGCTTAATTCATTCAAGGCTATAGAATGGGAACTGGCTGTTATGAAAAAGCACAGAACAGTGACTCTTGATTCAGTGCTTGGGGTTAAGAAAGATCCAGCTGGAGCAGGTATTATTAAAGCTCTACAAAAATGCAGTGGATTTTATTCTCCTTTCCTTGTTTTGCAGCTGGTCCCAGTGACTGCTTACCTCACTGTTCCTGTCCTGGAGCTCTCTTGCAACATGGTTGATTTCCAGACCTGCTTTGTTGCACAGACCAAGACAGAACATGTCTTCCTGTATAACAGGAGCAGCTGTAGAAGCTACTGGACTGCTTTGCTGGGTATTCTGGTTTTGCAATTGATTTCCTTGTTCATAGTTTCACTGCTCAGTGCTTTTATTAAGGCTACATGCACTCATAGAGGCAATATGCAGTGATGTTGGGTGTAAACATATGTGGTCTGCTTCTGTTCTCACTTAGGAGGGCTTTTCCCCTCCTCTCTTTGCTCTGCCTTTTTTTGGCATGAATGTATCGCTACTGATTTCAGCAGTTAGTCCTCATTTAACCAAAAGATTGACTGCCAGCCCTCACAACTCATGGATGTGCTCTGCTCCTTTATAAATCAGTCCTAAGGGGCAACAAGAAGCAGCAGCTCCTCATGAGTTCAGTTTTTGTGTGCTTAATGCTGTGAACAACAGATAGGCTCCAGAGAAAAGAAGATCATGTCCTTATTATTTTCACATGGAGGCCACTGATCACTGCCCTTGATTAGAGCATGAAAACACAGGCTGGGCATGTGCCCTCTGACAGTGTGAGACATGATTTACTAGTTGCCCAGCACAGGTGCATTGCTATGAGTGCTATGTGCTGTATATACTTATATAAAGGGATAAAGGGTCTTGTATGGCTTTGTTTGATATTTGCCCCTTTCACTGCAGAAGAACAGGAAGGGCCTAATGCCCTGGAAGTATTTTCCGTCTTCCCGACCAGTGGCACTTTGGAGGCACGTGAAGGGGACGCACCTACCAGAGAGATTTTGCAGATCAGCTTTACTGCAAGGTACAGTTAACAGGACTGAAGTCTTGCTGTTGACAGAGGGTTGTGGTTGTTCAGCCTGGAGGGGCTGTGAAAGAGCTGGAGAGGTGCTGGGAACAAAGGCATGGAGTGATGGGACAAGGGGAATGGATTCAAACTGACAGAGGGCAGGTTTAGATTACATGTTAGGAAGAAGTTCTGGACTGTGAGGGTGGTGAGGCCCTGGCACAGGTTTCCAGAGAAGCTGTGGATGCTCCACCTCTGAAAGTGTCCAAGGCCAGGTTGGATGGGGCTTGGAGCAACCTGGGATAGTAGAAGATGTCCCTGCCCACAGTAGGGGGGCTGGAAAGAGATGAGCTTTGGTTTGGAAGGGACCTCATTCTATAAATCTGTGGTAACACAAAGCCTTTGATTTCTTTGCTTTAGTTCAGGAGATGCAACTCCTGTAAGAAAATTCAGCTTCCTTTACAAATTATTTTCGTGAAAGTTACCACATGGTGGCAGAAAGTTTAAATCTATCCCAGTGATTTCAGTGAGCTCTGAAAACTGCTGACAGGGAAGTTTTGGGAAGCAAAATGTAGGTGACTTTTTTGGTAGCTTCCATCCCCCTGGAACATGATCCAGTGATTTCCATCACTGGAGCTACTGCTGAGGGATGAAGCCTTGAGCAGCTGCTCTAAGCTGACCCTGCTCAGAGCAGTGTGGTAGACCAGAGGCCTCCCCAGGCTCCTGACGGCCTAGATTTTTCTGGAATGCTTCTGGATATGCCTGACACACTTCTTTTTGTCCAACAAATGTGTTAATCAGCATGCGTGAAAATGCCTGAAAGTACCAGAAAGCAAAGATGTCAACGTGTAGCAGCAGCTCATCTGTGCAGCTCCAGACAAAGAATTCCCAACACAGCAGAGCTTGGGACCAACATGGCATTAGGAAATAATTACATGCAAGGTGTGACGTGATTTTAATAATTCACCTCCCCAAATCAGTGGTGGTCCTGCAGGGGAATTGTTTTATGAGAAGGAAAAAACAAAAGGCTGTCTGGCAGAACAGGCGTTTGCCTCAGGCCTTTACAAAACCGTCACGTGGATGCAGAGAAGTCCTTCAAAGGAACAGTCTCAGGAGTGCTGAGTGGCATCACCCTTTGGCAAATTATGCCAAAGAGAGACTGAGCACAAAATTACACTTGTAACCTTTTTGATGTTCATTTACAATCTGGACCTCACTGACTGCCCCATGTGTTAGGGGAGTGACAAACTTTTGTGCTTCAAACTTTATCTGTGAAAGGGAGTTTTCTCATCAAGGTAGGTGCAGGTGTTTGTCCCCAGCAGAGCTTCATGTCATTTATTTCACGAAAATACAATTTTACAAGTAGGAAGATACTCAAGTTGTTTTTGCAAGCATGAAGTTAATAATCCAATGTCTTCGCTTCGGGCACAGCCTTGACTTTCTTTTCAGACACCCTGTATGTACCCATGGGACACAGCCCTGTGAAATGAGATTGTCACCCGGACATGACACTAATGTTAGGGACCCGTGATTGTGACTTGGACCACTATTAGGACACCATTGTCCCCTTTTTCCTCCACAGAATGATCTCCTCACTAAACACAGAACTGGACGTTGCTGTAAGTGAACTTTTTGCTGTGTATTTTAGGAGCAACACTGACTATGAAGCTCTCGTGACCATTACTGGAATGCTGAGAGAGAGGCCGTGCAAGCTGCATGTCAGAGGACGAGGAATGCACAAGGGGAACAATGAAGACCTCTAAGCAAGAAGATGTGGAACACATGTCAAGGTAACAGGCTGGATGCATGTGTGCCCATCAGCGGAGCCCATATTTTCATCTTTTAATAGGGACAGGAATTTTAGCAGAACAAAAATCTAAGTTATGAAGAAAAAAGTTCTCACAGTACCTTACCCAATCATAAATTCATTCTGTGCTGTTACTTTTATTGCTGTGATAAGCTTAGTATTAGCCACAGAACAAGGTTTTAAATTGCAAAGCAGCTGTGCAAGTCAGGCCAAAGCCCTCTGCACAACCCAGTACACCTCAAAGTACAGCTAAAGACTGTTCATACCTTAAAGTAGCTTTTGTTTTGCCTCATTTGTTTGACATTAAAAAGGACATTGCCACATAATACAAGCAAGAATTAGTGAATAGGCCAGCATTCCCCAGGCTGTTTTCTCGGTGTGCCTTACATGAAAAGGAGAAGAGCCAGCTTTCCTTGGACTCCTTGGAAAATTACCAACCTGCCTGTTTCATCATGCTTGGATCTTGAGAACATCCCCTTCAGCAACAGAGGGAGGAACCCTTCTTCCTTTTCATTCTTTCCCCCCACATGGTTCCCATTTACTCACACTTCTCTAAGTGTTTTTAGTATTATTTTAGCTGAAGGTCATAAAAATTCCCACTTCTGAGCCTGTTACATTTTCCACTCTCATCATATAAAAGGTTTTTGTTAAAGGCAGTGTGTGTGGGGAGGAAAGGGCTGAGATCCACCCAGGAGGAGAACAAAAAATGCACAACAGCTCATACACAGCTGTATGAGCAACCAGTACTCATGTTATACACAGGAACCTTGGTGTGAAAAGGACATTAATGCCTCTTTAACCCCTCTAGATAATTCATCTTTTGACTCTAAAATAGAGCCTCTGTGCTTGCTGGGTGAGAGAGGCTATAGCATGGGAATGTGAGATATCAAAAGCTCTAACTCATCCTGACCCTTAACTAACAACCATCATAAAAAGGAAACAAATGTATTGCAAGAACCCAATTGTATTATTACGTGCAAAAACAAGAGTCAGGACAAAGAACTTCATTTTGTTACAAATTTAAACATTTTTAACATGTTAAAGTCCTTGAATGCATTTTCTTACGTGCTATTAGCTCTGACCTTCAGTGATCTTCCTGGTCAGAGGAGAGAGAATAGAGAAGGGATGACACAAAATCTAACACATTTGTATTAGCACTGAAGGACATACAGTGCTTACAGTAAGTGTGATGCCAAAATTTGTTTTATGTTAGGTACATAAATAAGATTAAGCACAAGTTTACCCTTAGAGTCACACACATGGATAATTAGACATGTTGTAAAAGATGGAATGGCCACTTCTAAATTCCTGGCTTCTAGCAATTCAACAGAGCTGTTCTATTGAGGCACTTCCTGTGGAAATTACATTCCAATCCTTCCACTTTCCCCCACTGGAGGCCTCAGAGCAGCTCCAAGAGCAGTGAGCCACAGCACATCCTCCAGTGCAGGGACAACTTCAGACACAGACAACTTATGGCTCAGACAGGACAGACACAGTTTTAAGGAAATGTGAAGTCTTTGCTTCAAAACAACTTTCTTTTAAACTTCCTGAAAAATGGTGAAATCTTTTAAGAAAACCCTAGGAAAGTCTTCTAATGTGATGTTTTCATTTTGAGTGATCCTTTTAGACAATTTGTCATACAAAAATACTGTCCCTGATAATATTCACAGAATAAAGAGATCAATTAAATTAAAAATATTCATTCATGATCACCACACCAGGGCCTGTCGTTGAACTTCAGCTGAGCTAATTTCTCATGTCAGGGAGCCACATGCCAGTTTTGGATTTCTCCACCTGCTTAGCAGAGCTGTACCACCATTATTAATTCTACTTCACAATTTCTGCCTAAAATTTGTAGACCTAGTAAAGAATCTCAGAACCCACTTGATTTCACAGTGCAAATCATTTGCTATCAGTAGGGAAGGCAGAGAGTGAGCTGTTGTGTTGTTCTGTCAGCACTGGAGTTACTTCCCCGGGTACTCGAACACAGCTGCAGCACCCATGCCAGTTCCAATGCACATGGACACAACTCCATAGGCTCTGAAACACAGAACAGATGGAATTAAGAAAAGGGCAGCTCAGGTTTGTATCATCTGGGAGAAAAATAAAGAACGCAATAAATTGAAGCTGTCCGCTGCTCTGCTATATCACCAAGAGAAACACTGAGAAGTCATATTCAAAGCCATCCCAGGGACGGAGAAAGGTTAACCCGGAGCTGTGGTCACTCCTGAGTTAGTTACACACATGTAGGTGCAAAGACTCCTACTGCTCCTCAGCACTTACCTCTTCCCTCTGCGCTTCAGTTCGTTGAGCAAAGTGACAACCTGACGAGCACCAGTACAGCCCAGGGGGTGCCCCAGTGCTATTGCTCCTCCCAGGGGGTTGACCTTCTCCATGGGAATGCCCAGCTTTTCAACACAGTACACAGCCTGGAAAGACACAGGGAATGGTTTTATGTCCATGCCTCCTTTAGTTCTCAGCTCTTCTCCTCACACTCAGAGGCCTGACTTTGGCTAGATCATCTTTCCCAGCGGAAAGGGGTGGTGGGACTGGTTACAAGAGAAGTGAGTTACAACCATCCATCTCCAAGTGAGCCCATGCACATGCTGGCAGACAGGTCACAGCTTTGTGCAGGACACAGCAGTGAGGTTTCCTGCCTCCACACCAGTGAGTTCAACACACACACCACCACCTGACAACAAATTACAGCCCCAAATTGGTATGAGGGTGCAATAGCAAAGATTACAGAATTACTTAGTGAACTTTTTTTTTCCTAATACTATGCTGTATAAGCAATGCTCTGCTTATTTTTATTTGAAGGAAAACAGTCTGCACATGTTAATAACATTTGCCTAAAGATGCAGTATGTGGAACACGTTCAAATTTTAACACAGAGAACAAGCTGAAATACACTCAGTTGCCAAGCAATGCAGCAACTCAAACAGGATTATCACTCACCTGGCTTGCAAAGGCTTCATTGATTTCATATATATCAATGTCATCCAGAGTCAGACCTATAGGCCAGAAAAGTCAGGAGTTAAAACAAGGTATTGTTGCCTCATGACTATATCAAAGAGAATAACTCACTCACAGCCTCCCTTTATGATTTCCAGTTCTACTCCACTAATGACAAAAGAGGGACCTCAGCTCTACGTGGCATGTCTACACTTGTCCATGTGTTTATGTGTCTAAAGGCTGCAAAACATCCCAGTTCATGGCACTGTGCCACTGGGTCTGCCAAGCTTCCTTAGATTAAGTGTGATTTCTGTGCACAGGGATTAAGGATTGAAAGTGAAAGATAAAGTTATAGGTGGGCATGTGACCATAGCCAAAGCAGGCAGGCACAACAATAATCATCAGCTACAAAAGCTGCTTAACCTGATGGGTTTCCTAAGGACCCTCAGGAAAGCCCTTCCACTGCTCAGGTGCCAAAACTGTAAATGAAAAAAAAACCAACTCAAAAAACAAACACAAACCCCACACACACCGCAATGCTGGTCATAAAACAGCACTGAGTGAGCATTAAATCACTTGCCCTGTGTTAACTGCTGATGAAACTGTGCAGGGATTTACTCCTGAGCTTATCAAAGGTGAGTGAATGACAATTTACTCATCGGTACAAGTGAGCAGAGTTGCAACAGTCTGAGGCAGGACCTCTTTAAAGGTGCTGAATTTAATGTCACTGCTCCCCTAGCCAAAAACTGCTCATGCTTGAAGAATATAATCTTAATCTCAGTCCAGGGAGTCAGATTTTCCCTTTAGCCAAACACTGTGCCACAGACAGGTGGTTCTTACCTGCCTTTTCCACAGCAACAGGGATGGCATAGGCTGGCCCAATGCCCATCACGTCAGGTGGGACCCCCACCACAGCAAAGGACCGGAGCACCCCCAGGACTGGGAGCCCCAGCTGGGCTGCCTTCGAGCGTTTTGCCAGGAGAACAGCAGCTGCTCCATCGCTCACCTGGCTGGCATTACCTGTTGGAAGAGACCTGTTAACAGCTTCTCTTCCCAAGCATGTTCTAGAGCAAGCCAGGTAACCCACAGAAACAACAAAAATTTAACAGCTGAGCAGACCTGCTGTAGTGCTTCCATCCTCTTTGAAGGCAGGTTTCAGCTTTGCCAAGCCTTCGAGGGTTGTGGAGGGCCTAATCCCTTCATCTTGGCTCACAGTGATTGTTTTCTGGTTGCCCTGATTGTCTGCAATGGTGGTCTTCACTGGAACAATCTCACTTTTAAACAGTCCCATCTGCTGAGCTTTTGCCGCTCTGGTAAAGAAAAGTGTGAAAGGTTAAAATATTTTAGAAGTGAACTGCAGAACTAAAATGAAGGAAACCCGTTAGACAGGGAATGAACTAAGATGGGATCTGGTACATCATCACTGAGTGGTGGTCAAGACAACAGGCAAATTCTTCTTTCCATTCATGAGAAGACAAGCTCTTTACCTTTGCAGCAACATTACGGGCATTGTCCCCAAACCTGGGTCACAGGATTACAGACTTCTGAGCAACATCCCTGTACTGTTCCCATCAACACCTCCGTGACTGACTGACCACCACCAGCCCCCACTGTGAAGTTGTACTTGTCCAGGGGTACAGTCACATCACAACTATAAGAAAATAAATGAATCCTGATGTTCAAACATCAATTCTTACTTCTGAGAGTTTAAAGAGAGCACCTGGGCTAAGCCTCCACATAGTGCCAATAATTTCTGACAAGTTAAGGAATGGCTGAAGTTACACTTGTTCCTGGTTTTGTCCTACTAAAGACAAGTTAAGCTTTAGATCACAGACTTCAGGTATAATCTTCTGTCATTTAACTGTAACCTTTCAACCCCAGACAAGGCAATGCGCTTTGCATAGTTCAGTGTGACAGTGTAGAATGGAATCACTTATTCCACCCCTGTGCCATGGGCAGGGACACCTTTCACTAGCCCACGTTGCTCCAAGCCCTGTCCAGCCTGGCCTTGGACACTCCCAGGGATGGGGCAGCCACAGCTTCTCTGGGCAAAACCTTTAGCAGGAAAGGTGCACTGAGGACAGAATCTGGTCCCTGAGACAGCAGAATTAGCGGTAGGGAACAGCTGCCATGACCAGACTGACAGAAGTAGGCAGAATACAATTAACTAAACTAGAATTAATTCAGGCCACATAATCTTTCTATAAACAAGGTATTTTAAAAGTCTCCAAAAAGTGGAGCTGATTTAGATTTACCTTCCTTTAAAGGAAATACAAACTGGAAACCAAAAGTTGTTTTACTTCCTCATCACTTTACACTTTTACTAATAAAATTAAAATACTCAGTGCTCCCAGGTAAATGAGTTAGAGCGAAGTGCTGGAAGACAGTTCAGTAATTCCACAGACATCCTGAGACCAAGGCCAGAAAGTCACCTCCTGCCTCATGTGAGCACAAGGGTTCACAGACCCTATTGGTTATCAGTCCCATGTCAGTGAGAAAGGCTGGCATGCCAAGTTCCCTGAGGAGCAGGGCCAGAATTTAAAGGTTAACTGCCCTGTGCAGTGGCTTCCTGTGTTAGATAAATAATTGGACCGGGGTGACGCTTAAACAGAGCTCTGAGAGCGAGTTTAACTCTTCGATGGCTGCAGCTTTACCATATCACCTCCCACTGCTCTGCCAGTGCAGCCCCACGGATTCCAGGGTCAGTTGACTTTGGCGGTGATTTAACCCAAGAGAAAGGCTATCAGAGGCAGGATTGGACACGCTCAGCCAAACACCTGCAGCGAGAACAAGCCACTCTTCTCACAAGCTCAGCAGTTCCCCACAAACAGCTGCGCTCAACTATTGCCTCAGGGAAAGGTTCCCTCTGCTGCTGCTCCCACGTTCAGGTTCAAGTGATCCTGAGCCAAAGCCACTATCAAAATACTGCACCACAGACTCATTCCAGAACCCTCACCAAGATTGTATCACAGAAACACAGCATGGGTTGGATAGAAAGGCACCTTAGAAATCATCCAGTTCCAACCCCTCTGCCACGGGTGCTGAAAAACACAGGGGCATTCACTGCTCAGGGTCTGTGTTCTTGGTACTCGTGCCAGGTCAGTCACACCATCCCCAGCACAGTTCTGCACTCGGGTTTCCTTATCACACACAATCCTGGACACGTGCTGATGTGGGGCCAGACCATCTTAAGCTTCTTTACTCACTGTTAAGGACTGGAAGGCAACACAAAGGCTGCACTTAACCTTTCTTGGGAAATAGCAGTGTGCTTTCTAGCTGTATTTATCCCTTAACTAAAAGGTAAAAAAACTCAACCAAACAAAAACACAAAAAACCTCCCACCAAAACCAACCAAACCAAAAAAAAAACCACCCTAAAAATAAAAAACAACAACAAAAAAAAAGGCATTTACTTTTGCTGGGAAGCCAAGGCGAAGGCATCTTGCTTCTTTCGGGAAACTCCAAACTTCTCTGCCACATTTTCTGAGGTTATTCTGAGGAAAACAACATCAGAGTTAATACAACACCACATCTAATGGAGCTGCAGTTGGCTTCTACTGAGGAACAAGCCTCAAAGCCAACTGCTGCCTTCTCAACCTAGAACTGCTGGCAGAAACAAATCCTGAATCAAACCTAGGAATAAAACGAGGTTCAAATCCATTCTCTGTGCTCATCAAGCCACTGAGCTTAAGAAAAGGAAATCTTTGCTCAGTTGCAGATCTTCATAGAATGGCCTGGGTTGGAAAGGATCTTGAAGATCATTTAGTTCCAAGCCTCCTGCCATGGGCAGGGACACCTTCCATGAGACCAGTTTGCTCAGAGCTCCATCAAACCTGGCCTTGGACACTTCCAGGGATGGAGCAGCCACAGTTTCTCTGGACAACCTGTTCCAGTGCCTCACAACAAAGAGTTTTTCCCTAGTATGTAATCTAAACTTGCTCTCTTTTCAGGTTGAACCTACTACCCCTTGTCCTATCCCTCTATTCTCTTGTAAACAGTGTCTCTCCATCTTCCCTGTGGGCTCCCTTCAGGCACTGGAAGGCCACAATTAGGTGACCCCGAAGTCTTCTCTTCCCCAGGCTGAACAATTCCAATTTTCTCAGTCTTTCTTCCCCCATTTCACATCATTAATCTTCCACCACAACCAAGGAGGATGCTGACACACAGAGCTCCAAGCTCACTAAATTCAGACTGATTTGAAACTAGTCACTGAGGAGGCAGAGCATCTAGGAACCCTTAAACTGTGGGAAGGGGAAACACTTACCCCATAGGAATAAGGCAATCTCGAGCTTTGCTGTTGTCCATCATGCTGGAACTGATATCACCAGGATTATTTGCACTTCTGAGGGACATTGTTTCCACACTAAACACAAGAAAAATTTGAATTGCTCCATTAAGACTGATCAAAACTCAGTATCCTGACAACAGGCTTTCCTATTATCCCATAGAAACACAGCTGCTAATTAAGAACTGGCTGAGAGAGAAGCTCTTTAATCATCACTATAAGAAGTATCATGAAGTGAAAACAGATCACAAGATTCAATTGGTCCCTGTTTCACTAGAACAGGATACCAATGTCAGCAGTTAATTTCTTGTGTTTCCACAGCTAGGAAGGAATTGCTAATGATTGTGGCATTTTCGTCCTCAAACAATGAGAAACTCAAGGTTCAAGAGCTGGAGTTTCCAGTGAGATTGTCAACAGCCATAAAAATGCCACTTAGAGCTTAAGAACAGGTTGGCAGTAGAATAAGAGAAGTACTACGCAAACCATAACAGAGATTTCAGTGAGTTGCACCATATGTATTTCGCAACACAAATAATTTAAGACATGGATCCCAGAGGCTGCAATCTATGACCTACAAATGAATTAACACACTGAAGATACTCAAATTTACTGCAGAAATACACTGCCATTACTTATCACTTTTGTAAAGTCAGCCTAGATTATGAAGCCTATGATGGGAAGAGGGTCTGAATACTCTGCACAACACAAGTACACTCATCAAGAATAAATAAAAAACATACTCTTCCTGGAAAATGAAAAACAGGCAGAAGACAAGGTTCTCCCCCAAGCAGCTTATAATAAGTGCTACCAGCAATTTAAACCAGCTCTGAGGACACTGCATTACTTGATTTCAGCTGCAACTTCTTGAAATGATTGTGTTGAAGTGAAGCTGTGAAAAGCACCACCTGTTCAAGCACAAGCACTACCCACGGACACCAGGTGCTCTGCCTGCAGCAGAGGAACACACCTGTCCTGCTGAGCTCTTTCTTTTGCAGCAGCCTAAGAAGGGAAGGTGTTCTCAACATCTGATCTTGCTCAATGTGTATGCACAGGTGCTGAGAAGTTGTAAATATAAACCTTTTCCTGAGGACTAATGGATAACTGTGTGCAGTAATAATTTATTAAATTCACCAAGGTATAGAAAAAGAGAAACCCGGTACTTTCATCTCAGGATTACTGAATGCTTTTTCACTCATTCCTTTGAAGTGAATGTGTATGTGGTCACTAGTATTTCTCCAAAACCACCTTAACATTTACATAATCCTCTAAAAAATAAACATATCTTATGATGTTAGGACTGAAGCAGAGAACAGCTTGTCCGTCCACCACAGAATAGCTCCTGTAAATCTGCAGAACACTGGGTAAAACATTAATTTCTTTTCCAAGTTAGCTGTTGGTCTTTCAAGATGCTAGTTAGTTGGAGAGTAGTTAAAAAGCTAATTATAGTAGGCTGTTGCAGAGGGAGAGACTGTTACCTTCAGGAAGCCTAAGCAAATACCATGAAAAGACTTCCTTACCCACAGGCCAAGCCAATGTCATACGATCCATTTCGGATGCCACCTGTAACAGCAGTGCAGGAACATTCTTACTGTCATCAGGAGCAAAAGCATTTCCATCCCAGCTCTGGTTTCCAGACCCCTGCGGTCCCCGGCACAGCCAAACAGGCATTTCCTCACCCTCCTGCCCGCCAGGGAGAGAGCCAGGCCAAGTAGCTGTTGGGGCTGAGGGCTGACTCTGACCTAATGTGGGCACAGAGAGGTCAGGAGGGACCTTGTGGGAGCTGCCTGATATGGAGGTGATGGTAGAGCTCACCCCCGGAAATCCAAGTTGCTTCTCTCGAGACAAACTTGGCCACTTGGAGTTATAAAAGTATTCAACTAAGACCACACTGAAAATTCTCAACAGCACAAGACACTGTCACTGTCTTCACCGCTCAGAGAGACTGGAGGACAGGAGGAATGAGCACTTGGGGTGGGGCAGGCACCAACTCTGATCCCAGTGCCCACAGCACCTACCAGCTATATTGATAATGGCCTGTAGCCCAGAGGAGCACTGTCGGTTCACACTGGAGCACGGAACCGTCTCTGGAATACCACTAGAAAACAAGACAGTGTTGGCAAAGACTCAGTGATGAAAACCACCAACATTCCAAAGCCCTAAAGGGAGCATTAAACTACCTGATTAAACTTTAACCCTCAAGTTTCCAGGGCAACCCCTTTATACCTTGGTTGAACTATTCCATTCTGCACCAAGGGAAAGCAAAGTTCAGATATACTTTCCACACTTGATTTGCAAGTGTCTCTGAGTGCTGTTTCTCCACGAGTCTGTCTTCAGAAGATCCTCTGTAAGCAGGGCCCTCTCCTGTGCCTAGATCCCAAACTCTAATGTGGGACAGAAACCCTGAAAAGCTCTGCAATATTCCTAATTAATGGTGGGCTGTGCCAGCACCTCTCCAGAGTGGTGATTATGCACTGACTGACAGAAGCAAACAACGGCAACAGACACTGGTGGAAATATTTGGAATCTGGGATCCAGCTCAGTATGACCACCCCCACTGGGCAATGACAGAAAGGTTTAAGCCCACTCTGTGGGTTTGGGACCAGGCACAGCAGAGAGAAGTGCACCCTCCCAGTCTGGAAGAGCAGCAGGTGCAGCTGGGAGCCCACAAAACAAGATCTCCCATTCAGAAGCTCTGCAGAGGCAGCACATACAGATTAAACAGCCTCACCTCTGCCTCCCTATCCCTTTGCCATCTGCGTTCTCCACTCGACCAAAGTCTAGTTTCACGGCAAAAGGTGGATTGCTGTAACTCCTGGGAGTGCATGAGCCTCACCACAATCTCCAACCCTGCACTGCTTCACAGCCAAGGGTTGGGGAGGACAGGGAGAACCTCAGTCTGGTTGAGAAATTACCTCAGAAACTGTGCAACTCTTGCAATCAAGGCGCCAGCTCCAGGCTGCAGCACGTTTCCTGAGTGCAAAGACACAATTCCAGTCAATCGGCTGCATTGCCCTTGGGGGCATCAAAGGGATATTCCCATCCCCACAGCTCGGCACCATCTGGCAGTCAGATCACCCCACCACTGACAGGACAGGGGTGAAGTCAGAACACTGCCTTCCCAAACCTAACACTGCACGCTAACCCCCTTCCAACCCCAAGAGTAGCCCACGGGACACCCGGAGTAGTGTGTCCCACAGAGCTACCCAGGCCAGGAGGTTCTCACTCACCCACACAGATGTCTCCCAGAGCCTCGGGACGGAGCTTGACATCCTGAAGAACAGCTGTCATCACGGCAGCCAGCAGCTCATCAGGTGTCGTGTCCTAGAGCACAGGGGATCAGTGGCACCAGTGAACGCCAGTCACAGCCCCGCCACCAGTGCACCCCCAGACCACTTCAGAGCGCTGACATGTAGTGCTCATGCAGCTTTACTCCACTTCCCAGCTCACACTGGTTGTCCTGCTGCAGCAGATTTACTCTGTTTTTACCCCAAGAATCTTTCAAGCAGTTTTAACACACACTCTGCTTTCTCACCCACCTGAGTTTTATAGGAACACGCTTTACGGGGCCCTCAAAATCAAACAACCGCAGTGAGTTATGTGAAAAGACTCAGCAAACGGAGCCCCTCGATTTATTTTGTGACAGAATTTATTTCGTGACCCCTCAGCCTGGGGGGGTGACCTGTTCTGAAGGGTGACAAGGACTGTGCATCCTTCAGGGCACCCTGGCACCAGGTTCTGAGGGCGACAAGGACCCTGCATCCTTCAGGGCCATCCTGGCACCAGGTTCTGAGGGCGACAAGGACCCTGCATCCTTCAGGGCCATCCTGGCACCAGGTTCTGAGGGCGACAAGGACCCTGCATCCTTCAGGGCACCCTGGCACCAGGCCCTCTGTGGCCGCAGGTTCCGGCCGTGCCAGGTGAGGCCACGCCGCAGTTCCAAGGCAGCCGCTCCGTGTGCCAGGGCAGGCGACAGCCGGGCCTGTGGCTCNACAGAATTTATTTCGTGACCCCTCAGCCTGGGGGGGTGACCTGTTCTGAAGGGTGACAAGGACTGTGCATCCTTCAGGGCACCCTGGCACCAGGTTCTGAGGGCGACAAGGACCCTGCATCCTTCAGGGCCATCCTGGCACCAGGTTCTGAGGGCGACAAGGACCCTGCATCCTTCAGGGCACCCTGGCACCAGGCCCTCTGTGGCCGCAGGTTCCGGCCGTGCCAGGTGAGGCCACGCCGCAGTTCCAAGGCAGCCGCTCCGTGTGCCAGGGCAGGCGACAGCCGGGCCTGTGGCTCTGGGGGGACGCCGCTGTCGCTGCCACACGCCTGGGCCACCACCGGGCATTAAACCCGGGGAAAACACTGTGTAGAACGACTCTCCCAGGGCACTGCGGCTCCGCGGTGGCAGCCGCGGCGGGCGGGCCGTGAGCGGGGCGGGCCCCCGCCGTCCGTACCTTGAAGCCGCCGCGCCTGGCGCGGCCGATGGCGGTCCTGCGGCCGTGCACCACCACCACGTCGTCG
The DNA here is from genome assembly GCA_013396755.1 of Sclerurus mexicanus. NCBI lineage: Eukaryota > Metazoa > Chordata > Aves > Passeriformes > Furnariidae > Sclerurus > Sclerurus mexicanus. The sequence goes on from VWZF01003861.1 coordinate 2,083,420, forward strand.
GGGCTGGCGGCGCTCGGGGGGCCCCCGGCGCAGGGCCGGGCCC
>VWZF01003861.1:2083549-2191811 GCA_013396755.1 Sclerurus mexicanus
AAAAAAGTAGGAAAAAAGTAGGAAAAAAGTAGGAAAAAAGTAGGAAAAAAGTAGGAAAAAAGTAGGAAAAAAGTAGGAAAAGGAAAAGAGAAAAAATGAAAAAAGGAATAAAGATAAGAAAAATGAAAAAGCTGAAAAAGGAGACTAGGAATAAAGCACAAAAAAAAGGATAAAAAAGCAGAGGATAAAAGGAATATAGAAAAAAGGCAGAAAAAAAAGAAATAAAAGGAGAAAAAAGAAATGAAGGAAAAAAAGCAAATGATGGGAAATGGGGGGGAAAAAGGAAAAGGGGGGGAAAAAGGGGAGAAAGGCAGGAGAAGAGGGGTGAATGTAAGAAACAGAAATAAAGGAAAAAATAAAATTTTGAAATAAAAATGAATTAATTAAAATTAAATTAATTANTGATTGGTCGTTATCCCTTCATTTGCATGGCCCCGCCCCCGAGGGTCCGGATCCGAGGCGGCGCTTTGGGTGTTGGGGATGAAGGGAAGGATTGGGATGGGAGAGGGAAAATAGGGAAAATAATATACAAAACCAGGGAGAAAAAGGATAAAGAAAGAAAAGGGGGGGGGGAAGGGGAAAAAGGGGAAAAAGGGGAAAAAAAAAAGAGGAAAAAAAAGAGGAAAAAAAAAGAGGAAAAAAAAANGAAAGGCAGGAGAAGAGGGGTGAATGTAAGAAACAGAAATAAAGGAAAAAATAAAATTTTGAAATAAAAATGAATTAATTAAAATTAAATTAATTACCCAGGCATAAAAGCCAATGTGCTTGCAGTCCAGGGCGGGATGCCCGGGCAAGGGGGCACGCAGAGGGAGGAGCTGCCCTCCTGGGCACTAAACCACATCCCCCAGTGCCACATCCACACGCTTCTTGAACGCTTCCAGGGATGACGATTCCACCACTTTTCCTGGTCAGCCCGTTCCAATACCCCACTCCAGCCTGCCCCCCAAGAGGAATGAATTCCTCGTGGGTCCACGGTGATGCAGCGAGCAGGGAAAGCCGCAGGCAGAATAAAGTAAAACCAAACCAAATAAACAGAAAAGTCACTTTACATGGCAGGATATTCCATTTGCTTTTCCTGGTTCCATTCTGTACATCAGAACACTGCAAGGGTTTTACAAACCAGAGAGGCAAAGGCACCTGAGGAGCATCTCTCACTCACACACACACACAAATACACACACCCACCCATGAGCCACATCCATCCACGGGAGGATTTGGGTGGTTTGAGGGCCCTGGGAGTGTTTTGGGACAGCCAGGAGCCCTGTTTTGCTCTCAAGGCTTTGGAAAGAAGGAAAACACCCACTCGCCACTGAAGGGCTGCGAAAACCCCAACCAGACAGATTCAATGAAAGAGGAGAAAACAGCTTAAAAATGGTTTTGATTTTTTTTTTTTTTAAACTTTGGTGAACACGTACTTTGTTGCTCTCTTTTGCCAAGCCCCTTCCCAGTCAACACTGTTTTGTTTTCTTTCCCCCTTGTATTTGTTTCAATCCATCCCATATTATTGACCAGACTGATGGATTTGGTCCTATTCACAGAATAAAATTCTTCATTCCCCCTTGGCGAGAGGAGACTTTGCCCCCTCCCTGAGGAAAGCTGCCCATCACCTCTATGATCCACTGGCACAAACCCCCAGTGCTGCTCCACCTCCACCCTCCAGTTCCCCTGGATCCCAGCCTGGGCAATAACCAGTCTCTGCAGCCTTTCAGCAAATTTATAAGGAATTATTAGAGCTATTTCTTTTAATTTGCCCTAACACTCCTAGAGTTTTGCTTTTCTTAAACGGAAATAACCCTTAGAATCACAAAATCATGGAATGGTTTGGGTTGGAAGGGACCTTAAAGATCATCTCGTTCCAAGCAATTAATTTATCCAAAATAACCAAGATCTGACTGATCATTTAATTAGCTTCCAGGGACTCTGTGCATTCTCCCTGCTCGAGTTTTCCAGCAGGGCAGTGCTGGTCAGAGGCTGTAGCCCAGCTCTGCTTTCAACTGGTCCATTTTCTCCTACGACTTCAAATCGACAGTGGGAAGAAATGTGCTTCCAGCTCCCCTCGAGCCCCACAGCTCCACTCTCCTGGTCTGAGGCTCCATGGTCTTGCAGCTGCTCCCTCAGGCACCACTGCGGAGATGATATCCCCCTTCCCTGTACCTGGTGATGGTCTCACAAGGCGTGGAGGAGGAGGCACGCAAGGTCCACAGGCACTGATCCTCTGCCTAATTTTAGGTACTTGTGTTTTACAAAGACCCAGTGGGCTTTTCCACTTCCAAAACACATTGGCATCCCCCCAGTACAGCAGCATAGGGCTGTAAGCAGAGCCATCCTTGCTGAGATGCCCTACAGCTCCCACCTGAATCCTGATGGCTCCCACCACGACCTGGCTGGTGCTCAGCCCTGCGCATCAACAGCATTTAAACACAATCACCATTTAAACATCCCTCAGCCCATGGCAGGGGTCCCGGGCATCCGTCTGTGGGTGTACCCAGCAGAGACCTCCTGCACCCCGAGAAGACCCCCTTCTTCCCACACTCACACTCGCTCACACGCACGCGAAGGCAAAGTCAACACGGCTGCTGCGTCATCACACCCGACCCCGAGTCGAGCATCACTCCTTGATTGTAACCGCGTAAGGCACAGGACAGAATGAAACGCCGCCCCCCTGGAGCCGCCGGCTGGTCCCACGAGCTCCAGCGGGGTCGGTCCCCTTGGGAACGGGGACACCCGGGTCCCCCCGACTCTGCGGTCTGGGGATCATCTCCTCCGGCTTGGCTGAAGGCCCTGTCTCTGTTCCTCTGCGAAAGGCAGTGATGGCCACTGAGTGTCCCATTCCTCCCCCGGTCCTGGGGATGCTGCCAGCACCGCCGTCGTGCTGGGGTGGTGGCGGGGGACAGACCCCGTTTGCTGCGCTTTCCCCAAGAGCTCAGTCACACGGCGAGGGGGGGATGACCCCAGTACCGCCGGCGGCGAGGCGGCCACGCGGTCCCAAGGCCGGCACCCGCGCAGTCCGGGAAGCCCCTCGCTCCCAATTCCGCGGCACCGACGGTCCCGAGCGCAGCTCGAGAACCCAACAGCGCGGCGGGCAGCGAGGAGGGACCCGCGGGGCTCCAGTGGCCGCCCCGACCCCGCCGGCGCTTCCCAACCCCGCTGCCGGGGGCTCAGAGCCCGCCGCTGACGAAGGGGTGTCTCAGCAGGTCCTCGGCCGTCGGCCTCCGCTTCTCCTCCACGAAGATCTGCTTGAGGAAGTTGCGGCAGCAGCTGGAGACGCTGTCGGGGAGCTGCGGGTTGGTCGGCTGGGTGGCGATCTTGAAAATAGCCGCCATGGCCTCGAACTCTGCCCACGGCGGCTTCTCTGTTAACATCTCCACCACGGTGCAGGCCACGCTCCTGAAATAACGCAAAGAACGGGGGTGAGGCAGCGGGAAAGCCACTCGGGCTGAGCCATGCGTGAGGTGGGCACAAGCCCCTGGTACGCCCAAAGCTCCCTGGTCACACTCGGCGCTGGGATTTCCACTCCCACAGAAGGAGTGAGCTCCGCAAGCCTTGCCCTAAAGCTGGTGGCTTTTCTGCCGAGGTTAACCAGCTAAGTTAACTAAGTTTGATAAAAGCATGTGAGAGATCTTATAGGGCATCCCCTGAAGGGAAAACCAAGGCACAAGTTCAGACACCATAGTTTCAGCAATACCACGTAGTTCCCCAGGAAGCTGAGCCAGAAAAAGTGTTTGCCCATATCCAACTTAATCTCTACCATGTATGTGAGAAGGAACACATCAGATGAGAGCAAAGAGCCTGAGATGTTTCCCTCTGTGTGCTGAGCAGGCCTTTCCTTAGCAGGGACATTCTGCCACCTCCATTTGTAGTTGATCCTAAAAAATTTAACCACGTTTTCCTTTCATCAGCCAGAGCAGGTGGTGCAGGGTACGTGGCTGCCTGCTAAGGACTGCCTGGATTCCCCCAACGAATAGGGTTCTCTTGGAAGGATTAGTTTTTGTTGACCCTAATTGCTTGGGCACCCAGTGGAAAGCACACTGTGAAGACAGTGCTTCCTCCTCATTTGTTGGGAGGATTAGTAGCGTTATTCCAACTCTTTCAGGCTCCATCTGACCTCCTTCACAGATCAGATCAGTCACAAGCAGCCAGTAGTTTTGGTTGTCTTTGTGCCTGAGCCATATGCAAACATCCAGAAGCAGATTTTGAAAGGCCTCACTAGATCCCCTGAGCCTCTGAGCTCGGCTTAGCAAACCTAAAACCAGGGCCACCAACACTCAACAGCTCTTTTAATGAACTTTCTTATCACCCTGCTTTCCAGAATTAAGAGCAGTTACAGGACTAAGCTGAGCATGATGCTCACACAACAAGAGCTTCCAAAAACAAGCTGTGATTCTGACTGCTCCTCTTTTGGGATCTTCAGCTTTAGATATCCACATAATTGACCCTATTTCCATCCTTTGCACTGCTTCCAACTACTAGCTATGCCTGCTGCTCCCATTACAACTTCCCCAAAAGATTACTTGAGTTAAGTAGCAGTGGTGGGGTTTCTCCTGTATTCCTTACCACACATCAGCTTTCCTTCCGTAGCCCTCTCCACTGATAACCTCTGGGCTCATCCAGTATGGTGTTCCCGTGACAGATTTAATCCCAGTCCCAGACATGCAGATGGTCTGGATGCGTTTGCTGGCTCCAAAATCTCCAAGTTTCACATTTCCAGCAGAATCTCTCAGAATATTGGCACCTGGGGTGAAGAGCAAAGACAAAACCCCAAGAGATGAAGCGACAACCTGAACTGAAGTGGCTACAGTGAGGAGAGCAGGAAGGGCACAGGCAAAGGGCATGAGGGGGCTCAAAGGGTCATTTTTGGGCTGGACTCAGCATTGTATAAAATCCTCTTCCCCTAAAGCAGCTGCTCTAGAGGAGGGTTGACTCCCACCAGCATCCCCTCACTCAGCAGGTTTCCCAAAAGTGAGCAGTGAAGGGGAGCCAACAGATCATCCTCCCCACTCACAGACAGAACAGAGCCCCAGGCTTCTCCAAAGGCCAGAGCCTCTCAATTCTTGGGTATGTTACAGCAGGTCTTCAGATGTGTAAGGGCAGTTAACAATAATCCCTCTCGAGAGAAGACAGTGTACGATTTTGGTTTCAGCTGCTTGTTCAAGATTCTCACGGTTCAAGCTGGTGAAGGGCAGGGGCAAAAGTAAATTAAATACGAGATCCCAGCACTGTGTTGTGCATGAGAATTTATACTGGGCTGGAGGAGGTTGGGTGGGACAAATCCAAGCAAGCAAGAAGCCTCTCTGTATTATCCACTCACCTTTAATGTCCCTGTGGACAATCATATTGCTGTGTAGGTAGAAGACTCCCTGCAGGATCTGCCTGGTGTACTTCCGTGTGACGTTCTCGGTCAGAGCACCATAAGCTTTTAGCTGGTCCTTTATTGAGCCCTGTTGCAAAGAGACAACACACCCCAACCGTAAGGACCAGCAGAACCACCACCATGTCACAGGAACATTTCAAACTCTCCTGATCCTTTATCGCCCAGCTCAAAAAAAAACCCAAAACCATTCTCTGTAGAATAAAAACCCACTAATGGTGAATGGAGGAAAGATTAGTCCTCATGTCCCAGATTCCAGTGGAGAAAAAGGTAGTCTCTGGTGCATGTCAGTGCTTCCTCCTGCCAACACTATAGACCTTTTTCCCCCTCTAGTGGCTGGATGGGTGTCACCAATAGCTCATGGAGACCAAACTGATGAGGAATTACAACTCAAGGGAGAAGATCAACTCAACTAACTAAGTCCATAGAATCATTAAGGTTGGAAAATACCTCTGAGTTCATCGAGTCCAACCGTTAACCCAGCACTGCCATTTCACCACTAAACCATGTGTTTTTTGAACACTTCCAGTGATAGCGATTCCACCACTTCCCTGGTCCAGTGTTTCACCACCCTTCCAGTAAAGAAATTTTTCCAATATCCAATCTAAATCTCCCCTTTTTCCTATCATTTCCCCTTGTCCTACCACTTGTTACCGAGGAGAAAAGACCAACCCCCACCTGTCTACAACCTCCTTTCAGGGCCAAGATGACCCAGTCCTCCATGAACCCTCCTCCCAAAACCTCACACTGCAAGGAGCACCCATGGCCACGAGGGATAACCAGCCCCACACAGGACTGCTCCAACAAGAAGACCCTGGATAGATAATTTGCTACTACTTGAATTTCTCAAACTGGTTTGATTTTACTGATCAAAGAGGAAAGGCAGAAGGGGTGCAGATATTATCATCTGCAAGAGGTTGACCCCCTTGGCATTTTCTATCCACTTGGAAATGGATGTGTCTCATTGCGTCAGAGCTGGGTTTTATTAGGATGAGCACAAGGCAGATTCGGGGTTTACACCCAGCTCTACCTCCAGTACTCAGGTTAGCTGGAAAACAGGAGGGGAAACCCATCCTGTTTCTGCCTGTCCTGCAGCTCTGGGACTGATCCAAGATTGCCAGTCCTTCTGTTCTGGGAACAGTGGCTGCTCTACTCTAAGTCAATCTGTCAAACTGTATTAGCTTTCCCACATCCACCCAGCTCTGCTGTTGCTCTGCCCAGCTACTGTTTTGGCTGCTTTTGGGGCTGGTGGTGATGCTGTGGTTACGCCTCTCCCTTTCACAGCACTGTTGGAGCAACCCGAGATGCTCTGAATGACCCCCTCATACGACCTGTATGCAGGGTATGTTCACTGACCCACAACCAAACAAGCTTTCTTACCCTGCCCTCCCTCACCCTGAGGGGGGACAGCAAACAAGAAGGGGAAACAGGTTCTTTGAGGCCTGTGGTCGTTCTGTTTTCCAAGCATAAATTAGTTTACGGGCAGGACAGAAACTACAGAGTCAGCTGTTAACTGGGGGCCTTCATAAGAACATCAGGCTAATGTGCACCCAAGCTTGGCCCCGTGAAGATTTTGCCAAGCTGTCTGTCTTAAACTGAAAGTTTGGCCAGATCCAGCATTGCAGAGCTGCTGTCCTGCAAGGTCTGGGAACTCGCTCACTTCCACTGGCCTTGGAAACCAAAGCCCTGAGCTGCTTTTGTGAAATGAACTGTTGTTTCAGCAGCAAAGTCAATCTGTGTTTGGTCAGAGCTCGGGTTTATCATTATAAAAACCAAACACTGAACTTCCAGCCCTGCTGGACGCTGCCCCAGCATCAAATGCTGGTTTCCTGGCTGCTAACAAACATCGGCACGCTGCGGAATAAGCAGCAAGGGGACTGCTGGAATTCCTGGGATTTACTCCTCTGGGCCCATGCCTCGTGGTAAGACCCGAAAATGAGATGCCTTCCCATGGGGAGAGAGGGAGGACATGGCTTGGAAGGGACTCAAATGCATGGAAGTCCACCTGATCACTCACATGCAGGATGTGTTATGAGAGCTTCTAGCACGTTTACTAATGACCAAAATTATTTGCAACCAGATGACTTAATTGTCCCTTCTGACCCTGCAAATCTCTGTATAAACAAGGGTTTATTCTCCCACACTCTGGGGAACAAATCCAGCTGGACAGGAGGGACTTAGGAGAACAGATCCTCAGGCAATGTAAATAGCATTATGCTGGTTTACACCAACCCACGACTTTGTCTAATGGCTGATGTAATTCACAAGCTCTCAAACGGAAAGATATGTTCAACTCATCCATGTACATTCTCCAGCCATGCTTAGACTGCCTCAAGGCTTTCTGTCCTTCTTTTTCCCCAGGGCTATTTCATCCTATATCAACAAAGTCACAAACTGAAGCCACTCCTGCACAAGAGGATAATGCTACTCACAAAAAGCTCTGCCCTCAACAGAAGACTCCAAGTGAGTAACACTGCTTTTAATACACACGTGCTGAAAGCCACAAATAATTGGTGACAGCTGTGGGTGGACAGTTGTACTATTAGATTTTCCTGCAGGGATTTGCAATAAATACTTAAGGATGGGCTCAGGCCACAGTGTTCGGAGCTAGATCTGGATCATGTCCCACATTCACCAAGTGCAGATTCCAGACTGTGAACACACCCTGCTCCAGGATTCAAACCTAAAACCTGCCTGCAAGGCTTTCCATTTCACCCAGTGCATGTTGAGGGGCTTCACCATGACATCTGACTCACATCCTAAGCTTTCCCAAGCCTTAGGGATGCATCCAGTGCTCTGGTTTAGCTCATCAGCCATAGAGCAGCTCAGCTGGACAGTTTGACTCCAGATCCAAATTTCACCAAACTCCAGGACAGTCTCAATCTGTTTTCAGCTACTCAGGACAAGAACCACACTTACCCCTGGCATGTATTCAACAAAGATAGACAGTTTCTTCTCCTCGGGATCTCGCAAGCACCCGTAGTACTGCACTATCCTGTCGTGACGGAGAGTCTTCAACAGCTGAATCTCACATTCCAAAGCATTCACCTCCTGTAACAAAACAGAGGTGCATTCTGATGAAAGGAAACAGTAAGTTTGGGAATGTTATCCAAACACTTCTCAATGCTGAGCACACTTTTTGTAGCCCCTGTGAAGCTGCCCATAAAGACACCAGCCACATGAGGCTCAGAAATGAAGAGCACTGCCTTTAGAGAAAAGTAAGGAGAAAGATGGGATACACACGGGCTTGGTTTTGAGGCAGGTTTACTTATTATTACTTGTGTTCAAGGAGTTTTTCTGGAAAGGTGTCAGTGCCCAGCAAAGCTAATACAGTGCTCAGAATGGAAACAAGGTGAAGGGAACAAGGACAAAACTAAGGAGGAGCAGCCAGACTTGCAAGAGATGACACCTGAGACAGAGCAGGCCAACGTGATCAAGGGACTAGGAGGCAGAGAAGTCACCAGAGCGCTCTTACTGGTGCCACAAGCCATCCAGGACCATTCCAGAGAGGGAAAACAGCACCCTGTGCCCGCACATTGCCTTCCGACAGGGACACAGACACCTCCACCCCCAACCTGCAGCCCACAATTCCCCAAGGAGCTGCAGAACACAGCCCTGTCCTCATACTCACTTTACTTGTCTCTTGGCTGTCAGGATCAAAAGGCACCTGCTTCACCGACAGCTCCCGCCCCGTGTCAGCGTCATAGCAGAGATAAACTTCCCCGAAAGCTCCTCTTCCCAGCAGCTTCCCCAGTCTCCAGTTCACAGGTGCCTGAAGGGCTACACAAGAGAGGAGAGGGTTCACAGAGTGCATCAGGGAGGCTTCAGCATCCACCTGACCCAACAGTGTGCAGGGTGGTCAATGAGCCACCCTCTCCCAGGGGCACCAGGACAAACCAGTTTTGACACTGCTACTGCTGGGGTAGGGAGATGCCTCCCAGTCTGCATTAGCATAAGGCAGTATCACATCCCCAAAAAGTCCTATTTAATTAGGAGTCCTTCCTCCAAAAGCTGTTTTCTTACCCAGTGTTGGACTTTCCCCTCTAGTCTGGGAGCATTTAGCAGGATGCAGCATGGCTGAGCATCAACCCGGATAGGGACCAGGAAGGAGTTTTATCTCACTGGTCATTCCTAGGTTGTAATCTATCACAGAATAGGCCCTATATGCATCAAATCCTATAGCATGGACAGTCCTGCAACAGCAGAGGAGCCTGCAGCACCATCTTTGGGTGCTGGGGTGACAGCAATGTAAGCCAAGGAATGGAGTCTCTTCATGAGTTTGTTCCCACATCCCATGTCTCCCTGAAGCTTCTGCTAGGTGAGCACACTGATGGTCAAGACACAACACACAAGGAATTTTCTGCAACCCAGCAAGTGCTGAACACCAGCTGAGCCCACACACGCTCTCAGCTCAAGGCCAAGGTGAGATACAGTGCATTGTATTAAATCATTCTCATTGAGATTTAAGCTCATGTGATGTGCCTTGTGTTGGGGGTGCATTCACCCATGGTTGACTTAGGTGGCGCCCAGTAACTCAGCAGGACATGGTAACTCTATTTTGTGTTGAGACACAGGCACTGAGGGCTTTGGTTCACTCACAGTTCCTTGCTTTTGTAGGGCAGGTGCTGAAGACCTGCAGACCCTTTTCACAGTTGTTCCAGCACTTGGGTCTGTACTCATCGTACTGCAACGTGCTGAGCTTGCCGTCCCCATTAAAGCTCTTGGTTCGGCTGGAAGGGACGAGCTGAAACAGGTTCTCCTGGGGGAAGTAACTCCTGGGGAAAGTCCTCCGGCCTGCAGGAGGAAAGGGGCAAGGTTACAGCAAGAACACACACACCAGCTTGGATCTACCTGTCACCACCTTCTCAGGTCACTGCCCAGATCCTCGCCTCTTCAAATTAAACAAGTGTAATTAAACTAAAGCAAAGCCCTGCAAACATTTTAAATTCAATTTAAGAGTTGATAACAGCAGGAATTACATCTAACACAGATGTTTCCAGAGGGGTTTGCAACAGTTTAATTACATTAGGGAGTTTGTTGGCTGTTAATCACAATTAAACACTGAACAGGCAGGGATTTACATTGCAAATTACCCCTTCCATCCCCTAAGTCCACAATGCAAATGACCACACAGCAGTGCCAGACCTGCTTTCACAGGGGTTTCAGTGAGAGATGAAGTTCATTCTGGAAGGCTCAATATGCTCTCTGCATGTACTCACTACTTTTTCCCAAGGGAATTTGATTCTAATTCAGTATGGCCTCCCACCACTTGCAATCTCATACAATGAAAGAAAGAGCACAAAAAAGGTGATGGAGTGATCCCCAAAGCTCAGAGCTCAACAGCTTAAAACAGAGAAGAGAACAGAAACTGTTACCCTGAAATTGCTCAGGGATTTCCTAAAGCTCTGTGAGAAATGTGCTGTAAAGGTCACAAACCAGCATCCTCAAAAGCAAGCAATTTAAGGAAACTGAAAGGTTGATTTTGCCAGGGATGAGAAGTGCTAATCATCCACACGGCTGAGTTAAAACTGCAGGTGTGAGCAGTGGAGGAGCTGAGCACTGACTTTTGTACAGGCTGTAGATGCTCAGCACTTCCCAAGAGCAGAGCCACGAGGTCTCATGGAGGATGCTCTTCAGAATACACAAGTGAATCCCAAACTCTTTGGTGGTTCTCCTTTTATTGGGAACTTCTCCTTCCCAGGTCTCTCCAGTCCTAGGCATTGCCACCAGCCATCAGGACCCTGGACTGATCACCTCCCTCCTTGACCCTCTGTCATTTTCTTACCGTCACTGTAGTCCTTGCGGCTTTGGGACAGGTGGTACTGCCTCGGGAACGTCCCACCCTTCCCAAACCTCTCGCAGAACGGGATGTCGAAATCTGACAGGAGGGAAGAAGACACACATGTTTCTGAGATCAGCCCAGTACCAAACGCCCAGAGTGTTTCTTATGGGAAACACTGAATTACAGGCAAGAAGGAGGTGACAAGCTGTTCATTTACACAATGCTTCATCCCCCAAGGCTCCCCCTGAAATCTGCCCGCAGTCACACACTCCTCAGTGGAAAATAAGGGTTAAAACACTGCTTTGGTGCCCCTAAAGCAGAGGTTTAACTGCTGACTTTATGGACCCTGGCCCACACTGTTCAAGTACAAGGCTGGGGATTAACATAGACCGTGCCGAGCTTCCACTAAACATCTTATTTGGACACGGAAAACACAAAAATCAGCATGGAAACAGAAGTGCCAGGCAGAGTCAGGCCTAGATCCATCTGCTCCGAAACCTTTACTCTGATAGCAGTTATTTCCAGGGAAATGCAGAAATCCAGCACATGGCCAACACCGGACAATCTCTCCACTCCTTCCCAGATGCAACTCATCATCTCTGAAAGCCAGGGACCAATTTATACCTCCAGAGCTCCAAACTTTTATATTTACTTTAATTAAATGCTAGAAAGATAGAATATACAGAAGGGATTAAAGACCATAGGAATTTAGACATGGGATGATGAGATGGATGGACATGTGAGATAAGGACATATATTTCTAGTAAAAGCCAAAGCACAGGAAGGCCATTGCTGGTAGCACCAAATAACTTGAGATTAAAATATCTGCCATTTCCCTCCCCGTCTTTCACCTGCTGTTTTCCCTCCATCCGATTCTAATGACACAGCCAGTTCTGACTGTTTGTTTGTCTTAGCCTGGGGCCAGCAGCCGCTCCTTGGAGGCCATTCCTGGCCTCTGCTGCACTTCAGCATGATTGCCAAAAGGAGCACATAATGGCTGAAATATGGTCAGCAGGAGAAGCAACAAGGACAGGGCAACAGGTTCTGGGCGAGCCACGTGTGAGCGACGGTGCCGAGTGGTGTCTCAAAGCAAAATGCCACGGGGGGAGCATTAAAACCTTCAGCAATGTGGGCTGACTGCAGCTTCATCTCTGCAGTTCAATCCAGAAATCCTGCCTCAGGCCAGGAACGAGTTCTCCTGCCACAGGCTGGCTGCCATTTGCTCATTTTTAATAGTGCAAGTCATTACAATATTACAGAGTTTCCATGATTTAACCAGCTGGATGTTTATAAGTGATTAAGCAGTAACCTATGATCTGTGCAAGTTACCAATAAGTTTCTCTAACAGCATTTGCACTATTGCAGATTATTATAATAGTAGAAGAGCCATAACTCCCTAGAGACCTGGGTTTTGCCATGTAGGAAGTTGAGAACCTGAAGGGGCAACTCCCAGGCACTAACAGAGACAAAAGGTGATCCCACAAGGCTGTTTCCAGCTTGTCAGCACCTCACAGTTGTCTCCAAACACAAGAGCATGGCCCTCTCAGCAAAATCTTCCAACACAGATCTCTCCACAGCTTCACTTGCTTATATCCACCTACTTCAGGGCCCTTGCTGCCCAGTTTGGGCTGTTGTTGCTGTAAATTGATATCCAAATCAGGTCCAAGGGTTCTTCAGTGCTACCAGTACTGATGCAGAGTCAAGGAGGGTTAATGAAGACAAGAGCAGCCCTGCCTGTGTTTGGTGCTCTGGATCTTTTGATTTCAGAGAACATTCATGTTTGATCATTGCAAGGTCAATTCTGAAGTGCAGCGTAAGCAATGGAGCTGGTTTGCTTGATTGCTTTTAATTACTTTCCATGCAGTGCTATCTCTCTAATAGCCTTTATCCAGCCTCTTTGCTACATACTTTTCATACTTTTAAGCACATACAAACCACCAAGAGTGCTTACCCATGCAATCAAGGCTGTCTTTGGGATGGCTCTTCCTTCCAGGAACAGGGGTTTGGGTGAAGGGAGGGCTGCAAAGGGATGAAAAAAAAAGAAGGATACATTTATTTTATCAGAAAGACTATGGAATTAATAGACTCTGGAAAGGACAGGCTAAACCACAAGCTGCACTGATCATTGAGCTCCCATCCTCATCCTGCAAAGGAATGAAGATTGTTTTTTTTTGCTGGATCACATCTTGTTCCTGTGGCAAACAAAAGGGATGCTGCAAAACCCACAGTCACCAGGTTGAAACAAAGCAGCCAAAGACCACAACGTGGGTGCACAGGAGGGCTGCAGATTTCTTTTCCTTCAACATTGAGTATTCAGCTGTGCAACTCTGCTTTCTATGAGCATTGCTCAGTTGCTGCAGATGTACACACCAGAGTCCTTCAGTCACAATTCATGCAGGTTTCCCCTCTTCTGCAACATCATCCCCCACCTTCCTCACACAGGAGGGTCTGTACCACCAGTGGGAACATGCACCCTCTCAGAAGATCAGGAGGGAGACTGTGGCATTGGTGTCTCAAGGCTCCAGGTCTTTAAAATACCCTGAGAGGTGATAAAGCACTGAAAGGGGACCTCAGCTATCCCAATTTCACTCCAAGCTCTGCAAGGACCAACAGGATGATCTGGATGTGCTGCTTTGCCAATCTCCCTTTCAACAATATGGGCACAGAGCAGAAATCAGCTTTGGGAAGTGCTCTGAAATCTACTCGTGTCAAAGCTGATCACCGTTATGGCAGAGAGGAATTTGGTGTGGTGTTTCTAAGCCTCATCCTGGTCACCGTGCCCGGTGACTCGCTCTGCTCTCTTGAGCTGATGCCATCCCAAGGAACTGGCTGCAAGGGCTCAGCCACCTCTTTGCAGGGATAGTCTTACTCCTCCTTCTGCCTGGGAATAACATAGCCCTTCTTCTGCCTTTTCCAGCTCCTAGACCCCATGACTGAGCACATCTGCCTGCTTTGCATGTGAAATCAAGCCATACCACCCTCTTACAAACACGGCCAAAACTCTCCTCTCAGTTCCCAATCCAAGTGTTACAACCAGCCCCTGCTCCTCCTGCTGTCCTTCCTGGCAAAGGCTGTGCAAAAGCAGAGCTGGGGCAGAGAGGCTGGGAGCACAAGGAATCCAGCTTCGATACAGCCTCAACAATGAGCAAATAACATCACAGGAAATTATTAAAAGCCACAAAAAGGAAATGGACCTTGATGCTGAGACAGATCCAAAGCGTACAGAGCAGCAAAGCCGAAGCACGCTACACAATCAACCCAACACAGACCTGCTGGAACACAGCCCTGGTGCTGTACGGCAAAAGCAACAGCGGAAAAAAATAGAAAATCTTTGATGCAGATGGAAAAAAAGAAATATACTGCTTCCCAAAAGGACACCATGTCTTATACACAGCTCACCCTGCACAACAGCAAACATACAGCTTCTGTGCACGTGTGAGCTGGGACTGAGCAGCCACACCAGCCACGCTGGGTTAGTACAGCATGTCCCAGTTGCTTCCTGCTGAGGAGCTAAACTTAGTTATTGCTTGTCTGGTGTCCTCAGCACCTTGACTGAGATGTCTGTGGCTGCTGGCAGTGCACAGGGGCTGCTGAATTTACCAGTGGTCAGTGGAGAGCAGACAGCATGCCGAGGGAGGAGGAGGCATGGAGAGGCTAATGGAGTATTGGTCTGGTGACTGCAGAGAGCCAGAGGGGCAGGAGGTACTGTGAGGGTGGGGATGCACCACAACAGGTTGCCAGGAGAAGTTGTGGCTGCCCCATCCCCGAAACTGTTCAAGGACAGTTTGGATGGGGCTCTGAGCAACCTGGTCTAGTGGAAGATGTCCCTGCCCATGGCAGGGGGTTGGAACTAGATGATCTTTAAGGTCCCTTCCAACACAAACCATTCCATAATTCTATGAGAGGGGTCTGACAAAAAAAGAAAACCTGAGCACACAAAGCCAGGCTGTCTTTGTCCTGTGATTCAAATCACACCATCCCACAGACATCTGTACTAGGATCTGGTTTTCAGCATTAAAGATGGATTTGTTTCGCTCAGGTGCATCCTCATCCCAGCAGAAACCTCAGGGGATGCCACTGACCCCACTCCCTTCCCGCTATGGAGTGGAGGCTGCATTTCAGCTTGTGGACACGGTGACATGGACAACTCACCTGTCCACAGATCTGTCCAGCGACTGGCAGCTCCCAGACAGCGAGTCGTCAGGGCTGATGAAAGCTTCAAGCATCTGACAGTGAAAGGAAAGGGGAAACAATAAAACCATGCACTGTAGCTCTTCAAGATTCAGAACTAGAAGACTTCTGCAGGGTCAACAAAACTCCTCCAAAGCCAGCTGATTTACACCAGCTGATGCCAGGTTTCTTCCCAGTGGAAATCCATTTACAATGCCCTCCCTGTGTTTTTGTTCTTTCCAACTGCTGTTTGCTAGTAGGAAAACTGAGGCAAAGATAATCAGCACGCTGATGTTCAGAGCACGTGGAGAAGTCAATGAGATTCAAAGCATTCAAAGTATTTGTGAAAAACAATAATACTACTAAAAGAAAACATGTACCAGGACACAAAAGATTTGCCCAAGGCCAAGTGGATATTGTGTACCACAGCCAGGACTGAGCCCTGGACTCCTGACTTCCCGAGCTGCCCTGGCACACGAGCCCAGCCTCCCTGTCCACTGATAAGCACGGCATCATCAGGGTTTTTGGCTGGAGGAACCAGCTTGGCTCTCACCAGCTCAGTGAGTCAAAAGCTGCATTTGTGTTGCTTCCTGGATGAGACATTGTACTGGCCGGGGTTATTTATAGCTGGTTATTAACAATAGAGGGTT
The DNA here is from genome assembly GCA_013396755.1 of Sclerurus mexicanus. NCBI lineage: Eukaryota > Metazoa > Chordata > Aves > Passeriformes > Furnariidae > Sclerurus > Sclerurus mexicanus. The sequence continues at coordinate 2,099,520 of VWZF01003861.1, forward strand.
TGTATGGAGTGGTAAACCCAGGGGCTGTGTGCACTTCCACATGGAGCAGAGCCTGCTCCAGGCCACGCCGTGCTGCAGGCAGTGCCAATGCTCCACTGCCAGCCCAGCTCCTTCCTGGGAAAGCTGAGCAACTAGGGTTAAACACCACGTGGAGTCATGTTTTGCTGGTTCCCACATCACTCCTCCTTCCCCAACAGCCTCCCTTTCCATGCCCTGTTCCCATAAAACCTCCTCACACAGTTGTCACAACAGCTCGTGCTGTTCTGGCTGGACAGTCCCAACTGCAAAGTGCAATTTTTCTCTGCTTCCCAGTTATTACCCCAAAACCTCATCCTTCAAAATACACTTAGCCAAAGAGGATGAAGACCAGTCCTAAAAACCCACTCCCTGCCTCTGCCAGCCACGCCAGGTCTCTCCCAGCAGCTAATGCTGAAACAGACTAATTTCTCAAAAGCGTAAAATTGGGAATTGGAGCATGCTCCACACTCAGCCTCTGTTCATCTGCCAGGCTGGTCTCAAGACCACAGTTACATCACAGCCTTGCACAGGGGCATTCCCCAAAAGGCAGCAAGCTTCAGCCTCTAAGTGCTTTTCCACGAGGCACATATGGAAGCAGCAGTACAAGGACACTGTGAGGGCAAAGCCCATATAGGGAAAAGCATGGCTGCTTGACAAGAAAAGGAAGAAAAAACCCAACCAAACCACCTTCAGACCCCCTTCTTTGTGCATTTAATTCACTAGAAAAGGGTTGCAAGCCACCCGCAGCGTGATGCTGGGGAAAAGCAGGGAGAGCATCTGGGAGCCTTCATCAGGAGCAGGCTCAGGGCTCTGAGCTAACAGAGCTCCGTGAACAGCCAGGGGAGCTGCGCTGATTTACACCCAAAGGGGTCATGGGGACCCTCCTCCTGCACGCACACACACTTTGTCTTAATCCTCCCAAACGTGTTTGGAAGGCATGTGAAAACAATAGAAAGCCAACGTCTGGCTGCAGGGAGCACACGATACATCTGCACTCTGACGCTGCCAAGACTCACCCGGAGTGACTTCTTATTTTATTAATGGCTGTATAATAAACTGCTGAAAACACAACTTTGCCATGGAAACACTGGTACGGCCTGCACACAAAAGTGGAGCTAGTGGGTGCTATCTGAATGTAGGGAATGCACATCTCCTCAGGCATGACCCTTGGGGGCCAGCACAGCAGCCTGACAGAGTGAGCTTCCAGTGCCTCCCAGATGTCCCTCCACATCCCTCCTGCAAATTGTGGATCTGATCCCACACTTCCAAGAGCTTAGCAAGAATGACTTATGTTCCCAGCTGACTTCACAGGATCTATAGCTCTTCAGAGCTGTAACTATAGCTTGAGCAGGGATGGAGAGGGAGGTGTAAGCTGCTCCCCCCAGTCCCTCGACACTGCAGAGTTTTCCCCATCGTGGGTACCAGTTTGACTGGAGAAAGAAGTTCCGCTTAACACTGAAGAACCTGCTGCTCTTTTAACACTGAGGGACTGGGATAAACAAACTCCTTATTAAAAGAGGGAAAAAAGTATATATGAGAGGAACAGAGACACGAAACCACAGAGAGAGGCTGTGGGCAGAGCCAAGAACTGTAACTGGAGCTGAGGCAGAAACAGCACATGGGAAGCAGCAGGAGCTGCTGATATCCCCAGGCTATTGCAATCACAGGCGATCGGTTGCTTGGCACATTCCCTCGTGGTCCAGGGGATCTGGGAATGCTGCGGCCACGATGGCCTGGCAGCTGGTGCACACGTGTGCCCCAGTCCTGTGCTCCTCCAGAGCTACCTGAGGTGCCTGAGCACATCTGCCATCCCCACTGCAGCTGGCTTCCAGGGTTCCTGGAAACCGGGTCTGCCATTTCCCCAGCATGCCAAGCCTGGGGGCACCCATTCCTGGAGAAAGCTGGCCCGAGTCCCACGCACAGGCTCTGCTGGGGATTTAACAGTGGGAACAGCTCTCACAGCACAGCCTCCCTCATGCCCAACGCTGTCCCAGTTTAACCCACACAGCCCAGCCCCACTCACATTCTGGTCCATGGTCTCGGGGATGAACTCGCCCTCGCTGTTGATGCTGGTGTAGGACCCTTGGCGGGCGATCTGCTGCTGCTCCTCAGGAACACTGCCCGGGGGTGGAGAGCTCCGGCCGGTGTGCAGAGAGCCTGGGACACGGGAGAGGCACAGGTCAGAGGGGGAACCTGCCAACACAAGTCCTCCCAGAGATGCTGTTCCAGCTGGAGACGTTGCTGGGTTTGAGTTTGTGTGGATGGGAACACAGGAGTCAGAGGTGTGACGCTGTTCGTGGGCATCAAAGCTTTTGCAACAGGGAGAGTTTGTTACTGTGGGACCGCACAACAGGTAGCAGGCTTGACTTCAACCCACCCTAAGAGCTGCGTGCTGTATCCAGGTGCACTGCCAATGCCAGCAAGGAAAGGGCTCCAGAGTTTGGCTGTGATACAATCAATCTCAAAGCAAACCACAAACTCCAAACCCACCTCCCCTCTTTGACCTGCAGGCCATTTCCTCCCTGGAGCACATCACTGCCTTGTTCAGCAACCTGGGAACCAGCCCAGGTGAAGGGAGTGCAACATCACTTAAACACTTCTTATATGGAAAACAACGCACACTCAAACACCCTTCTCTTCCCTTTCCCCAAAATCAAAAAGGAAGGAAAACCAGTCCTTCAATCCAAAAAACCCAGGAGGGGAATGACATAAGGGATCAGCTTGTCCCATCTCCTGACAAGGGAATTGTCTCCCCTGTCTGTAGACCCAGAGCCTCCACACCAGGCAGAGCCACCTGGGAACTCCGTGGGCTTTGCTGTGCATCCTGTGCACCCTGGCATGGACAGCAAGGCTTCCATGGGCTCCCTCACAGGGCTCGTTTAGCAGAAAGGGATTTCCATTTTGCTCCTGGGAGACCTCCACAGCTTCCTTATGTAGATATCCCACTCTTCCTCCTTATTTCTCAGATCCACTCTAACTGATTCCACGTGCCTTTTCAGGCTTTAGGGGTTGTTGCCCTTGCTTGGCCCAGATGCACAGGCTTGGCTGGGCTTTCTTTCTGTGATTACTCCCCTTCATCCCTGCACTGTCATCACTCCATGGCAAGGAATTGCTGACAGAGATCCGTGCTGCTCCGTGCTGGAGCTTTAGCTGGTCGGCATTGTGCAACATGAGCTTTCACACAACACAACAACTTGTTTTTGAGCAGACTTCAACAAAGCACACATCCTTAAGGAGTTAGAAAGCACATGAGACAAGTTTCTTTACACTTCATGCCCATTTTTGCGGCGCTCTTGCCAACTCTTTGGTTCATTGCTACCATTTGGTAACAGCATGCCCAGGCTAAGCACAGGGGAAAGGTACTGGGAAGGGGCCTATTCCATCCTGCAAAGTCAACACTAATCAATCAACACAGCACTTCTGCCTCTTCTGCTGCTTATTCTGCATCACGGTTACTGTGCCAGACGGATCTCTGGCATAAATCCATCAGCATGATCAACACCACGAATCCGAGTCCCCACCTTTCACTTAAGCAGATGCACATCAGGAGCTGCTAATGTTAACAGTGTCACACCAGCATCAAAGACCACTAAATCAGGCTTGCTGGCTTTATACAGGTATCTCTGTCCCACGATACATCTTCCTTCAGACTCCTCACTCAGATTGGAAAAATAAAAGTCATATGGCTTTGAGTTACTTTATTTCTTCTTCCTATTTTGTCCTTCACAGATTTCCTGCAGGATAAGAACACAGCGAAAAGACTCCAACTGAAGTAACGCCAAGATCAAGGGGAGAGAATCTCTCGAGTGCTGCAGTGCTCATAAGGAACTGGCTTTCCACCAGCCCTAAAACCAAAAGCAGTTGGGAAGTACAGCATTCTCTCTTGGAAGATAAATAAACAAACGTTTAACCATTGAGCACTTCGGGCACCCTGTATAAATCACTACATCAGCATCCCCTTGTTTGCTTAGCAGATGCCCATCTGGAATGCAGCATAAGGACACTTGGGTGGCTCTTGCTCCAAAAAGCTGCCAGAGGATTTGGTGTGGTGTAACCACTTTATCTTAGCTCTGCTGAGCATTTCTGTTACTGATGCAATGAGGTGGGGGTCTGCTCATGCACTGCTGGGATCTCTTCCTCCAACAACTCATTTACTGCCCAGAAAGTCTTTGACTCTCGTATTACAAAAAGCTGTACGTGCCCTGTTTGATTTTGGACCCAGGGAGTTAAATGAGATTTATCACAAGCACAAAGACTTTGAATGATCTCGCATTAAGCCTTAGCCTGTAACAACTACTCCCAGCCTTAGGTTAGTTGTGTTTGACCTTCCAGAGTCACATTTCCTGCCAAAAAACTTTAAAGGACGATAAGACACCAGCTATTTCCCAGCAGGTGAGAAAGTTAAACAAAATGCTTAGGCTTTTGCATGCCTGGAAACTGCTGGATTGAACCAGACCCCTTTCAGCCAGGCTGTTTGGGTAGAAATGCTGCCCAAAGTAATTTATGCAGTTTCACACCTCCAGAAGTACAGGTTGCTGCTGCTTTGCATCCATGCATGCCCATCCACCTGGGAGGAATGAGGGAGGTGGTGGGAGGTCAAGGTTGATTCCCTGCTCCAGCCCTATCCTGTTGTGTTAACAAAACCTCAGGCAATCCCAGTGCTGCTGGAGGAGTAGGGGAACGGAAAACAGGGGTCAGGAAGAGAGAACAACCGTGGTACTCACTGGGAGACTTAATTCATAGTGGGGGCAACACAAGGCTTATTGGATATATTGGATAATGCTGCTTTACCCATCCTGAGGCAGAGGAAGAAATAAACCCAAGTCCAGATGTGCCTGTTTGACACGTCATGGATGCTCTCCACACTTGACCTAATACTAAAGGACCAGCAGCAGCACCACCAGGCAGGGAGAGGAGACCCCCAAGGGATGGTCCTGGGGTCTACAGGATTCCATGTCAGCTCCAGTGGGGATGGGGCAGGCTCTGAGGCACTTCTGTATAGGCCAAATGTGGTCAGAATTTAGCAGCTCTGTTTAGGATTCCTGAACTCAGAGCAGCTCTGCAGATTGGTACTGCTCGAGCATCTGACCTCAGTTACCCTTTGGAGCAAGGTGCTTTGGGCAGGGATTCCTGCTCCATGTTACACACACTAATGTAAAGCCATATATTGAGACTACAGCACAGCATGTCCCGAGGAGGGAGAACCAGGACAGCATGGAGACTCACAGTCACTGCTGGCACCCACTGGAGTCTTTCATGTTCCCTCCTGTTATTTTTATTTAATAAGTGTCTTTCATGCAGTATGTGCAGAGCTCATGGTGCTGCACGTACAGCCAGTTCTCCTGTGCCAGGCTTGGCTTCTCTCCGCCTCCACATTCCCTGGCTTCATCCTTTCCCTGCTCTTCCCGAAACTTCACCCCTTTACTGATCAGCATCAAGAATGGAAGAGAAGCCCCTTAAAAGCCAGAGGTGGGGAGGGTTTGCTGGCAGCTGCCTCAGCTCACAGCTGCAGCCACGGAGAGCCCAGCCCTGGGATGACGTCTCTGCAGAGCCAAACGAGGGACATGACATCAAGATGTGCTGTTGTTCCTCTGAGCCCTGGCAGAAACAGGGGAATCAGGGCACAGGCACAAGGGGGAGAGAGAAACCTGCAGGAAATTTCTCACTCTCAGACTCTCAAGGCGAGGTGTGAGCAGACGGATCAAATCTCCCTAAATTTCCGCTTTTTCGGTGGGATACCTACAAATATCCCTCCTCTCTATACTGATTCTCTGAGGATGGATTCCTGTATCTTGATTTAAGGCAAATTTAGGGTGCTTCTATACTAACAAGCAGGACAGAGCCTATTTTCTAGCCCTAAAGCAGCTGGCATGATGCACACAGCTAAATTTTCCACCTTCTTCTCAAAATGAGGGTCTCATTCATCCCAATTCCTGCAACACTCCTGGTCTGGAGAGGGCTGGCAAGCTCAGCAGCCTGGATTGCCACCATGGAAAAAAGAAAAAAAATAAAGCTTCTGGCAAATGTCTCCACTGAAATGGCAATTCTGAAATAGTGCTCCTAAATAATTTGTGGATAATGTTCCAAAACATGCATTTCCTTGAAGTAAATACAAACAACCCTCAGTTATCTCAAAATACAAAACTCAAAAGGATTTTAGCCCAAGTTTCTTGGCACTCAGAGGAACATTTGCAGATGCTGGTCACCAGAAGTCTGGAAGGGGATTTACACTGAAAAAGTTTATGGGGAGGAAAAAAAAAAAAGAAATACTGACTTTGCATAAGGTTTTTCAGGGACATGGAGTGAAGACATTTTCTGCCCAGCAGAAGCAAAAATAGCCAAATCTTCCCCAGAACATCTCCCTCCCTTCCAATGTACTTGTGCCAATAACATAGAGTTTTATTCTTTTTTGCTGCTGTTTACATGGCAGAGTCAGCAGAAAAACATGAGACATCTTAGAAACACGAAGAACATGACCCTGAACTACCTTTTATTATAAAGTCATTTTGAATCTCCCTTTAAGTGTTGTTTCAAGAGAAAAGCTGAACTCAGATCCTCTCTTGACAGCAACCACTGTGGTGACAACAGAAGGAAAGCACTCTGAAATACCTTGCAATTGCAAGTGAAGAATAGTTTCTCCTACAGAATTCCCAGCCTCTTAGGCTGCCTTTTGACTAAATCCCCACTTCAGGAAACCAAAACACAGGATCACATTTGTCTGTCTATTCCCTGACATTCAGTTTAATGCTCCATTTGAAACACTGCTCTCCCTTTCAGCTTGCTGGAGTTTCTGCCCATCTGCTGGATTACCCAGGTCTGACTCAGGAGGTCAAAAAATGCATCTGCTGGATTGTGAACACCTCCCAAGCAGAGCTGGCCCAGCTTCATACAGACCACAGACAACTCCAATTTGCAAACAAAGAGCAAGACTGATGGTTTGCACAGAAAAAAAAACCCAGAGGGATGACTGTAATACAGGCTGGTTACCTTTGCTTCCTGACAATGTGCCAGTGCCAAGGACACTGGTTTTAGTGCATTAGCAACCAGCATGGAGAGACAATTGAAGATACCAATGTTAGCACACTCTGCATCCTACATCCGGTGCTGCCCAGGGTTCTTCCCTGTTATCTACATTAAACCAGCATGTTATGCCCATTCCTCCACTCTGCTATTCAGGCATTCCCTCAAAACCCATCTGTACCTCAGGCTCTCACCCTTGCAGAGCCAATATCTCATCCTTTGTCTGCCTTGTCTAGCTCAGGATGTTCTCAAAGACCTCAGTCAGTGTGCAGAGCTGGTTGATGACTCTCCTGGTATTACAGCAGCTCCAAAGCAGTAAGAAAAGGCTAAAGCATGGCACAAAAGTTAGTAGGAAAGTCTTAACTTTGCAAGAACTCATCTTCTCACTAGCACAGCTACACATGGAATCAATTCTGCCCATCACGCTCAGCTCACTCGTCAGTGACAGCTCCCAGTGCCACAGCTCATTGCTGGCTTACATTAACAGCTTAACAAGTGCCAAAAACCAGAGCAGCAGAGATGTTTTGCTCAAGCACAGTTTCTGCTGAGGCCCTGTGCCTTACCATGGATTTGTGAGTGCATTTCATTCAGGGTCATCTAGTGACTCTGCCAGACTCTGGGCAAACTCTCAAGAGCCATGTGAGCTAGAAAAAAAAACCCCAAAAACAATAGAAAAAGACAACCCTGGTACATCCAAACACCAGGTCCAAGGAGAACTCTTGTACATGTACCACCCACTCCTGGCATCAGTAAGAGCTGGGCATGGCTGCACAAGGGGCTATGTTTGACCTACCCTAGAAGAGCACTTCCTATATATCATTGTCTGAGATGCAGCAAACCACAGGACATGTTATCAAGGCAGCACAGGCTATGAAACAGAGAAAGGGCAAATCCTTGGAGAAAAACACTCTTTTGTTGCACAAAGAAAAGAGTTTGGAAGCATTTACTGCCATATAAGTACAGAGGATCTTTGGAGGGCGAAGTATTTCTTCATATATATTTGTATAGGAGGGCCCCACTTTATTCAAGGCTATAATTTCTGCAGTGGGTGAATAATTGCATGGAAAAAAAAGGATCTGTAAAAATTACTCTGTAACCTGCATCCACAGATATGGCAGAGAACATTCACTGTGTGAAAAAAAAATCATTAATCCTGCAAATAGGTTGTAATACAAATAATTATACCCCTGCTATACAGTTCTGCGTGCTGCCTTACCAGTTCTGCACAAAGCACCCTGCTCTCTACAACATCCCGCCAGGATCTTCACGCAAAAGCTCCTACAGCCAACTGATCAACTGGATTTGTCGTTTAAAAAAGCTCAGAGTATTTCAGAAAGCAAGGAAAGATTAAACTCAAGCACAAAAACCCAAAGAGAGCACCACACAAGACCACAAACAAACTCCACTCCCTGCAGGGCTGCAAGAAGAGAATTTGCCAGCCTGCCTTCAGGGGCTGCAGGTACTCCCAGCACCTCTGAAGGGAAGGGATGGAATGTGACCACTACAACACACCACGCAAATCCATTCTCCTGAAAAACTACAGCAACAGCTACCACAGATGTCATTTCACCAACAAGAACAGGCTGGTGGCATGGGGACACACATTTGGTCCTTACATGCTGATGCTGGCCTCAGCCCAGGAGCCAGGGAGCCCAAGCCCACTCAGACACAAATATTCTACCAACTGGGAAAGGGGGAGAGACGCCAAGAGAACAGCGACTGTGGCTAAAAGGGATAACTATGTCAAGGTCCCATACAGCCTTGGCTTTCTATAGATTCTCTCTCTTCATTTTGATAAAGCTCAGTGGCATCAAACTCACTGGAATTTTTTATCCCTGCGTTTCCCCCCCTCTGAATCACACCCCAGATTTATCCTTGCTTTTGTGCCCGACGTGTCTCTGCTCAGCACAACCTTGTCCGACCTGTGCAGTTTGCAGAGTCAGGCTGAGGATAAGCAGCAACTGCACTGACTTACTGGTGGGGAATATCAGGGTGGCCATCCAGACTGTGACACCCACAGGGCTGTGACAGAAAGGAGAAAGGGGGTGGTGGCCAGCCCGTAACAGCACAAAACACCCCGCAGAGAGCTGTGTTCCACTGACCTGTGGAGAACTTGCGTGTCCTCTCGGAGTCTTTGTACAGGGATCCCATGATATCCCCCATGGACCTGGAGATCCTCATTTCATGCTGCTTGCTGTTGTTTGGCTGGAGGAGCTGGTAAGCAGACAAAGGGAATGATCAGTCTTGGCCAGAGCCCTGTGGACACACCATGTGAAACCCTGTGTTTGACTCCTCATGACCCTTTTACCCAAGAACTATTTAAAAAAAAAAGAAAGAAGACACGCACGTAATCTAGAGTTATCAAAAAACCATTCACAAACAATTCACATCTGTTTGTAAAACAGTCTAAGAAGATTAAGCTCCAATAGATAATGGCAAATACAGATATTTGACATAAAAGACTGTTCCTGCACTGTATTATCTCCAGAAAGATACAAAGACTGATCCCTGGCCTGAAAACACTTGGAATCCTAAAATCAGATCCTCTCCTCCAAGCTTTCTAGACTCCAGTGGCAGCCTAGTCATGGCAGAGGTTACTCTGGGAAGAGGAACAGGGCAGAGGAATAGAGAGTGGAGGGTCAGGCTCTGCCAGGGAAGACAGACAAGGGAAGAGCAAAGAAATGCATATCCAGCTGGTAACTTAAATGACAGTGGGCAAGTCTTACTGAGATAACGTGTTAGAGTGTGCTGGGATTTTGAGGTACTTTTATGCATGACCTTGAAACTGTGTGTTCTGATGTGCAGGAGCTTCAGGAAGAGATGGACCTGCTCTCAAAGGTATGCAGGAATCTACCTTGGCTTCTCTGCTCTCAGCAGCTGCCTTGCAGTACTGCTGTGTTCCCACAGTTGCCAGGGCAGATTTCTGCCCAGGATTTAGGAAACCTCCACTGATGGCTCAGTTTTCCCCTGGGACTCTGGTCCCTTCTCTTTCTAAGCCTCTCAAAAGGAGTGGAGAAGTTCCAGGGCTTGCCAGCACCAGCGGTAGCAAGAGGACAAGCACTGTGAGTTTCAAGACTCCCAATCTCTCCAGTACTTCTAGGAAATATAAGAAGAAACGGAGTTGCAACATCTACAAATCCCTTGCTTTACAGTCTGTGCTTGGGGCAGCACGACATGTGCTTTGGCAAGACACGCTGTGCAGGCGAGGTCAAGCTAACAGGCTTAACTGCAAAACCACTGAGCTCAGGAAAAACTAATAAATAAATAAAGATGGAAGAAAAAAAAAAAAAGAGAGACAGTTTTGCATGAGACTGAAGCATTCTCCAATTTGCTCTTCCAAGCCTTTAGTACTGCAGCAGCACACGGAGGGAAGAGTCCCCATGCTGCCACCCAGCACGGCAAGGGCCAGGGCATCACGCTGAATAGAGAGGAGAGGTGACAAAGGAATGGTGGCAGCATCCCTAGGTGGAAAGCACAAGGGTTTCTCTCAGAGTTTAACCTCGTTTGAGGATCAGTGTGATCTTTAACCCTTCACAGGATGCAGGAGGAGCTAGAGGGAGCTGAGCTCAGCCTCTCTGCTACTATGACAGGAAGATTTCCGAGCTGTTGAGCCAAAGCAGGGCTGACCCCCCATCATGACCAGCTTGCCCTCTGCTCTTCACCATCAGGAGACTTTTCCACTCCCCAACACAATAACAAGGCACCTCACTCTGGACACAAAAGAGCAGAGAAAGTGAAGGGCTCACATTCGCTTTCTTTGGAGCGCTCACAAGGATCCGCAGGCTCTTCAGGGAAGGGCTCAGCTCCAACTGTTCCATCGCTTTGTCCAAATCTTCCTGGGATTTCAGCGGGTTCAGGAGCTGAAAGGGATTAAACAAACACCGGGGAATGGCAATGTCACACTTTTGGGTAAACAGAGGAAGCCAGATTCTCACAGTGAGCAGCCTGGGAATCGGGGGATGAGGGAGGAACCCAAGGAGGCGATGGAAAACGGAGCCCCCATGCCTTCCAGCTTGCCGAGCTCTTAACATTTTCTTCCAAGTCCTCATCTACCAAGGAACATACGCAAAAAATCACAACAAACAACATCTGCAAGGAGAAAGCTTAAAGGTCACATCAGCAATCCAGCTAGTGAGAGGAGGAGAGGGCTGGGATGAAACCTTAGGCTTGTTGCCTGCCACTCTTGGAGTCTGTAGGAAGGACCTGCTGCTATCCAGCCCCAAAACAACCTCACACGTTCTTCCTGGGTTTCTCCCTGGGAAGATGGTGACACAATGGTGCTCCAAGAAAGCAGTGGGCTGCACCCAAGGATTTACTCCGGTAGATCCTCAATGCCCTTCCCTACTGCTGCAATCTGTGTTCTCACGCACTGACACAGCCTCCTTAATGTCTGGCCACCAGGTAAAATCAGGGAACATCCCACAAATAAGAGTTTCCTTCCATTTGATGTGAAAACTGTGCATTGCTCTCCGTCCAAGAACCACTTCTTTCACTCCCAGCAGGACTAATTCAGCTTCTGCTCTTTATAAACTAAATAGAAAAGAGAACTACAGTGCCATGACTATCAGGCAGCTGAAGGTCCTGATGTTTTCCTGGTAAGTGGCAGACTATTGACCTCGTATCTCCACGGGGAATTTGACCCTCCCAACATTGCTGTGTGGTGTACCATGTCCTGCAGACAGTCTGCAAAGCTTCCAACAGCTGCACTTCAGAGGAGCTCTGTGGCCTTCTGCTGCCCTGGGCCAAGATTAAAAGCACAACTTCTTGCCCCCCATTCAGGGATGTTCTGCCTCATCTCATACCAAAGAGGCCTCAGCCTCTGCAGGTTGCCTCGGGCACTGGCACTGGATCCAGGCAACACAGCACATGTTACACTCGTGTCCGTGCCAAAGTACACAGTAATTGCACTGACCAAAGGGACCGAGCAGCCGCAGCTCCCAGTAGGCTCTCACTGGTCTTACTGGGAGCCACAGCTTCCCAGAACTCCTGAAAGGCAGCTCAGCCCTCTGTGTGATGAGGGTTCATGCCAGCAGCCGCCACGGAAGACGACACTCAAAAGCCAACTGTGACAACCTTTTTGATCCCAGGGTGTTGCCAGGGGCTTGGCTGTTTGCTTGTGGGAAAATACACCTCAGACTGTGTGCTCTGAGGTGAGGACTTTCAGGAATGACCAGGCCAAGGGAAAGCTGTGGGCCCTGGCCAGCAGAGATGAGGCTTCACCTCAGGGAACTGCCACAGTCACTTCTTCCACCCAAGGGCTGCAGCCTGAGCCCGCCAAGCTCCACCTTAGGTGTCCTTGTGGCAGCTGTTTCTACCCTGTGAACAACTCAAGGTTTGGATTGGGTTTCTCCTCTCCTGCCTGATAGGAAGGTTATCTTTCATCCCTGTTTTGCAGATGGAGAACTGAGCCATATCAGGGCCACCCATTTCATGGTAAACATTAGGCTTAACATTGTCATCATGGAATCACTTAAGTTGGAAAAGACCTCTAAGACCAACGAGTTCAACTGTTAACCTAACATTGCCAAAATCCACAAGTAAACCATGTCCCTGTGTGCCACATCTACACGTCTTCTGAATACCTTCAGAGACAGTGACTCCACCACTTCCCTGGGCAGCCTGTTCCAATGTTTGACAACCCTTTTGGTGAAGAAGTTTTCCCTAATATCCAATCTAAACCTCCTCTGGTGCAACTTGAGGCTATCACTCTGTGAAGAAGGACCTGGGGGTCCTGGTGGACAATGACCAGTCCCTGAGTGAGCTGTGTGTCTTGGGATGCACTAGAGAACACTGTCAGCAGGTTGAGGGAGGTGATCCTGCCCCTCTACTCAGCCCTGGTGAGGCCACATTTGGAGTGCTGTGCCCAGTTCTGGGCTCCTCAGTACAGGAGAGACATGGAGCTCCAGGACTGGGTGGGTTCAGCAGAGGCTACAGAGTTGACCAATGCTCAGTGGAGCATGTGTCTTATGAAGAAAGGCTGAGGGAACCAGGCCTGTTCAGCCTCAGCAAGAGATGGCTGAGAGGAGACACCATCACTATCTATCAGTGTCTGCAGGGATGTCAGAGGATGGACCACCTGCTCGGTGGTGCCGAGTAACAGGACAAGAGGCAAGGAATAGAAAATCATGTAAAGAAAGTTCCATCTGAACATGAGAAAGAACTTCTTTACTGTGCGAGTCACTGAACACTAGAACAGCTTGCCCAGAGAGGTTGTTGGGTCTCCCTCACTGGAGATATTCCAGAGCCTCCTGGACACAATCCTGTGCCATGTGCTCTGAGATGACCCTGCTTGAGCAGGGAGGTTGGACCAAATAACCCACTTTGGTCCCTTCCAACCTGACCCACTCTGGGATTTTATGATTTCCTCTCATCCTGTCCCTTGTTACCTGGGAGAAAAGCCCACGGTTCATGATTAAACTTTGGTAGCTGAATGAATAACCCATGTTCAGAGTAGATGCCAAAGATAGTATTGAATATGTCTCCCAAACACAGTGCTCAGGCTGTTCCCTTAAGCAGCAGACATGAAGAGATATTCTCTTGAGGCACTGCCTAATCCTCTTGGAACTTCACAAAGGCTCTGAATCAAGCAGACCAGGCTCCTCCACTGCACCCACGCAAACAGAAATGAGAATGGTGCAGAGCTGCTCTCCCTCATTTCACCACCAAGCAGGACTCTGAACTGTAAGTACAGCCCCATTGCTTACCCATCCCTTCCCTGAGCTCCTCACAAGTGCTCAGAGCAATCCCTCGCTGCTGTCCCGAACAGAATGTTCTGCAGGTCACTCCATCTCACTCAACTATCACAACATGAACATGTTTGTGTGCCTGCTTCAGAGGAGCCAAAAACATCAGGCAGAAATTGCCCTCTTGTAAAAGGAACTCGAGCCAGTATTTAGCTTGGCTTTACCTGTTACCCAGATCTGGCAAGTAGATTTCACTCCATTTGGCTTCCAGACTGTGGCATACATGGATGGATATCAGGAACAGGTATCTGCTAGGCATGAAACTCAATATAAACTCATGCAGAACCATGGCAGTCATTGCCAGGGTGTATTTCCAGTAACTGGGTTTATTTAATCTAAAGAGTGAGCAGCTGTGATGAACAGCAGAGTTTACCTACACAGAAGTTTCACTAAATAGAGCTTATTATATTTTCTCCTTGCTTTTCAATAACACCTTTCCCTGGAACCTGGTGTTTAGTGTGGGACTCGGTAGTCACTGTACATTAAGAAAGTGAATGCGAAGGGTGAGTTTTGCCTGACTAGAAGAGCATTGCCAGACCTCACTCTGTAAGACACCATAGAAAGCCAAAGAATAGTAGGAAATGGGGTTGGGGAAAAATCTGGGAGGTCAATTAGTTCATCTTCCTGCCCAATGCAGCACCAACTGGCATCAACAACTCTCAATAAATGTTTGTTAAATATCCTTTTATCTCCTCCTCCCTGTAATGGAGTTTCTGCCACTCCCCTAGGCTTTAACTCTCCCCAACCTCCTGAAATGATGCTGAGGGGCAACCTCAGAGGAGACAAGCCAGGAAAGGTCAGAAGCAAACTGGCAACCAAAGTCACATTGCAGGTTGGTTGTGGAGACAAAGGACAAGGTAACACTTCATCACACCTGGAACAGCTGATTAGCAGTGCACAGAGATCAAATTCAGAGCATTTGCCACAGAAGCCAGTGCTACCAAGTCCACCACTAAACCACATCCCTGTGTGCCCCATCTGTACATCTTTTAAATCCTTCCAGGGATGGTGACTCCACCACTGCCCTGGGCTGCCTGTTCAGTGCCAGACCCCCTTTTTGGTGAAGAAGTTGTTCCTAATATCCAATCTAAACCTTCCCTGGTGCAACTTGAGGCTATTTCCTCTCATCCTGGCTCTTGGTACCAGGGCGAAAAGATCAACCTCCACCTGGCTACAACCTCCTTTCAGGGTGGGTTGTAGAGAATGATAAAGTTCCCTGAGTGCCCTTTTCTCCAGACTAAACACTCCCAGTTTTCTCAGCAGCTCCTCATCAGAGCTGTGCTCCAGACCCTTCCCCAGCTCCGTTCCCTTCTCTGGACATGCTCCAGCCCCTCAGTGTGTTTCTTGTAGTGAAATATCCTGTCAATAAAGCCAAGCTGATGCAGCTGCGGAGAGCAGGTGGCCCTGAGTTTATACCTACCTTAGACAGCCAACTTCAAGATACTAAAAGCCAGGTCAGTAAAAGGGCACTGCAGTAGCTAAGTTTAGTGCATCCTGCTGTTCCATAGATTTTACAGTCCCAAACCAGACACCCAGGATCTCCACAGCTTGCATGGGAGCACTAGAGAGTTTCAACCCATAACACAGCCTGTCCATGGCCAGGTTTTGCTGTCCTGTACCTCAGAAAGATGAGCCCAGCCTAGAACTAACAGGCAGATATGCCCATGTGGTACACCCACAGCCAGGCCCTGCTCTTATCTGCACCAGCCCAAGCCTGCTGATTCCATGGTCCCACCAGGATGTGATTCATGCGTGCCCCTGCTCCACCCAGCTGGCATGCTCATCTCACTGATCTTGGCTTCAGGACTCCTCCTTCATCAGGACAGGGACTGCCAGTCGGTGAGATTTTGTAGGGGCCTCTTCACCTCCATGCAATTTTGGTCTACAAGGTGGTACTGCAAGAGAGATGTCTGATGGCAACAAAGAATTACTGCACAAGTGCCTTTGGACGTAAAGAAAAGGTGAAATATTTAACTGCAACGAGTCTGTGGCCAAGCTATCCCTGAGACTTGCAGTCATAATACCCAAAAACCTGACCCAGAAGACATTAAGAGCCAGATCTGGGGTGCTACCATGTGGACACACGTAGGCTATTTCTCCAAAGACCACTCTTGTCTGTTTACAGTGTTTCCACAACAAAAATCCTGAATTACCACTTCTCAGACATCTTCCCAAAGTTGTAGGTTCTCATGAGGAGGAATTCTTACACATGGAAAAACAAAGCACTGAAAGTCATCCCCAGCCCTCAGAAATGAGGAGAACCCTAATGCCTGCTCATGGCCCTGCTATGTGCTGTGCACATGCCCAGAAAGATGGTCTCCGACGTGGGCTAAAAGGCATTATTTAAGCTTCTGTTTGCTGTTGTTGGAAAGAAATCCTCTTCCAGTGGAAAGAAACCTGGAATGAAATGAGTCATTCCTGGAGAATTCAATGGCAGGCTTTTCCCGGGAGGGCTGTCAAAGAATGCCCAAGATTAGAAATCTGACTGCATTCAAAGTGAAAACTCAGTGGACACTTTGGTATCATGAGCTACCTATTATAAAAGAATAGGAACTTTTCTTTTTTTTGGAGGGGGGGCACAAATCTCTATTGAAACAGAAGGGAATAAAAAAGAAAGGGGGGGGGAAGAAAAAGGAAAAAGCTCTCTTCATGACCTCTCTCTCCATTCCTACTTTGATGAAAGGCTGCAGGTCATTAGCAATTAATACTTGAACAAGTGAGCTGTTGAGACAGATCCAAAAAGGATTTGTGTTTAAAAGCCCCCCTCTTTGTCATTTGGCCCTCTCCTTCTCCCCAAAGCCAAACCCACCTTGAGAATTCAGTAGCTCCAGATGCCTGCCCAGCTTATGGCAAGATGCCTCACAAGAAAACACAGAGTACACCAAAACAGATGCCAAGGATTTCCCCCTTCTAGGTTACAGCCCTCAGCACTACCCTCCTTTCACACACACTGCTGGGCTCAAAGAAGAAGCTGGAAAAACACAGCAGCCTCTGTTACGAAGAAGGATGGAGGAGAAAAGCCTTCAAGCCTTAAAATGTACGGATTGCAGAGGGAGGGTTTCTTGGCTGCTTTTATGTGGCCACAGGACCTGCTAGAGGAACGTTCAGTGATGCAAATTTCAACTGCAGCCCCAACCACAAGAGCACCCACGTCGTTCTGGGGTTTTGGGTGAAACAAAGTCAGAGCTAGACAGAAGCACACTGTGTGAGCAGCACTGTCCCTCGTGCTCTGGACTTCAGGATCCTGCAATGTCCCCCAAGATGGGAAGGCTTCACATCC
Source organism: Sclerurus mexicanus (assembly GCA_013396755.1). Lineage (NCBI taxonomy): Eukaryota > Metazoa > Chordata > Aves > Passeriformes > Furnariidae > Sclerurus > Sclerurus mexicanus. Next base: position 2,116,581 of record VWZF01003861.1, read on the forward strand.
CTGTTTGAGTGAGGGGGACCTTTTGTTCTGGGGAAAAGACAGTGTTCCAGTGTGACTATTTAATAGGCCTTGCTTGAAATAGGCCTAATTTTGAGAAGTGAAAAGCCTGGCTTGGAGTTTGAGAATCCATCCGAGCTGTGTCCAGACACAGCTCTTGCACGCTCACTAGCTGGGAACCACAAAATAAGATTATTTTTCTGCATATCCAGGTACAACACAAAATTAGGGTCTTCAGAATAAACCACTGCTCAGTTCTGAAGTTGGCACTAGGCACCCTAAACCTGCTCCATAGAAGAAAGGAGAAGGGTACCTCATTGTTCACACAGACTAAGTCCATCGTCTGTCCAAAAGCATCCGTGACCTTCTGCACCACTTCTTTGAATTTGACTGGTCTTGGAAACTGGATAATCCTGTATACGCAAACAAATACAACAAGAGGCTTGATTTAGCAGAAGCATAATGACATTTGGGGTTCCACTGACAATTCAGAAGAAACGAACTATTCTGTCACAAAGCATAAGTCCTGCTCCTTGCTTTTACACTCACAGAAATGCTTTTTCCTGCTGTGCCCAAGAGGAAACTCAACCTATCCTGCAAAAATGTCTACCAAAATCCTAGTGCAGCTCCTCTGCTCCTCCCCCTAATGTGAGGGACAGGTGGAGAAGAAAGTCCAGCAGCCCTTCACTGGAGAAAACTCAGATGAGGCACTGGTCAGAGATTTATCATCTTCATTTTCAGCAAGGTGCTCTGAACAGGGAGGAGGGATGCAAGTGGGAATGATGCAGTTTGGCATCCTGTGATTCTCCTGCACCATCACAAACAGCAATTCTAAAGGTATGTACAGCAGATACTGTCTCTCCCTACAGTAACACTATCTAAATTTTCTTTGGCTTTAACATGCAACTTGGACCATCAGCCTGTGTCCTGCCCTGTCACAGTCACCAAGCACCAAGGAGAGGTGATTCCATGAAAATGTCAAGCAGGGAAGGGCGGACAAGCTTTAACTCCCAGCCCTATTTTCATGGGACCCATGCCCAAAATCTGGTTATCTTAAGTAAGTGTCATAGACTGCTAATCAAAGGACACATTTCTGCAGAGTTACAGCTCTGCTGTGGTTCAGCAGGGCTCAAGAATTAAAAAGAGAAAAGGATCCAAGTGTGCACCCCTGGTAAAAGAGGCATTTAATGACTTCCAGCTTGGAACCGCTTTTCCTGCGTGCAAATCTCAGGAGCCACTTGTGGCAAATGGGATAATGAGGCAACGCTCTTGCATATAAAACTGCAGTTGATTTTAGGGGAATGAATCCTGCTGTGAGCTCATCTGCAGCTGGCTGAAGTAAAATAAAAAATGTTGGGTAAAAAATGTGATTTGTCCCCGTACACGTGGGGGATTGGGTTGGGTACATACCTTTTCTCTCCTTCATGTTCAAACTTGATCCTGACGTTTCGCAGCTGAAAGAAAAAGCAGAAAACGGTGAGGTCCCAAACTGCAGCCCAGACTGACACACAGATCCAGAGCTGACAGGAGTTCTCAAGGAGACTCCCCTAACCCCAACAGGCACCTGGTTTATTTAGGGTTAAGCTGACTCACAGATTTGGGGGACACTCCAAGTTGCTGATAACTGTGCTTGTCAAAACGTAAGGTCTCCTATAAACAAGAAGACACCTGTCTAACTGCTAGTTTTAATAAATGCTTTCATAAAGCAGAAAATTGGGAATGCTCTGAGCTCATTTGGGAACAGGGCACTACTACCAAAGAGGCCAACATGTCAAGTATCTGATGTCTGTTCACCTTCAGTACTTCCCATGGTTTCATCCCAGTACTTTTCCAGTGGAAATCCAAAAAGCAAAGCTCCGAGGATGTTTACTAGAACACAGGAGTATTTGGGGCAAAGAACTAAGAAGTAAAAGCAAGCATCCTATAATGGAAGCGCAGAGAGAGTCTTGGATTTTAAAAGCCAGCGGTGCTGGGATGGTTTGTAGGGGTGGCTGTTATTTTGTTAGGACCTACAACACGCAAAGTGTATTGGGTCCAATACATGTGCAGAGTAAATGCCCACCCTGAACTGCCCCATTGCTCACCTCAAGAGAAACCACTAAGTTAGCCCAAAGAAGAGCCAGTGCAGTCCCAGGCAGGCTGGGCACACAGCTGTGCAGGGACTAGTGAAAGCCGCTTCTCCCACCCTCCATCAGTGCATATTTGGCAGCAATCAAGACCACAAGGAGCCTTTTCATTCATTCAGCTTCTCAGACCAAGCCTGAGCCAAGCATCCCTCTAGCATCCCTTGGAGCATTCCAGGACTTTCCGACGGTCACCTGGGCACATCAAAACCCTCTTTCCTTCCCAGACCAGGTTTAGTCACCCCAGTTAACCAGCCCTCTGCCCCTGCTAGTGCACACAAGCCCCCTCACGCAGTAGGTTTCTTTCTTCCCATCAAGCAAAAAGTGCTGGGCCACCTCCCTGCGAGGTGTCACACCAGGCAGGGCTTGGTCCGCCGGCATCTCACAGGGATAATCCCAGAATGGGTGGGTGACAGCCCTTCCTGAGCAAAGCACTTATCTCTGGGCCTGGATTGCCAGCGTGTGAAGGCACACTTTCCATCCCCTCGGAGGGAAAGCAGAGCCACAGCGAAACAGCTTTGTCTCTAAGCGAGGAGAAGGAGCTGGATGGGCGCCCTTTGGTTTATTTTTAAACCAACAGCTCCCGGAGTTCTGCAAACACCCACCAAAGTTCAGGAAGTTAAGGCTGGAGGCGATTCTGTTGAAAAGCTTAAAAGAAAGAGAAAAATAAAAAAAAAAAAAGAAAAAAACCCCAAAACCAGCAGATTCAGGGTAAACATGTTGGGTCACCCGGAACGCATCCTTGCTATCTCTGCTCATGGCATTTTCTGCATTTCCAGAAGGGCTGGGAGGAACCAGAGCTGGGAGAGTCACCAAAAGGGGCACTCCAGCAGTGTTACAGACCCGTGCTAAACAGGCACTTACATCACCTCGGTGTCTAGAGCCAGTCCCCCAGACACACAATGTTTGGACAAACTCCGGGTTCGCTTCCAGAACCAGGCCCAGCTTGTAAAGGCACCAAATTAATTCTAAAGCCATTCAAAATTCAAAAGGAGAAGAGATGACCATAACCATCCTAGTGTCGAAGGTCCAAATCATTCTGGAGACACAGAAAAACAGAGGTGGGATTCCCAACTTGGATTATCTCTGTTGGAAAAAAAAAAGAGATATAGGCTCTTTTTTGCCCATTTTTATTTGCATGTGCCTTTCTGAACAGGCCTGGCCAGCTCATCCCTCCTGGATGCTGGCAGCAAACTGGCCAGCATGGGTTCATTGACTGTAACACCACAGAGCCCTTCTCTAAAAACAAAGAGAAAGAAAGAATCAGGGCAAGGAACTTTCGAGGTTTCTCCTGACAAAGAAGCAGGACGTGGAAAGGGAAAAGCTCCTGCAGCTCCAGCCTCGCTGCAGGAAACCTTTCAAAACACAGGTTTCACTTTCAGCACAGCCCCGACCGTCGCACCGAGCTGGGACACAGCACACGCCGCCTGGCTCTGCTGAGCAACACAAATTTCACAGACAAATAAGTTTTGAGAAACAGCTCGTGGCTGGAAAATGTCAGAACGCTCGTCTAAAGCTCCAGAGAGAGAAGAAAATGAAAAAAAAAAAAAAAACACCAAAAAAAGAGCCACGACCCTGCCGCATCCTTTTCTTCTACATCAACAACAAGGCTGATGTGCCGTGGCCCGAAGCCAGCAGGAGGACGCCAGCTGCCCTGCACTGCTCTGCTCCTGAGCTGCTGCAACAGGGGAATGAAAACCCACTTCATTTCTTAATTAGATTTTTTATATATATATATATATATATATAAAGCAAATTAACATCTTGCCTCCCTCAAAGAAACCAAGGCCTTAAGCTCTCAAGCACTTACAAGGGGGATAAATAAATATGTATTATTCTGAGAAGCTGTTACTGTTTTATTTTTCAGTCTCCCCCCGGCTTGCTCACATTTTTGACGCACAGCTCAAGCTGAATTCATCACTGCTATCAGCAACAAATACTTTTTTCCTCTTTAAAAAAAAAGAGTGGGCAGTGCCCAAAGTACTAGGAAGTCTCAGGGGATGCAAAGCACTTCCTAAATGCTGGAGCAGGCTGTGATTTTTTACACCCATGGAAATCTGGTTTGGAGCAACTGGTTTAAGATTACACAGGGAGTCTGGGGCACCGCCAAGAGCTGGAGCAAATTCTCATGCGATTCTGCACCCAGTGCCTCAAATGCACAACCACGGGGAAGGCAGGGCCAGCACCTTCCCCGGAAGGACCTCAGCACTGCGTGCAAGTGTTGAGGTGGAAGAGGTGTGGGTGGTGGAGGCTGCTGGGTTGTGCTCACTTTTACAATCCTGTGAGGAACGAAGACAGCAGCGACTCCTCCTTGTACGATCCAAGTCCTACTATTTGCCCTCCCTGCCAGCAGATGTCAAACGAGGTTAAGGGCAGCCCTGTTCTCCCTCAACCAAGAGGGCATTTGTTGGTGTCGGAGAACAAGCCAAGACATCCAAGAAGGGCTTGTGTTAAATGCAGTGGAGGAGAGGGGTAAGGCCAGTCACAGGCACCAGCCTTGAACCCTGGAGCTCTGGCAGAGCATTTCGGCAATGGTTTCATGGAGTGCTGTGAGAGCTGAGGGAGGTAATGGAGCAAGCAAGGGAAACTGAGGCACGAAGGCACGAAGGGATTCGGCTAAGGGTGTGAAGAGAAAGCCCAGCCTGGGGAGGAGAAGGCTCCACGAAGACCTTATTGCAGCATTTCGGTGTATAAACAGAGATTTATAAGATCTAGACTTTACCAGGTCCTGTAGTGACTGGACAAAAGCGACATTTTTTAACTGCAAGAGGCTACATTTAGGTTGGGTATAAGGAAGAAGTTTTCTGTGCTGAGGTTGAAGAGACACTGGCACAGGCTGCCCAGAGAAGCTGTGGATGCCCCATCCTTGGAGGTGTTCAAGGCCTTGAGCAACCTGGGGTAGCGAGAGATGTCCCTGCAGACGGCTTGGGCTTTACAGCTCTTTCCAACCCAAACCATTCTGTGACTCATTCTATGAAGTAGAAGAGTGGGACAGACAAGCACAGAATTTAGGTGCTTGTTCTCCTGGGCTGTGTGTAGTGACCAACCTCCCCTCTCCACGTGCATTTCCGTCCAGCTCGGGGCACGGAGGAGCCCACGTCCCCCCTGGCGCCTGCAGACCCTGCTGCGACACAAACAAAATAAGCGACAACCCTGACAGGAAATACCACAGTCATTCCCTTCGTTTCTAGAATAATTTCTTCTCCAAAATACTTGCACCGGCATTTCCTCCAACCCTGCTAACAAATGGTATTTTACTCTTTCTTGCCATGCGCCTCCGAAAGGAAAAAGCAAAGCCACCGCAGCGGCCACAAAGCCAGCACCATCTTTCCAGGCTTTCCTTGAGGTATTTTTAGCTCCTTCCTCAAAACTTCTAATTCACAAAGAGAAAAGACCACGACTGCCAGGCTTCAGAGGAACCCCTGATGGGAAATGGGGTGGGGGGAAAAAGGGGCAACTGCTTCTGCCCACGCAGCCTGGGGACCACGAACCCCGGCGGGCTCAGCCAGCTCAGCCCCCGGAGCTGGAGCAAGCAGTGCTGTGCACTGGTTTAGATTAAGGAAAACGCTGGAAAAAAATGGAAAAAACTGTTTCCAAGCGAGGTGAATCACGCTCTTGTACAGAGATCCCTGAAGAGCTGACTGCTGTTTGTAATAAAAGCACACACGGAGAGCAGGAAAACAAGCCATCAGGCTTAAAATGGAAGCGGCTTCGGAGGAGCAGGAGGTGCTGAGCACCCTTTGCTGCTGAACAGCCAGAGGGTTGATCAGATCGGGGTCCACGCGGAGCAATGACCGTGGAGAAGGTTGTCTAATGGCAGAGGGACACCTTCACTGCATCAGTGCCACCAGAGGAGCCAGCCCAGCACCCCCAAGCCTGCGCAGCACAGGGAGCTGAAACACCTAAAACTGCCACACTGCAAAATCCCACACCAGCACCAAACTCAAAGACTCTCCCCCAAACTCAGCTGCCACCAGAAACAGCCCTCTGGTCAGACCCCACCTCTGTGGCTTGCTTTAAAGCTGCTCTTGTCAAATCTAACCAGAGGACAGCTTTGCCCATGCTGAGACACCACAGCGATGGGGCCTCTGGATCACTTCTTCCACCCAAATCCACGGTTGCCTCACAAACCATCTGGGACAAAGCCTCAGACTTCAGCATTAACCCTTCTGAGGCCAAGAAAGGCTGGAAAAAAATCATCACAAGGGGCGTCCTATTCCCTTTGGTGCTGGTCCAAGAGGGGCTCATTCCAGCCTTGCTCATACCCACCCACCAGACCTTGGGCACTTAGTTTGCCTCAGTTTCCCCCTGGGGTAAAACAGGGGCAATGAAGGACACCCACTTCTGCAGGCCAGAGGGTAATCACAGGGATTGTTTTCACTTCTCTCATCTTCTACTCGTTGGATTAGGAAACAGTGAGAAAACCCCACGGAGCCGTGCAGCGTTCGGGCATTAGTGCTCCGGTTACCCCTTCGTGCAAAGCCACAAAGCGGTGGGGTTTCTCCCCAACTTCTGCCTTTGACCATGAGGAATCAGGCTGAGGGGACCCCTGCACGTTGTTTGCATCAGTCCTGTGCTCGCCCCTGCCTCCAGCACCGGGACATCCGCTAGGAGCCAGACAGCTGGAGCGCGTCCCCAAACCGCAGTAGGAGATGACTAATGCGCGTCATTAGGAATTATCCGCGCAGAACCCCCACGCACTCCGGGTTATTCAGCAATCAGACAGAAAGCAGTTTGTCTGGGATTGCCCCCTTCTCCCTTTGGCGGGGTGGAAAGTACAAAATACCCTGGTCCCCCTCCGGGACCCTTGCGGCACTTTTCCTCTGAAAAGCAAGTACAGCAAGTGAACAACACAGAGGGCAATGGAAAAAAAGATGTCTAGAAGGTTCACTGCTCCCTGTTACAGATATGCCCATTTTATACGGCAGCAGAAATCACAGGCTTCAAAATGTTTATCTAAAACCACCCACCTGGCAGGGAATAGCTTTTTTCCATCAGGATTTCTCATTGGTATTACCCTCTTCACACCCAAGTCAGCTCCACACACAGACAAGAGAAAGCCTCTTCAATCCCTGGGACTCCACTGCCTCTGCCAAGGTTTTCCCAGTCAGTGGTGCTCCCTCTTGGTCCCTTGTTTCTGCATCCCAGGTGGGGAAATCCCTGTAGATCTCCCCACAGAGACTCCCATCTTCATGGGGATATTTATGGACCCTCATCCTACTCCCCAAATGCAAACCAGAGGTGATAAAGACAAACTTCTTTTAGGCTGCTCAAAGACCCACAGAGAGCCCTAGAACATGAGCTGTACTTTATTGGAGTTATAAGCAAGCCTTGTCCTGCCTCCAACTTGCCAAAGAAAAGAGAGTCCAGAGGTAAGTTACTGAAAGAACAACTTTTAGGTCAGTCTGACATTTGATGTACATGGAAAAACATTTCTTACAAATATTGGATTTAATTGCCGTGGGAAAACTTGCCATCAAAATTAAGGTGGCAGAGAAGCTGCTGGTTGTCATCAGCTGTGACAGAGGCCACGTCAGCGCTGAGAACCAGCTTCACGCTGCCAATTGCCAAGTGCTATTTATATAAACTTATGTGCACATAAATAAATGAAAAATAAATGTTAATATAATTGCTCCTTTTTCCTGCCGTGCTTTGGTTCGGGATTTCTTAATTCTTTGGGGTTTCGCTTCTGATCCCACTCATCCTTTCCCTTAGTAATCACAATGCTGCTGTTTCTTTATCCTGCTGTTTCCTCCTTCCCCTCTTCAGAGCCATTTCCATAAACAAAGCCCTCAGTCCAGTCCAGGAGATGACCTGAAAGGACTCCTTCCAACCATGCCAGAGGATGCAGGAGGAGTAACGGAGTGATAAAAGGAATAACAGAGGAATAATAGTGCAGAGGTCACACTAGGAATAATGTCAGAATGATCCTTCTGTTCCCAAAGAACAGCTCCACTTTAACTCACATGCAGAAGGAAAAGGGTGTCCATGTCTATCCCTCTACCCTGCTTTCTCACAAGGCAGGGAGGCAGGACAATGTAGTGACTGATACACCTGACCAGGACTCAGGAGATTCCAGTTCAGCCATCACATCTGCTGCCAGCTACCCGGGCAATCTAAGAGAGGAAAATCATCCACACCATGCTGTTCTCATTTCCAGCTTGTTCTACCACATGCGGAAACTCAGCCTCAGTCCTAAACTCATTTGCAAGGAAAGCAAACTAAGAAAAGAAAGATTTGCAATTTGCCAAGGGATGTTCATTTCCTAAGACGATCTGATGCAAAATTATCGATATTTTGGGGAAGAAATATTTTGGAGCGCACACCACCACAGACTCTTTTCTTGTGTGGCCCAGGCCTACCAGGAATACAGTCTGGAAGGCTTCAAATTTCAAATTCTGTCTAGAGAACACTAAGGAACCCCTCCAGGAGACAGGAATGAGATAGCACTTCGGTTGTGTTTCTCTGCGGACCGAAAAACTGCTGCAAGCCACAAAGAACTGGCTAGTTAGCCAACACATTCTTGTTCAAAAGTGTTTTGCACTGGCAATTTGGAACACTGACTGAAGGATTCCCATGCCTCAGAAAAGCATTTTTTCACAGAAAGATTATTTTTATTAATCTAACAACTGAACTTCCAGACCCAAGTAGTTCTATGTGAGTGTGTTCCTGCAGGGCCTCACAAGAGGCACCAACAGTGAGAAGATAAAAAGGACATTTTAGCACCTAAATGCCCTGTGCCTCACTCCCTCTCCAAGAAGGGAGACTCTGCAGGGCATCCTTCAGCCCAAGCAGCCAACTGACCATGGGAAAAAAAATAAAAGGAAAAAAAAAAGTGAACACCAAGTACCAAAGGAACAACAAATCACGGGCACGACGACAGCACTTCCAAAGCAATGTCTCCCCCACATCATTTTCTATCCTAAAAAACAAAGAAAAAACAAAACAAAACCCTAAAGGGGACCCAAACAAGCCGATTAAACGTTTCTGAGCTACAAACACGAACCACGTCCCCGCTAATTCCACCTACTTTGGCCACTCCCCACCTCCCAGACTAGACTCCCGTGGTCCCACGAGCCAGACTTGTTCCAGCTAGACCAATTTAGTGAAGCAACAATCCAACACACTCCAACGCCCTTCGTCTCGTGGGGCCTGCTGGTCTGAATCCTCAGCTCCGGATGCGTGAGGAGAGCGGGACGCCGACTATCCACATCTCCTCCATCAGACAGCCCTGAGTAACACTGAGCACGCAGCGACAGCCGCTCCTCTTATGGGTAGAGAGAGAAACCATAAAGGAGGCAGTTGTTTTTCCAAGCATCAGTGTTGTAACGAGGAGGAAGGTTTGATCCCCTGATATAACAAAATTGCAGCCAACTGTTCTAAAGCTGTCTATCAGAGCACGACACAACTCTGTTGGTGATTTATAAATGAAGATACAGAGCGGGTGGGCTGTGGATACGAACTTCATTGCAAGATGTCATCTTCATGAAACTTTCGTGGACAATCAGTCAATGAAAAGCTTTATTTTCCCCTAACTAACTGGTTAACTGTGCATCTGCAGCATTTACAACACAGTTCTCAGATATGACAGCAGGGATTTTCCCCTCACCGCGCAAAACAAATATGTTACTTAAGAGAAGTCGAACATGCTTTGCTACCCTCAAAGCAACCCGAGATGGCTCAGCGCGGTCCCCACCCATCAACGTGCAGAAAATGCTTCCCTTGGAGCCACCCAAGGCTGCGCTGGGTTTTCTGCTTCGCCTGCAGCTGCAGAGAGCCAGCTCCGAATTTCTCTGGTCAGTCCTGTAAACATCTTGGACTTATTTCAGCACGAGCTGAACACAAATCCAGTGATTCAACTTGGACAGCTGCTACCGCCAGGACACACTTTGACACAAGACATGCTACGTGCGCACGTGTTTTCATCTGCATGTGTCTGGGAAGTCTAGAGGGATTCAGGAAAGGATTTTTCCCTCTCTGCATCCAGAGCTCTTTGTTTGTAGCACAAGTGCCATTAAAAAAATGCATGACAACAGTAAATGACAATTTGTTTTCCTCCTTGCTAGGCATTCAGCAGTTGCAAAGTTGACTGCAGGCTTCTTCTAAGCCACAGCACTGGAAGTGGAATTCCAAGTGGATTTGCTTCCGTGCTTCTCCAGCAGCTTCCCAGTCCTCTTAATTTTTTTCTCCCTTTTTTTCTTGCTATTTTGACAACTCAGTTCTTTCTTCGCAACTTTCATGTTCGCATAATATTTATTCCATACACAAACAGGCTATTAAATCCACTTCAGCTATTATATCAATGTCAGCAAATAATTTCTGACATTGCTCAAGGGACGTTTTGTTCACCAAAACAACTCTGAATGTGCAACAGGGCCAAAATGTTTGGGTTTAAGAGCGTAAAGATAAACACCAGTAATTAATAATTAAGCACTTTATATAAGAATGACATTATTCCTCCCCAAAGAGCCTGGGTGTCTACAGCTCAAAGTTGGCAGTCTGTCTTTCAAATATCTGAAGTCAAATGTGCACATAACAAATATTGCATTTTCATCAACGCTGTCAATACAAAACATTTGACTTACCCAAGTCTTAAAGCTGCACAGACTGTATCAAGTTCTACTACTCTAAATGCTAAACAGCAGTTAGACGTGTTTGGAGGTGGGAATTGAGATTTAAACCCAATTTCAGGCTCTATCATTGTGTTTTTGAATAATTTGGGGCATCACTCCTCTCTGCTCCTCTGTGATATAGGGATGCCTGTAATTTCCTTTCAGCTCTTCAAAAAGAGATCCTAAAGCTTATGCCTTGGCAAACTTATGGTGTTTCTGATGTACTGAGGTCCTGCAGCACTAGTTAACTTCAGTCCTAACATTTCAACTCTGCGCTGCCAGCATAGCAAGCACCTTGCCCGCCTCTTTGGTCTGCTGGAAGTCTGGGGTGGAACCAAGCAATGCCTTACCTGTTTATTGGAGTGGACACTGTTTTTATTCCTGTTGTTGTCCAGCAGCCCCCCACATTTGCCCAACGCTGCCAAATCCTTCATAATAGAGTTCAGAGCTTCTTCTTCATCTGCAAAAGAAGGAGAGACAACTGAAGTGTGGAAGGCAACCTCATCCCTTGAGCTACAGGGCAAAAATACAGCATTGCAAATACAAACTTTTAACCCAAATGCATCAAGAGCCATGATGTCAAGCCTTCCTTTTAAAAGAGGCATTGCAAGGCATTCCAGCCCATGGTGTCTTGGAAATACAGGTTCCTTCATCACAAGTAAGACAAAACCTCAGATCTTATTGCAGCCTTTCAGTACCTGAACGGGGCCTACAAGAAAACTGGACAGGGAATCTTGATAAGAACATGTAGTGAGTGACAGGACACGCGGGAACGTCCTTAAACTGACAGGGGGTCAGTTTCGATTAGATATTTTGACCAAATTTTCCACTGTGAAGCCCTGGGACAAGTTGTTCAGAGAAGCCGTGGATGCTCCATCCCTGGAAGCGTTCAAAGCCAGGTTGGATGGAGCAGCCTGGTCTAGTGAAAAGTGTCCCTGCCTATGGCATGGAGATTAGAACTGGAGGATCTTTAAGGTCCCTTCGAGAGCAAGTTTGTGAGGTGTACGGTGGTGCTCTGCAGGACAGAAACCTTCCAGGACTCAGAAAGCTCACAGCAGCAGATGATGGAGCACAGCACAGTTCTTCATCTCCTCCTTTCCTCCCTCTTCATTAAGGGTGCTCAAAAACCACGACTGATTTTCAAAACCAGAGGCAGCCAGAAACCACTGGGAGAGGGTAAGGAACTCAAGAGATAAAGTCAGAGATGCTGGATAGAAGAAAATGGAGAACTTTGGGTTCAGACTGAATGGGTCCTTCAACCTCCTCCTTTTTAACACTTTTACATCTATGGTTGTGGCCTCTTAAAGCAGCTATAAACTATTATACTGCAAAATACCAACCACAAGCACCAAGAGCCCTGTCAAGACCTAGGGCAGGGCACGCTCCTTAGGAGGGTGTGAGAACCCATTTCACACTCAAGACAAACATTAGGCACGTGCAGCTATTACTGCAAAAACACAAATACAGCTACAAATTTTGTCTAAAAATGAGCGTCTCCAAGGACGGAACCACCCCTAAGCCAAGTCAGACTGCAGACTTCACTCAAAGTCCACAAATATGTGAAAAATGACAAAAATTATATGAAATCAGGCAGGACTAGACCCAAACACTGAGGCTCTTTCCCGAGGGATGTGTATGTCCTGGATCCTCGTACTCAAATACAATATCATATCCCCTTTCTGCTCCTCCTGCTGGGTTCTATCAAGACCGAAGCTGTGAAATAAAAAAGATGTGAGAAAAAGACTTGTCACACATGCTGTGCACCCAGAACCATCTCATTAAAGAAATAAGGGGGCAAACAGGGGGGAAAAAATGTTTAGAATCCAGAATTGCTCAGAAACAAGCTCCAGTGCCTGCAACAGACTAACAGGAGCATGCTTACATTTTCCTGTAGGCAATGTGTGTGTATATATATTTAATATATAAACAGATATCTAGACATGGATATTAAATATATAATTGATAAAATAATAAAATTAATTTCAAGATACATGAAAATACAACCCCTTTTCCCTTCCACATTTCCTCATTTATTAAAAACACAGATATGTTTTTCCAAAGGGGTAGCAGGGAGAGCAGCCTGAAATGCTACAGGTAAACACTCAAGAAAAAGGTAATTTTCAGTTCTAGTTCAGAAAAAAAACCCAAAACACCAAAAACCAAAAACACAACAAGAATGTCCCCATATTTTGGGTTTAGGGTATTTTTCTTTTGTTGTTGTTGGTTTGGGTTGTATTTTTTTTTAAAGGACCTTTGGGACAAGCACAGTTTTCCACACAGATTCTGTGGTAGGAAAATACCCAACACACACACACGCAAAAAAGGAAAAAACTCTTTTTTTTTTTTTGTGAAAGGGGAAAGGAAAGGGGGGGAAGGACAAGCTAAAACAAACCCACAAAAACAAAACCCTTTACGCTGCCCTCCAGGAATTTTCCGCCAAAGCTCTAATCTCTACAGTGCCACTCACCCCTTTCTTTTTTCCAGCCCGAGTGACAACAAAAGTTTCCTGAGCTCCCTGACACAAAACACAATCCATAAGGTCACGGGCAAAGAGGCCTTCAACAGGCAGAGCCAGAGCCAGGCTTTTGCTGCCAAACCCATCCAATTCACCACCACCCTTCCACCTCCAAACCTCCCTGGCAGCATCTTCCAAGAGATTCATCTCTGGTCAACCCACCAGTGCCCTGCAAGGATGGTCCAGAACTTGTCCCAGGGAGGGACAGGAGGATTTGCTGCAGGTCAATAATAATAAAAAATAATAATAAATCAACAAATAGGGACAGGCTAATTTCAAAGTTTACTGGAGTGGCTGCAAGCTGCACCTTCCATGCATCCCAAGAGAAAGACTCGGCAGCCCCCAAGAGCTGGCCCAAGCTCCCCACGGACCACTTGTGACAAGTTGTTTACTGAACGACAAAGGAAGCAAGGCCAATTTCCCTTGGACTTTGGTCTTCTCCTTAAACAAGGTTCCGTGACATTGCCCTCAAGGCAGTGAGTTTTTCTCCTCTACCTACCCATCATTTTTGTCAATACTTTTTGCAACACAGTCTCCCGAGTCCAGCCAACACAGGTTTAAAAATTCCCGGTGCTGCAAGCCCAGATGCATTATTATAAAAGTCACATTTCTTAAATTCAGCCAATTTTCAGAAATACCCAACCATCAACCTAAGCAGCCAAGAACCCGTGGTGTATAACTGGGCTCCAGCTCTCTTGAATCAGTTACTGAAGAACAAAAAGAAAAGGAAAGAGAAGCTGTTTCTCGTATTTGACTGTCCACTGAGCATCTTGGTTCCTCTATCTACTAAAAAGCCAATGCTAGAGAGGATTCTGAAGACCACTTGAGGATTTTTAGTTATAAAACATGAGTGTTACTTGTCAAAAAAACCTGAAATTCACATCCATGCCATCACTGCTACAAAATAAGGTAGGAAAACTTCTCCCTGTATGAGCAGGAAAGGTTGTTTTCTGCTGCTGGAGTGACTTAAGCGCAGGCAGAAGTACAATATTTCCTTGAACTAACGTATTTATATGTGCTGAAGTATTTTTCAACTACTTTTAACGGTGTGTTTTTAGTCCAAGAGAGCTGCAATTTCAGAAGGACAATGACCAAAGCCTCAGCTGTTCAAAACAAAAACCCCCACACCGTGGTCTGAAGCAACTTCTGAGCAGGAGCACGATTTGCATCATCGGTTGCAAAACCGACACTTCCCAGTGCTCTCCATGACAGCTTTGCACAGGCACTGATGCCTTCCAGACTAAACCTCTTGCCCATTCTAATTACTGCTCTTGGGGTCTCCAAGCTGACTCCCAAGAAGGGTGGAGAACTTTGTTCCGTGGAAATAAGCAGACAGCTCAGCCAGTTCAGTCAAAATTCAAACAAGCACTGGAGCTAACTGGATAATTAAATCCAAATGCCACTTCCAAGCCTTTCCAGCAAAAGGGGCGTCACAGGCTGCTCGTTCTTCATTTGGCTTGGTTTGAGTGAGGAGAGGGTGCGGGTTGGACGGCTCTCCCAGGGACAAAATGCCAGTCATCAGGAATCCCATGCCCAAGGGGCAGGCAGGATCAGGTTCTCCTGATCTAGCCCTGGCAGGACTGAAGTTTTCTCCAGCCTTGTGAGAAGGAAGCACTGAGATTACACAGCAAACATCTACCCATGGCTCCAGAACAAAACAGGTGTGAATTGCACACCACCCATGAAGTATCCTCAGAGCCTGGATGGACTTGGAGACTCATGCAAATCCTTCTGCAACATGGGCAGGTTCCTGCACCTGAACAACGTTCTGGCTCAGCTTCAGTCTTGCACTGTTTTGTACAAATTTAATTACGGTATTGTAGGTTGATGTCTGCTCTCTCCCCAGCACATAGAGAAACAGGATTATTTCTACCATGGGAGACCAGGACGAAAAAAAAAGCTGATTACAGAAACAACAAAAATGAAACATAAAAATAAATTGTGCTTAGTGCTGTCCCTCTGTCTCCAGTGTCTCTTCTTCCATCTTCAGTTCTGTCTTTATTTTCAGCTATTTCACTTAGTAGGAAAATTCATTTCCTTCTTCCCTACTTCTCATCAACACCCCAACTTTATGCTTTTAAAAGCAACTTCCTGAGACAAAGCTCATTCAACCAGCCCATCCAACCATGGACCATTTCCAACCAAAAATAACAGATGTCTCAAAGATATTCATTTCCCAGAGGTTTGGGGGTGGGGGGAAATATTGCCAGTGACATCAAAGAGAGGAACACACAAGCAGTAAGCCAAGAGCACTCCCAGGAAGCAAGGACCAGTGGAGCTACAGGGGATAGGGGACAACTGGGTTTATATTTTTATTAAAGTACACTCATTCGTTTTGGCAGGATCTTATATCCAAACCAGAATACCTCCTTCTCTCTCATCAAATCTTCAGTACTGCAAGATGTTAAGACTTGCAAGTCCCAGGCACTGCCAATGTGAACGTGGAGCATTTGGCACTCGGGAAAAATCAACCAGGGAGCGAAATCAGAAAGCCAGAAGATGACACATCTCTCTGCCCTTGAGATACACGTTTCCGGTGCTGCTACGTGGCTTTGGTTCCAGCATGCGTGAGGCAGAGAGGAACCTGGAGTTTCAGTCTTAGTACAGCCTGTTCACTGCTCATCCAGAAGGAAAAAAAAAAAAAAACAAAACAAACCCAAAAGGGAGAAACAGAAAGCCTGAAGGTCAACACGGACCACCCAAAACAATTCAAGAGTCAGGAGTGAAAGCAAATGAAGAAGGGACAAAGGAATAATTTAGCTGTGCTCAGATGGTCTAGACAGTGCTGTTATTGTTGGCTTCACTAATAGGTCATTACTAAGAGGCAGCTTATGGTAGTTCCATGAAGCTGCTTCCATCAACACTGCAAAAACAACAACAACAAAAAAAAGGCACCAGCTGGATGAAGCCCACAGAAAGCCTGTAGAGGTAAAGCAGAGTCCTGTGAAACACGGTGAGTCCTGATCTTGGCCTCTCACACACCCCAGGCAGAGTCAGGGCTGGGAAGAGTCAGGGAAAAGTCCTGGGTGTTGCAGAAGGGAAGAATATTGTCCCGTGAGTCATTCCTGAGCGAGGCTGGAGCGCGTGGCCTTGGGGCTCTACGTTGTCACACACGCACATTTCCATGTGGATCCAGGGAAAAACCACAGACGTGACCACTCGTGGCCACTGAAGATCCCACCGTGCTTTTCACAGCCGTGGTGCTGCTAGTCCCGTTGAGTCTTTGTGCCTGTGTAAACTCCACTGCCAGTATCCACCTCTCCAGAAGGAGATGAAAGCACTCGGGATATCCCAAGGCAGAGGGAGAAATTCTGTGAGGGCTGAGAGGGGATGAAGAGAGAATGGGGAGCCCGATAGCAGTGCTGTCACCTTCAGTAAAAGCCCTTTCAAAAGGCAAGGCTTTGGACATACAGCTGCAAAAATACTGAAATGCAATAAAACACAGTGAAAAGAAACCATGTGACAATGACACTGACAATCCTGACTTTAGTTTGCAGAGACGTCAGCTTTCCATTTTCTCTGGTTTTTGAAAATATACAATTTTCAGATACTTATAATTTACCAAAGAGAACTGAAAGCCAAGATTCACTACCCCAGCATCACTCAGTACCTGCAAAGGGCAGCCCCTGTCCTGATGGACTTTCAGCTGCGCTGTCAGATGGAAAGACAGATGAGCTGTTTTTTATGTCTCAATTGATGGACAGAAATCCGAGACAGACAAACAAAAAGCCTTGCTCAAGACCACATGAGTCTGCAGTCAGAGCTAAATTCATTAACAGAACTTAAATGCAGAAAGGACTTAACCTGATCTGGCCCTCCTGGCTCTTTACAAGGGCCACAGAAATTCATTTACCAGCCTCTACATCCCTATCTTGACCTGGAATCAAACAGAACAGCCTCTTTCAGAAAGTCTTAGTCTAAAGAGCTCACGTACTTAATCCAATAACCTCTTTGCAACTAATATCTCAATTCCAGTTTGAGCACAGCTCGCTTTGTATGCCACTCATTAGATCTCGATATCCCCTGTATCTTACAGACCCCTCTATTAATAGACACTCCCCATCTTCTGCAAGTATTCACAGACTGCAATCTCATCCCCTTTTAACCCTTCTTCATTTAACTAAATGGAAATAGCTTCTTACACTAGAGTAATCCTTCATTCACTCATTTCTTCAGCTCTTTCCAGATGTTTTTTTTTAATTTAATTTTTTTTATGAAGACAAGAGAGAACATCAGAAGAGTACATAATGCTCAGTGGCCAAGGCAGCTTTTCATGTGAGCATGGGGTAACAGCAAACTTGGCCAACAGGCCTTCATCAGAAGGTCAATGTCAGACCAGTCCAGGTTTGCTTTTCTGATCCAGAGAACAGGACAACACTCACCCATGTGAAAGCAAATGAAAAAGTCAAAGAACTTGCTTGTGAAGACAAATGCTACTCTTTCTCCAAAACCCAGAGGGAAAAAAAGGCTTGGAGATGAAGGGAAACCCATGCCTTGGAGTTTCCTCAGTACCTGCAAACACAGTCCACAGGCATGTCCTGCCACCAGGACTCAGCCAATGCACAAGATACCGGGGCAGAGGTACCAACACAGGATGGACCTGATGATCTTAAGGGCTTTTTCTAAACTAAATTATTCTGATTCTAAACAGAACGGATCAATTAGTAAGTAAACCCCCATCACAGTGACTGTCTCAGTCAATGCCAAGAAGAGACCAGTGAGCTAGAAGTTCAGGAGCCTGATTTGGACAGTAACAAAAACCCCCTAACCTAGCAAAGAAGGGACCCAGACACTCTGACAGGCAGGTAAAAATACTGCTTTGGAACTCAGCACCCTTGGAAGGGCCATCTATGAACGACCTGTGGCAACACAGAACTGCTGCCTGCCTGCCTCCATCTGCTGAGAGATGCAGATAAACCTCCACATAAATTCAACCCACATGCACAAAGCATTTTGCCACTGTCTGGAGCCGTGTCCAGAATCTGATAAAGAGAAAAATTATCCAATTACCCTCCCCCAGTCCAGATTGCACTGCAGCAGACACACCAGTGGAGCATGTTCCCTTTGCAACTCAGCAAAGGCTCACCAGCAGCTGGATCCTGCTGCCATTCTCCCTCCTGCAACCCCACCCAAGGGATGCCAAGGTCACCCCTGTGGAGGACTCGAGGGCAGGGCACAGCCCAGCAGGTCAAACAGCGCAATTATACAGGAGGAAGTGAGGAAAGACCCTCCTGATACGCAGGATTTCTTGGCAGGAGTTTGCTCACTGACATCTTTAAGCTTGGGACACGTGAGCTTGCATAGAAAACTAACGCTGTGAAGTGCCTGGGGTTCTTGAAAGCACATTTCTCCTTATTAAAGAACTATGATGCTAAAGGGTGCACCAGAGGAGATTATTAATACTTCACCTGACAAATCAGTGGTAACTCCTGCTCTCCATAAATTACATCAGGTTCGATTTTTAATTTAGCTTTTATAGCACAAATCAGTAACTGCTTTGTGAAAAGAAATAAAACCAAACTCATCAGAGGCTTTTGACAATTACAGATGTCCATTGTGCCAAATGCCCAATAGAACATCTGTGGGTTACACTGTCTCACAGACCCTTTCCTCAGGGGTAAAGCCGAGCTTCTGCCTCCTATGCCCCTTCTACCTCATGCTATTGGAAAAATTGCACAGACAGACTGGAGACCAAGTTTAGATCAAAAACAACCCTTCCTTTTACATCCCCTTGCAAAAGGAGACAGAAATCAGTGCTCAGGAACGGGTTTGGGGGAGAAAAGCAAGCTTAAGAAAAAGTTGGTTTTAAAATATTAATTATTAAAACTGTGTATTGCATATATGACTGAATCTGATCATCAGTAACATGACCCAACCAGTCCCCAAAGCACTCATGAACACAAACAAGCAAACACCTCCAGTGTCATACAGACATACTAAGACTTAATAAGAGCATTGAAAAAACAGCAAAGCAGATTAAACTGGAACATAAATTCACATGTTATGGCATAACCTACTTGATACCCAGGGTGTGAGATCATGAAGAACTTCAACTGCTCCCTGAATTTCCCCCGGAAAAACCAAAAGCAAAGGCTTTTTACTGGGACTGCACCTAAGCTTAGGAGAGGTGAGAACAATGCCCTTAAAACCCCAAGTGATCAGTACCTTGCAAACTCCAAAACATTTGGAATGGCAAGTTTTAGCACATGTGAACGTTTCAGTGGTTAAGCCTCAAATCATACAAGAAATTTCTCTTAACGAATGAGAAGAGCTGTGGCACAACGCCCCAGGGACTTCTGCAATGGAAAAGGACTGAGGACTGCAAAGGTGTTTGGTTTAGCTCAGCAGCGAGGGAAAGCAAGGTTACATCTGTGGTTCACCACAACCCTCCACTCCCAAAATAGCCATCCCTCTGACAGCGCCACGCGCAGTAAAATTCCAGGGATTAGAGCCACTGGCAGAGCTTCCCCATGCTCTGCAACACGCCGCCCTCCTCCACAGCCCCATCCCCAGCACCACACGGCCCCTGTACATCCCTGTGCATGCAGAGGGTGGTGAAGCCGGGGTAAAAAGCCATTTTCCCCCAGGATAAAGCCCGTGCAATATCCTGACAGTCATTCTTCTCCTTCCTTCTCTTAGGTCTCCTCCTCCAGCAGCACAACCTGTGGAGGTCCAGCCATGGCATCCCACACCCTTCAACTCTCCTTGGCTAACGGGGCAAATGTCTGGGTTAAAATCAGGTGGCATTTGATGCGGGGAAGATTTGCTGAAGAGAGCAGAGTTCGGAAAAATAGCTGCTGCCCACCACATCCAGCCAGCAACTTGGATCCTGGAGCAGGAGTTGTGATGGTCTGGTAGTAAACACGCCAGTTCTTGGTGGTAAAAAGGGTTTCAGTGCTCCCTCAGATGCTCCTCATCAGACTTGTGCTCCAAAACCTTCCCCAGCTCCATTGCCCTTCTCTGGACTTACTCCAGCACCTCAATGGCTTTCTTGTAGTCCAAAACTGAACACAGGAGTCAAGGTGCCTCCACCAGTGCCCAGCACTGCCCTGGCTCTGCTGGACACACTATTGCTGATACAGGCCAGGATGCCACTGGCCTTGTTGGCGACCTGGATACCCACTGAAGGTGTAACTGGTTTGTCTGTTTTGCCTCCAAGCACTTCTAAACTCGGCCGTGAACCAGGCAGGTGCTCATGAACCCATCAGAGGAGAGCAGCCAACAATGACCATGCACATCAGTCCCCTGCTACTGAAGCTCACAGAGACACCCAAGCATGGCAGAGGTTAAAAAAGCCAGTCTCTGTTAGCCAAAGAGCAAGGATTTACCCCACGGAGCACCAACATAAAACTTAACCCAGCCTTGACCATCCCAAAGGCTTCCCAGCCCTGAACAGGTTTCTGCACTGGAGCACTGGGGAACATGGGAGGCAGAGACAGGAACAGGGCAGGAGGAGTCAGGGCTTCCCTATGAAAGCACAGGGTGCTACAAGATAAGCTGGGCTAAATCTTTGCCTCTTCGAATCACTCAGGTTGGACAGGATCCTTCAGATCTTGGACAAACAGGTTGTTGTTCATTTGTTTTGGCAGATTAAAGTTAGTCTAGGAGAGCTGCAAGCAGGGGCTAGACCCGTAGAAAGCAACATTCACCACAAAAATCTAACCACATTTAAGAAAATTTTGCATGTCTATAGCTCTGCTACTCCTCACCACTTCAAAGGTACCAGATACTGGTTCCTCTCCCATCCCACAACAAACTTCCACAGCTTTTTTTGCTGTGCCCTTTGCTCTAAAGACACTAATTATTTTTTTTTCAGTGGATTATTCCTATTAAATTAAATTTGGGGCAATTTCTCCAGCAGTTTTCCTGCTAAGCTTAAATTTTTTTTCCTCCTAAAGAAGGGCTTATGTGCCTACAAGGCAGCATGGTTTTTTCCACCTCTATCGTTTTGGTCTAATAAAAGATATTACCTCTCCCCACAAGCTGTACCTCTCTCTTGAGCACACTTGAAAGGAGAAAAATGTTTACCCAGAAAGAAATGTAGCTGGCAAGTTATTTCCCCTGACTGCCTCGATACCTCTGAAGGTTATTTGCGGGCTCATAAAGAACTCTTTCTCCCTCCCAGCCCAGCTACTTGCAGTGCTCAAAGCCACAGCCCAGAGCCCGTGAACTCCTAACCTGTTGCTGCAGCAACTGCTGCAATGTCCCAAATATGATGCAGGTCCAGTCCCACATTCCCCAGATACCCAAAGCACCTGGCACGACACTGAACTGGAGCCCTGATGCAACGAGTATGGTGCCAGGAAAGGGAGGAGACACAGGCACCTTTTAACTCAGCCACCTCTTGAAAGTAAAAAAAACCTGAGCTAGAAAGCCTGATGTGTCTTATTATAACAAAGTGCTGGAGATCACCTTGAATTAATTTTTCTTTAGTAGCTCTCAGCACATAAAGAGCAAGTTAAGAACGATAGGGAAGTGAAGAGCAAAACCATTGCCTTAGATTGAGAAATGAGGAAAACAGCATGGGAGAGCTGAGACATCAATGCCTCTGTGCACGGGGACAGGGAGAGTTGGTCTGCTCACCCCCAAAAGCTTGGGCAATTCTCTCCATTTCAATAGGCCCTAAAAAACCAATTAATTGGCTTAAATGGCCAGACGATGGCTGTGCAAACAGGCCCCCTCCTCCTTCAGCAAACTCCTGTGGCTTCTGCCAGCCCAGCCTGCAGTTGTCTTCTCCTCCAAACATACTCACTCAAGGCAATACTATAAACAAGCATCATTCTCCCATCTCCCACACCTCAGATGACCTTTCTGCTGAAGCAAAAGCCACACTCGCTCCATTAAAGACAAACTTTTGAGTTACATGTACATACACTGAGCAGAATAGATCAGCCTTCCTGGAGTTTTTATCATCAGAAACACACGTGCACGAACAAAGCATTTTGTAACCACAATTAAGAACACAAATCATTTTAAAACAAAACAGATAAAAGTTAAGCAACAAACAAGCTGGTGCTTTTTCTACAAGCTTCTGTGGTTCTTTCAATATTACTTTTACTATGATGTCATTTTAACACCTATTGGCCATGGTCTTTCCAGTGTGTTGCACTGGAGACATGGACATCTTTCAAAGTGTTATAAGCACACAGTGGTCCACAGCTGCATTTTGATCACTCTACAAAGAGGTCTTGGACCCTTGAGGAGAGGTGGCAGATGGAAATGGGCTGCGAGCTGAAAGAATAGAAAGACCTAGTGCCAAGGACTGAGGCTGACCCCAAGCTGGCACATGTAGAGATACTGTCTTGGACTTGCCACAGCACTGGGATCCCAGAGCTGCACAGGGCTGGTCCAAGCACTGCATGACACAACCAAAGTGCTCTATCAGAAGTGCAGCCCATGGAGACTGGAGACGCCAGAAGTCCCCACTTCCCCTCCTGTGGTCTCCAGACAAGGTCACGCAACTTCCCTAGAACATGTCTAGGAGTGAACAGGGCTGTGTTGAACTTTGAGACACTGAGTGGACTATGAACAGGATCCTAGGAAGAAAGGCAGGCGTGGAACAGACCGTCGGAGATCACCACCCAACACATCTCTTCTGTGGTCCATCAAAAGGGAATCAGTGACATGACTGTATATTCTGTGCACTTAAATGTTCCCTTATCCCAGTTCGTGGAGGAAACAAACACACATAAGAGGGGGAGAAGTTAAACTAATTAACCCTAAAAATTTAGGCCAAATTTCTGTGCGTCACCAAAGCTGTTGCAATGCTTCTTTAGCTAACAAGCACCACTTAGTAACACTGATGGAGATACACATCACATCATCCACCTTGTCCCAACAGTCAAGCCACAGACCAGGCTCAGGACCACCACATGATCCTCTCTGGATGCAGCCTGGCAGGTCTAAGTGGTCCCTCCACAGGGGTGGACGCTGTCAGTGATGCTGTAGCAATGACACCTGGGGAAGGGGGGCACACACAGCACCTTCCGCCCACACACAAGCACAAGTAGAACTGCAAACCTGCACAAGACTCCTGTTGATTCAGCTCATGCTCACAAAAAACCAGTCACAGTGCAAAAGGGGGGCTCTCTTCCCTACAGAGCTCCCACAATTAGTGCTCCCCCAGTGTATCCATATGATGTTCACAGCTGGCAGGCTGAAGGCACCTCGAGCAGGTTCTATCAACCACCCTCTGCATAAAAAGTCATCAAATTGACAATTTCCTGAAAACTGGACTGGAGCCAGTAACTCCCCCTCTCCTGGTGCTCAGAGTGAGTCTGAACTTTCCTTCTCAAAAAAAAAAAACCAAACCACATTGCATTGACAAAGGAGTGACTTTTGCCTTCAAATTGAAAATGTTTCTAAAAAATTTGGGGGTTTTTCAA
Source organism: Sclerurus mexicanus (assembly GCA_013396755.1). Lineage (NCBI taxonomy): Eukaryota > Metazoa > Chordata > Aves > Passeriformes > Furnariidae > Sclerurus > Sclerurus mexicanus. Next base: position 2,140,213 of record VWZF01003861.1, read on the forward strand.
CAGGGAGTTTAAACTGAAATTTGTCATTCTTTATATTGGAGAAGCAGGTCTGGACTTTCTCTTCCCTTCCTTTTTTTTTTTTTTAAACTTAGCTTTAAATTGGTTCTCTCCCCACAAAACCTCTCTTCTAGGTAACAGAAAGAGCAAAAAAAACCAGAGACAAAGTCAGGATGGGGTAAATACCACTCTTTCTCCTTTTTCTGTGGGGGAGGACAAACAGATAAGGCATGGCAGTGGCTTCACACTTTTAATTTTTTTAATTCAAACCACTATTAGACTCTGAATCACGTTTCTACAAGGCTTTTTATAAGCACAGGATGAGGGGGAATGGCTTCAAACTGACAGAGGGAAGGTATGGATTAGCTATCAGGAAGAAATTCTTGACTGTGAGGGTGGGCAGGCCCTGGCACAGGGTGTCCAGAGAAGCTGTGGCTGCCCCTGGATCCCTGGAAGTGTCCAAGGTCGGGTTGGATGGGGCTTGGAGCCACCTGGGCTGGTGGAAGGTGTCCCTGCCCATGGGAGGGAGGCTGGAATGAGCTGCTCTTTAATATCCCTTCCAACACCAACCATTCTGTGATTCTAGCACGTTTGCAAGGACAATCTCTAAATTTAAAGGTGTTCCCCACCACCACTTCCTTTTATTTTTATTTTTTTTTTAAGGCACCATTTCAACCAGCCCTGAAAAGTTTTGGGTGAACTTGTGTAAATGCTGCAAATGTGCAAGTAAAATGCTCAGTTTCAAGCAGGACTTTTCTGAGATCTTTTGTCATTTCTTGGGTCACCAGGTCAGGAAGCCGTTTCAGGAGATAAATTCAGGCTCCTCTCTAATTTGCCTCTTCTGGTGAAAGAAAGAGGACAATCCAAGCTCCATTAGCAACATGTGTTAATTGAGCACTGACACTCCCGTGAGGTAGAACCCAGCCTTGCTCTTCAATCTGCTGAGCTTTCTCTTCAGCACAATTAAAGAAGAGGAGCAGAAACCCCTACAGCATCTGGAACTCCTACTGCCTGGCTAAATGGCTTGTAGACCACTTTGGAATTGGTTTAGTGGCCAATGCTCATCCTGCAAAGAGCCTTCTCAGACTGTGCCCTGCTCATAAAAGCACGAGATGCTGGCTGAATCCCAAACCCAGCAGTGCTGCTGTCAGTAGGGCAGAGGTCTGCTCATGGTCCTTTAGCAGGGATGGGAAGATATCAGGGAATCCCTCCCGCTGTGTCCTACCTGGGAGACAGGTTACAGGCACAGCAGAACAACAGGGACGTTCTCCTGTGAGTAAGGTAAGATTTTGCAAAAGCAATGGGATAAGTTTGATGGCCAATGCAGGAGAAGCTGAAGGGGGGCTGGGGCTCTCACACTTATCACCCGCTCATGAGAGACAACAGCACTGATTCGATTATTCATGTGCTAAAACAGAGAGTCCAGCCAAGTGGTCCTGATTTCTGACATAATTAATTCTCTTTACGAGATAGTTCTTATCTATAATTCTATCATTATGTAGCTCCAGAACTACAAATAATTCCCACCTTAAAAAAGTCTCCCTCAGCACCACAGAGCATCTGGTACACAACTACTCCAGCAGAAGAGGGAGAAGGTGCAAGTAATCCAGGTCACTGATTGGAACAGCAATATACTCAGGCTCTGGTTGAAACGGAAAATCCCTTGGGACAAGAGCTACAGGGAATGAAGATGCTCTGCCCAGAAATAGAAGGCAGGTGTGGAAAGAGGTTCCAGCTAGAACATGACCCACCAGCTCACACTGACATCAAGAAGAGAATTTCTCCAATTTTGGCACCATTACAATACCAAAAAACCCCAAAAATTAGAAAGCAATCCAGCCAGACCATCTTAGCAATGTCTGCCTTTCTTGACATGCTTGGTAGTCCCAACCAAAACTAACATTCTGCAGAAAACAATTTCCTTCAGGGGAATCCAGTTCTTACCCATCTTTCCATCTACATCAGGCCGCCATTCCACTGGTCCCAGACACTTGTACCTTATCCTCCGCTCTCAAGCATCCACCCTGTAACAAACATACACAGAGGTTACAGATTCATTTTGACATGTTAGTGATGTCACTGTACAGGACTTTACACAAAGCCTTTCCCAACCCTCACCTGGGCTGGAGGAAGGAGGAGAACCATTCAGTAAGGAATTGAGACCAGGGGTCTGCCCTCCTCCACACACCTCAAATGTAACACTACAAACCTGGTACCTTAATGGTTTTAAAATCTTGGAATAAACAACTTATACTTGTGCCATAGGCCTCCTTTTCTTAAGAGCAGAGCTTTTTTAATACATTATTTTTTTAATGTATTTTTACTAACCTTAAAACAATACCATCTTTAGCACAGTACATTCTGCAGCATTCCTATGGAATAACAATTACCTGGGGAACAGACTGAGAGTGGGACATGGAAAGACAGTCCCAGAGGCAGCCTGAATAAAGGCAGAAACCTAAATTTAGGCCTTCCAAATACCAGCCAAGGTTCCTCAAGGCTGAACCAGCTTTGCTCAGACTGCACAGGAGAAAAGCTGAGTCTAGGCAGCTCTGAGCAGCAGTGTATGCCCCATATATCCCTTGTGGCAGGCATGTCCCTAGGAGCCCTTCCAGAGTTTCTCTTTTAACCATCAACACCAATGCAGGAATGGCTTCAGCTACCTGCCACACTGCATTTAGCCAAACCTCTTCACCCAGTAAGGCTTAGGGATTTTTTGGTCACTGAGAAAGTAAAAGAGACCTGAGCATGCTGGAGCCAGTCCTGCTCCCTTGAGAAAAAAAATCCTTATTTTAGACTGAATGAAAGCAAAACCCATGTGAAGGGGGACACCTTTTAAAGAGCACTGTGATAGAAAACATCGCCAAAGTCCACTTTAGCTGCCTGGTAAGTCCTCAGATTTCTTGGTCATAAATCTGTGGATAGCAGAAGAAAAATGAAGACATCCCAAGTAGTTCATCAGACTCGCAGAGAGAATAAGGCATCCCTGTCCTGCAGTCACTGCAGGGTGCCCCAAAGTCAACGAGAGCCGTGTGCTCCAGGACACCAACACACATTCTGGAGTATTACATATGATACACTGGTCAGAAGCGGCAGGAAAAGGCGCTTCGAAAACCTCCCAGCTCGGCCAAGTCAATTCAAACACGACGACGAATCTGAAGTGAACGGGGAACGGTCACAAGCGTGGATTTAAAGTGGTTTTCTGCAAGCCCTGGCGCCGTGGTGCTGGCAAGCAGGAGGATATTTATCCAGCCTATTTTGAGAGAGACGAGCAGGAAGGGAAAGCGATAAGAAGGCAGCAGAGGCGGAGATGTCCGTGTGCCCCTAAGTGTGTTGTTCCTCCTACGGCTGCAGCTTCCTCTCAGGACATCATCTCTTAGGGGACTCTGCTCTGTCCCTTCGCCAGACAGAGGAGGAGGTGAGGAAGTAACTAAAAGGCTTGAAAGGTTAAAAATCCTACCCTGAGAAGGAACTGGTCAGCATACGAAACGCTGATTCAAGAGGGAGCAGAAAACCAGCAAGAAGGCAGGGTAAAAAAAATCCATCTGATTAGAACAAGAGCAGGAAACAGCCCAAATCTTCACTCTTGCTTTCAAAATTGATGCGACACTTCCAGCAATTAAGCTTTGTGCAGAGCTTGCACTGAGGGCCACAGGCAGATAGCAGATTAGCTGTAAATTCCTGGGATAGCCCAGGTTAACTCTCCTATCAGCGTAACAGATTTTTCTAATGGCTTTCTGGAGGCCTTCCAGACCTTTCCAATCCATATCTAGTCACAAAAACATGCCCCTACAGGAACTGTGCAAACGAACCCTGGAAAAAACAGGTGACCTTTCCATCAGCAGAGCCCTATCCTGTGCTGTTCTCCATCACCTCTGCCATGGCAAACCCCTGAGACCCCACTGCCCAGCTCTCCCGAGCAAACCAGCCCCTGCACGCAGGGCAGGAAAGCTCCATGGATACACGAGAGGGGGAAAAAAAAAAAAGGTTTTCTGTTTTAGCAGATCTCTTCAACCCTGAGGACGGCCAGCCTTCAAACTGGACTGCAAACACTGCTGATTTCCGTGGCTTCCCAAAAATACATACCAGCAGCTTCCTGTTACAGAGGGACAAATTCCTGTTTCTAGTACAAAATCTGTCCTTTTATTATCTCCCTTAAAAAACGGAGGGGCGGGGGCGGCAGAGGGGAGAAAAGGAAAAACAAAAAAAATAAGAGGGGAAAAAAAGGAAAAATCCTTCTCCTACTCCAATGCAATTCCAAGCAACTCCCCCCATCTCCTCCCCACTAAGGTCCCTGATCAGAGAATTCAGGTGTTGGCAATTTGCAACACAAACCAGTGAGCAGCTGAAACTGCTTCCAGAGCCCACAGAACCATTGTAAACCTACTCCAAATCTCCACTGCCAGTCTCCCTGGAAGGCACGTCCTGCCTGGGTCAGCAGGTCCTACACAAACGCCTCCTACCAAGCAATAAGAGAGCCCAGCAATGTCTTGGCTCCCAGGGATGCTGGGGTGATGTACTTGTCGTATGTCAGGTTTGTGCTGTGCACTCAAGAGACTTTTTCTGCTCAAGAAACTGCTGGAAGTTACTAAACCTGCAGGAATCCCAGTATAGATGCTCCCATGTAAAAGCAGCTTTGGTTCGTCTGAGCTGAACTCCATTCTGCAAAGTGGCCCAAGTTCATTACAGCCACATGAGTGCAGGGTATCAGTATCTAGGTGAGAGCCATGTGAAAGGTTATTAATCTACTCTGAAAATCAAACCCAGTTCTTCCCTTTTCTTCCCATACTCCTGGCTGGGAAGGGATTAACCAAGGCTGAGCTCAAAGGAGACAGCAGCAGTGTCCTGTTCAGCTATGACATGTCTGTAAGACATGCAGTCACACATGACTCCTGACTCCGTGCATTTAAGTTGCAGAAAGCAAAGCAGGGGAAGACAAAAAGATGACTAGAAGATTTACTGGGAGAAAGGATGTAGGATGCGGGTTAGGAAAGTGCTGGAGTCACCTGCAGTGAAATAGGATTTACAGTATCACCTGCCCCCAAAAAAGGGGTCTTCTTATCCCACAGAGGCTCAGAATCCAACATAAAACATGGATTCTAAGTCAGGATGTCTTGCCACCACTGCAGCACAAGCAAGTGGCATCTACCTCTGTGGTTTATCACCCCCAGGCTTCCAGGGAAAGCAGCACCTACTTACTCCTGCCTCAGCACCACTTGACACTTCGGTTTGAAGGTGTAGGGACACACCACTGTAAAAAAATAATAATAAGCCACAGTTGCCCCTGAAATAGGGCTCAGCTGGAAAGCTACTGAAACCAGCATTGCTAAAATTGGGACTTTCCTTGTTTTTTCAAGCAGCAGGGAACATGTTGGGCTCAGAGAGTTTAACAAGCAAGAGTCAAGCGGAAAAAATCTCTCCTTTTTAAGAGTTGACCACATTAACTTTCAGCAAGTTTCCGGGAGTCCTGCCAGAGCGCTGGAGTTTTGTATACTACGGAACTGTTAAAAATATTATTGTAAATGTTATTTTCAAAAAGCTTCAGAGGCCAGGGCTGGGGGAGTGTTAAAAACAACAGCAAAGCAAATGAGATTGTTCTAATGCTGAGAATACAAATGTATGTGTGCTGATAGCTCAGTCAGCCTGCAGGGATTCAAATGCAAAGGGACAGTGGTTGGACTGTTACAGGTTTTCACTAATCATCCCAACCTCAGCCTTATAGTTTTCTCCAGACACTACAGAACATTTGAGCTGCTGTACACAGAACTGCCCTGGAAATTGGATCCATGTTTTGGGGATACACAGAAAAAGAGCTAAATTTTGGTGGCACGTCAGACACGTAAGACCCTGCTCTTACAGCATTTTCCACTCGAGTTTTCCAAAGGATGCACCACATGGGGACAGTCAAAAAGCAGACATTTAAGACTACACATCCATGTGCATGTGGCACTTATGGACATGTTTTAGTGGTGGGTTTGGCAGTGCTGGGTTAATGGCTGGATTGGGTGATCTTAAAGGCCTTTTCCAGATTCTGTGATTCCATTGTTAATGAGCATGCAACTGGTGTGTATCCATGCCAGGTCTGCAGGTGTATCTCTCAAGAGGACTCAAGGGACAGACTTCAGGAGCCAAGATGAGGAGGAAAAAGCCTTTCCTGAGTGTGCACTGATCAGGCTGCTAAGCAAGAAGTGACATACATAGACCAGCACAGCTCATGGAAAGAGAGAGACAGTGCCCTGGGAACTACAGCCCATGAAACCCAACAAACAGTTCTATATGAATACCCATCAGTTGAGGTTTCTTCTCTCCATTTTTCTGTGTGACACCCCAAAACTGCTTAAGAATCTTTCTCACAACATATATTGCTGTTAGAAGAGATCTGTGCTTAAGAGATCTGTGTATGATGGAGGATACCTTTAGTCAGTGACCCAGCCAGTGCAGCTGTTCTCAACAACTCCTTCTGGAGAACAATCTCCTGAGCCACCCCGTTCATTTCAGCACAACGTGTACATAGAATAAGAGCTTTAAAACCTGCCTCACTCCTGTTAACTTCCACCACAGCCTTTTAAAACAGCCATGGAGATCTTAAATCCTCTCCTTTCTCAACAGTTCCCCTTCTCACAAATGACTCTGTAAATTAAATGTTCCAGACAGCACACTCCAATAAGATACGGTTTGGGTTGGAAAGAACCTTAAAGCTCATCTCATTCCAACCCTCTGCCATGGGCAGGGACGCCTTCCACTAGCCCAGGTTGCTGCAAGCTCCATCCAGCCTGGCCTTGGACACTCCCACGGATCTTATTCTCTCTTCCTTCAGTTTAAGGCCATTCCTCCTTGTCCTATCGCTCCATGCCCTTGCAAAAAGTCCATCTCCATCTCTCTTGTAGCCCTTTTAAGTACTGGTTAGTTCCTTTCCTTGCTTTACAGTAATACTCCTTTTACCAAAGTCAGTGAAGTAATCAGCAACTTACAGTGGCATATAAAATGGCTTTGATTTTCCATATAGATTTCAAACTTATGAAAATCAAAGAAGCAAATCAAAGTGATTAGAAAGGACTGTTTTCTCAGCAAAGGTCAAACAACACAGCTCTATCAGGTTTGAGCTAATCTGTTTTACAGATATATATATATGTATAAATATATATGAGACAAGTCAAGCAAAGCAAATTTCCAGAGAACACACCTGTTTGGTTTTTTACTTGCACCAAGGTCTGCACAGAACTGTGTCTCTACTAAATACTTGCATTTATTACAGGTGGTGCCAAACCAATGTGCAGACACTCTGATTACACCCCAAAGACCACCTCAGTCCCACCTTACACTTGTGCCCAAACCCAAGTTTTTAAACCAGGATCTGAAGCAACAAACTCTAAAGGATCCTCACCTCCTGCAACCCTGTCCTGTACATTCATTTCCCCGGATGAAGCTGCACCAGGATTATTTTAAACACACAGCCCTGCCTGTGAGGATGAAGGTCTGTAGCCAGAGGAGAGCACGTTCTGCATCATTTCCCCTGGTGGAGGACAAAGTCTTGTCCTCAGTGCACTTATGAATCAGAGGGAAACCCTGATGCCAGTTACACCAACACAAACCCTCTGATTGAAATGAACATTCCCCTCTAAGTGGACACAGCAAAGGGGAAGGTGTATTTCTATGTATAAGAGCTAATGCAGAAGAATGTTGTAATTTCTTCCTCCTGTGGTATTTCATGGGCTTATTTTTGTCTTTCACCTAAAATGACTGAAGACTTTGTGGGAGGAAAATTAAAACAAGAGAGTGTATTTGGTAAAGTGATGCTTCAGGCCACTTTATTCTATGTTCCCAGGGGAAAAAACAAAAACAAACAAAGAAACAAAAACAAAGAAACAAACAAAAAAAAACAACCAAAAAAACCCACAGGAGGAAGAAGGAGCAGAAACCAGAAAGGAGGAATAGATAGTAAAACCTTCAGATGAAATAAGCCCTCGCAAAAGTGTTTGTCTCAGAGCAAAATCTCTCCTGGCAAAAGAATACTGGGAGAAAAGCATCTGCACAGCACCCATCTGATATCTGGTATCAGAAATTAAGTTTCCATGAATTAAGCTTTACACCAAAGAGCTGCAAAGCCAACGTCGTGCAATGGAGAACCCAGCCTGAGAGCCAGAATCTGCGCCAGGGCCTGGGATGCCCAGTTCTCCATGAGGATGATGGCAGGGGAAATCCAACCCTATTTCTGTAGTTTTAGCCTCTAAGAGCATCGAATGCATTGCAAACTCTCTGGCTGGCCCAACACACTCTAACAGGGAGTTTAATGCTGAGTGACCAAGCTTGGGAGCGGGAAGGAGGGAGGTCCATCCCATGCCCTGGCATTGACATCACGGCAGGATCAGGGCTTCGAAGCCACCGCGCCACCATCCTCTCTCGCCCCGTCTTCTCGCTGACCCACCTTCTCCCACTTGCAGCATCCTGCAGACAGCACGCAGGGTAACACCTGTACCTCCTGTGGGTACCCACCAACCCCTGTATGGCAGCATGGCCCCTCAGCCGGCTGGGATCGATAGTCCCTCTCACAGCCATCCCCCTGCACAGCTTCCTCTCTAACAAGCCGCAGCCTGTCCACATCTCATTGATCACAACGAGACTTTCCAATCGACTGTGAAGCCCAGGGCTGAGGGCTAATTGACCACTTTCTGCCCTCTCAGCGGCTACCTGGTTATTTTGCTGCTTCCCCGTGGGCAAGAAGCACAGCCCCCACAGCACACGGGGAGAACAGGAGTGGAGGATTGGCTCCCAAGAGCCACTGCAGAATTTGACAGGTCCTTTCCTTGCTCATGGCATTTCTGCCATGCAAGTCTGGATTGAGAGGAGACCAGAGGGAGAAGGCAGAGCTCAGCGAGTGCTTAGTGGCAAGAGAACATTAAAAGCCATGCTGTGCTTTGGGGCAGAAGGACCATGTTCCTGCACAGCCCCAGGTCTCTGCTGTCTCCACAAGCTGCTGGCTCGTGTGTGCTGTCAGCGGGCTGGTGATGGGGCTACGAAACAAACACGTGGGGCAGCTTTTACAGCAGCTTTGTTCCCCTCGTCCTTTCGGCTTGTAGGATCACATGAACTCAAGTACGCTTGCCTTGATGATAAAAAATGAGCTATCAACAGTGCAGGGGCCAGACTGGGCAGCACACAGCCACATACTCACACAGGTCTGCAGGGCACATGTACTGCCCTAAGCAGTCTGCAAGGGAGGCAGCGTGATGAGTAATTTCCTCTCCTATGGTGTCCAGCCTGGTGTGGTGCAATGGAAAGCTACAGGCAGCAGAAAGCTGTGGGTCTTTTGTCCATCTTGGAGAAAGTCTGAGCTGAAGACTTTTGGAAGAGAGAAGCCCATCACCCTTGAGGCTGTGGACCAACCCTGCAACACCAAGGCAGCCACACAACACCTCTGAACTGGCAGCCCAGCTGCTCCGAAATCAGGTCACTTATTAGGCACAGTGGGGAAACAGTGAACCACTTTTAGAAGAAAGCTCTGGAGAAATACAGTTCAACTCAATATTGATTCCCACGGCTCTGTTACAGACAGACAGAATTAATTTCCAGGATGGAAAGAAACATATGCCTGCATATCAAAACAAAATACAGAAGCCTTTCCAATTCTCCGGCTGCATTTCAATGGAAACCAGAAAGCTGTCATGATGGAAAGATTTCAGTTTTCTAATTAATCCTCCCTGTTGAGAGTTTAATGCACTAATTGATGAGGAGCGGCGGTGTCCAGACAGCACTTGCAATTCCTTTTTGCATCTTTAGACCAAATTTTCTCTAAATTAAATAATAATAAGGCAGATTTGCTCCCTGCATGCACTGTGCCCTGCTTCAACTCCCTCCTCCCTAGAAGATGTCTGGTTGAGGGAAGGGAAGCAAAGCCCATGTCAGAGCTCTTTACAAGTGTTGGAAGTTTTCCTGGAAAACATCATCTGTGATACTGTCACTTCCACAGAACATGCCAAGAGAAAGACCATTGGTGCCAGGGACACTGCCTGCACCGTGAAACACCCAGCCCCTACCCTCCATGGATCTGGGAGAGAGCTTCTCCCGATTCAACAGAGCAACCAGCCAAGAGATGTCCCGTAACACCTCCAGAAAAACACACAAAACATACTGCAGTGTCAGGAAATGCATCACCCACCAGAGACCCCCAGAGGCCCAGCACAGTGACACCACCAGCAAAAACATCTTACTGGTGCAGACCAGGCTTGGTTGTTCACCTGCACCACAGAATGGTTCTGGTCTTTAATCCGAAATATTGATCTCACATGACCAGGAGACACTTTTGGAGACAGCAAAGTGATCCTAAGTGCAAAAGCCAACAGAGTCTCAATGTGAGAAGGCAATTCAGCACATGCCTGGATAGGACATTTCTGCTCCCGTGCCCTACCTGTGCTGAGCACACGCTCTAGCTCTTCCTTGAACTAGTTACAGACAGAATTTGTCCCTTTATACTCAACACTCAGCAATTTCAATCCAGGAGGTGGTAAGTGCTCCAAGCTGCAAATCAAATTGGGAAATGCAAAATAAGAAACAGTCCACGTGCACGTGGCTGTGCTATGGTTACTAAGCAGCAATAAACGGAGCAATGTTGATGGTCCCCAAGCTCTGGCCTGAAACTCCAGCCCTGCTCTGTTTGTCATAGCAATAGCATTTCCACCTGCACCTTTCTGACACGTCCTCTGGGAGTCTTCACACACCACTGCCATAGATCATGGCCAACGGAGCCCAGGCCAGCTGTGCAGATGTGCAGCTGGCTGACCTCTCCTTACCAAAAGGCTTCTATTATTTTTTTTCCCCTATTATTAGTTTTCAAGCCACCTACTCCATCATAAATATAAAGTAAAATTAGCCTATTCCTAGAATGCTAAAAAAAGACGAGCTGATGCCTGCACAAACTGAATCCCAGCAAGTCAGCGGGAAGGCTCAAAGCACGCAAAGAATGTCGAGTCCAGAGAGCTTTTAGCTCCTTCTCCTACAAAGCCCTGGTGCTGCAAACACCTTGTGCACGTGCAGGTCGAGTCACACGCGTGCAGAGTCCCTCACCTGCACAACCTGCTGGCTGCTCTTCCACGGCACCCTCAGCAAACCACCCCTGTCTGCCCAACAGCCTGTTGATAAATGCACACCAGGGAGAAAAGCTGCACACCAGCAGGGAGGTGGACGAGATGATCTAATAGGACCTTTTCCATCTCTTCACTTTTATGCTTAGTCACAGGACAAATATCTCCCACGTTGTAAAGAAACACGCTGGCTTTGCTTGCCTGCTTATGATGGGAGAGTGTTGCCCTCTGAAGACATTTCGTTTTCCAGCTGTTCACAGAATGGTCCGGGTTGAAAGGGGCCTCGGGAGATCTTCTAGTCTAATCCCCCTGCTAAAGGGGGTTCACCTAGAGCAAGTTTGCACAGGATCATGTCCAGGCAAGTTTTGAACAACTCCAGAGAGAGCTAATAGGACTTACCCAAGGAGAATTAAGCAAGAGGACTTGGATTTGCCCGGTTTTCAGCTTCAGTGAGCCTCAAGGCACCCAAGAAAGTCCCCTAATTCCTTTCCCAGCAGCACAGGAACCCCATTTCTGTATTATGAGGATACTTCTGCTCCTCTGAGCACTCAAGCCTGATCCTGTCCAGCATGGAAAGACACTTTATTTACTTCTGCAGGAAGAGGGCTGGCAGGAGAACAGACAGCAAACATCACCTCCATCAACTTTCCAAGTCAAGGCTCCTGTGACAGACTGTCAGAAAACAGATTAAAAAACCCCCACCACACCAGAAAGGGAAATGCAAGAAACCAAAGGGTTTGGGAAGAAGAGACTCCAGTGCAGTTTAGGTATCCAGGTTTACATGGCAATTTGCCTTGGCATTGATTCATGCCATAGCAGCAGCAAGGCTCCCTCTTGCTTTTAAATGCTCACAAGTGCAAGGCTTCCATCCTCACACATAACCTCAAGAGCCTCAAGACCACAGATCTGCAAACTTCATCAAGTCAGGAAAAAAATATTTTACCATATAAATCATGAAAAAGGCCCCACAGTATGAAGAAAAAGAAAAAAGAAAAAAACATCCCAAAAGCCACACAATCTAAATATCTCTTGCAACAAGACAGACACCAAAAGATGAGAAAAGCTATGCTGAAAAGGGAGTCAGGAATAGAGGATTTTACTTCATGTTTGTGTCCTGCTGGACAACAGGATGACCCTGAGCATTACCAATTCTCAGTCTTCAGTGTTTTTCATAAGAACCTGGTTCCCGGAGTCACATGATTACATCAGAATCCACACTTCCTTTTTTTATTTTTTTTCTTATTAAAAAGAAGTACTTGTAGTTGTCAAAAGTTGAAGTGTAAGTCATGAAGTCTGAAGTGCTCTAACAAGAAGAAACAGAAACACCTATTTTAAAAGAAATAAATCACTATCTTGGAGGAAAGAACATGATCCAGGATTCTTTTCTCCTTATATTATACACCGGAAACCTCAGACTGGACAGGGAATTACTTGATTTTGGGGGATGGAGGGTGTTTGAACATCTCCATCTGTATGTTATAGGTGAGAAAATAAAGCTTTCATAGCAACACCTGCCTAGAAATTAGGCAGCCCCTTTGATGGCCTGATGCTGGCCTCCCCAATCAAAGAGCATTATGCACTGGGGGATGAATTCAAAGCACAGCAGTTAAAAAAAAAAAAAGTATTAGAGCAGAACAGCTTTCCAAATTTTGCTTACCCTTTTTTTCACCCAGCATTAAGCAGGGTGCAGCCATGGAAGTCAGCGATGCCAGATCATCTGCTGGCACCCTCTGCTCACCAAAACTACCAGACCTGCAGCTGCTGGTGGATCTTGCACAGCAGAAATACCTTACGGTAAAAATTAGTCTATAAATAAGGACTTGACCTGAAAAAGCCTTTGTTGGCTCTCACAGAGCTCATCCCACGCCGCTGCTGAGCTCTGGGGCAGTGACACCATTGCACTACAGGCACCAGAGATTCAGCTACCTACTACTTAGAGGAATAATAAACTTTGGCCCCATGTTCAAGTACTCACAAGCACCACAAAGAGGAGAAGACTTCAGGTCACACTTATTCCCTATTTTTGCATGGAACAAAATTATTAAGGGTATACAAGGCTTGAATCTGGGGCGTGCTGCGCTACAAATTGAAAACACTACATCCATGGAAAAAGGGAAAACACTACACCGCTGACTAAACCAAGGGTCTTTGCCCGTTCTACCCAATGATAACTAACTAACAAAGATGCAGAGAAGTTCAGAGGAGGAGAAGAACACGAAGGGCCTGAGAAGCTGTGGCTCACACAGCAGCTTCTGGCACAGGGCGCTTGCACAGGCAGCAGCCCCAGAGTGATGCATCCATCACCTTGACTGGAGCTCGGCTGTGCCATTCCTGGAGCTCCAGATATTTGCTTTTCATCAGCCTCCCATCAGAGACAGCAGCAAGTCTCTGCTCCTGCTCGCAGCAGGGCAGAGAAAGGAAACCTCGCTGCTCCTGCTGGCAAACAGCTCTGGGTTTCTGTATTATCTCATCTCTGAGATTACAAGGAAGTGAGCACAAACCTGTTCAGTCACATTGTTCCCGCTCACCCCTGGCCAAGAGCCGGGGCCATTACGCTGCTGTGCTCCTGCTGTTCCCAGGACAGATGTGCTGCTCCTCTGCAGCCCTGGGGCAGCTCCAGCCCCTTCCTGCAGCACACGGGACACGCTCCTGCCTGCAGAATTTAACCACAGCCAGGCCATGCACAGCATCAGAGGCCAGCCCACAGCTACCCAGCTCCTGAGAGCTACCTTTGCTGTGCAGCCTGTAACACACCTACCCCTCGCTCCTCCCACCACCTGCAAAGGATGGGCACATCAAACCCACCGCTCCATAAATCTCCCTGTCCAAACTACTCCCTTCTGCCTGCCCAGGATCTCCCCTACCGCTCTCAGGTGCCTGCAAAGTGTGGCTGGACGTGGGAAAGATACCACAGGAGCTGCTGCAAAACACCTGGGGACCTCCTGCCCTCTGAAGCTGCCACAGGTGCTCTGATTCTCCCATGCTTAATGCTAACCTTGCTGCACCTGGTTCTCAGGGGTGTGAGCAATGCTGCCTTTGGACTGCACAGAAAAAAAAAAAAAACAGAAAGTGAATCAAGGGTCTACAAATATTTTTAAAAAACAAGATTAACCAAAAACTGAAACACCTCTTGCTAAGATTCTACCTTGCTGCATCACTATAGAAGCAGAGAAAATGTGACCAACTGCAACAAAAAAATTGATGCAATTATGGGTTTCTTTGCAAAGTTTTCTCTGCACCTCCTTTTCCCCAAAAGGACTTGCTTTAAAAGAAAAATACCACCCATAATGTTTTTATCCTTCCTTATTTCAGAGGAGAAACACGGCTCTGTGAAGTTATTTGTACCTTTCCCCTTCTTACAGCAAACCACAACTAAATGAGACACGCTAAGAAACCTAAGCAGACATGGAAGTTACAGGTCCTTTTTTTTCTCACCCTCTTTTTCAAATGAAGTAAGTATTTCCTTAGCCAAGCTCTAAAAACCAGATCGCACATACAAAGACACGAGTTTGGAAATCCCCCTCCCCTCCACCCCCACTGCTATTTGCTAAGGAAACCAGATGCCCAAACCCAGCCAAAAAATGATCTCAGCCATTCTTAAGAGAGCCTACAGTGCGTTTTCATGAGTCATGGAAAGCAACAACTCGTTGCTTTGGTAATGCTAGGTAAGCAACTGGTCACCCATCCCCAACCACACTTTCAGCAGTAAATCAAGGAGCAGACCGTGTCCTGCCAGATTACGTCAGAGACAGCCCCAAAACAGAGCCCCACAGCAAGTTACCTCGCGGGAGGTTTTAAAGGAATTGCCACAAAGCGTGTCCTATGAAAGCATTCAGCAGCCAGGATTGAGTGCTCCAGGAGCAGGCAGAGATGCTACAGGCAGCAAATGGAGAGGGAAGGGACAGGCAGAGGCAGGGATTAGCGAGAAAGCAACTGCCTTACCCATGCTTTTCCCACGAGCTGGGGCAGATGGGAAACCATCCGCCCCAAAAACAACACTGGGGATGAATGACAGGATGCTTCATCTACCAGACCCTTTCCAGCCATTCCAGCACGTACATACGGCACTCAATGCATACACACACACAGGTGCATGACAGATGTACCTAAACTTCCATCAGGCCCTGACCAAACTGCTTGCTTTTTTAAAATATGTATTATACAGATCATTTCCTGACCATCCTCTTTGGGTGAGGGAGACTCCTGCCTCCGCACCACTCCAAGCCCTCGGTGACACTCCTGAACGTGGCCATGAAGATGGTGGTGTCCTGTGATGCAGCCTAGAGCCCTTCAACCACACCTGTGAAAGGTTTTGGAAATCCAGCCCAAGACAGGCCAGAGAGATGGTAGGTCCCCTGTGCAGCAAGGGGAGATCCTTTCCAACACATCCCATGTTCTTCCACAAATACCTCCCACCTTCATCACCTCTTAATGACTCCCACAGCAAGACACACAGTCATTGCTGCCCGAGAAGCTCCTGCAGAGGTGAGAGGCAAATCAGCTTCCCAAGTAACGATGAACCAGATGCTGGAAGTCTTGCTCCATCTCATCCAATTTCAGTGTGCCACACCACTCCCCTGGGACACCCCAACTGTCTTCCTGAAAGGGAAGTTCCCCAGCACAGGATTTCCTGGACAGAGACCAAGACTGGAACCAGCTCATCCCCAGCTTCATCTGCCTTCGTCCAGAGATGAAGATAGTTACAGCCTTCAGTAGCTTTTGTGCTGGGTCTAAAAGCCAGTTGTGAACACACACATCCTCACCCCTTACAGCCCCATCCCGAAGCTGACCAAGCACACACCAGATATTAGTCACTCCTGTAATGCTGTAGGTGAATTTGACGAAATATTGCAATGATTAAACAAACATTTTCTCTCTTTTTCTTGAGTCATCAGCCAGGTAACACAGTGACACACATCATGCACATCACAGTACCTCCGGGAGAGCACCATGGAGAGTTTCAGCCATCACCCCCAACCCAAATCAAAATAACGGGCATGATTTCCCAAATCCTTCATTTCAACCAAGCAAGGTGATGCCAAGCCAGTCTTCAGACACAGACAGTAGGAGCACCAGAATTACACCTTTCCCCTCTGGCACAGCACAGCCCAGGAACAGCTCAACAACATTCAGAGCCGGACCTTGACCCTTTCAATAAAACCAATGATGCAATAAACTAAGCACAGCTCGACAGATCCTGTTTATCTCTTTTACTTGCTTCCAGCACCATCCAAAGAGAAATAACTGAAATATCTTGCATATTTCTCTAATGACTCTTGCTACTCAGCACCAGCACTGGGGGGGGACTAAGACCAAGGACCAGCAAATGCATTCCACTGGTTTATTAACCGGGTGCTCTGGTTTCCCAAAAACCACTCTCCAAGCTGAAAGGCAGCAGAAGGATTGCAGAACAGGGATAATTGCTGTAGTTTTGTGCTGAAAGGCAAACAGAAGGCATCAAGGCTGCAGTGTGAGCATCTTACACAAGCAAGAAAAGCTTTCCAGGAGCTTGGGCCAGCCTAGTACCTTTACTGAAGGATGCTTCATCCAGCAAAACAAGCCCTGCTTCTCAGCTCCACACTATATCAATGTGCAGATCAATCTCAACAAGGAAGCCCAAATCTGTGATCTCTGATTTTCAGGTACAAGTTATTCATCATTTACACGTTCCCAAACTGCTCTGCCCCACAGTCCCAGTCCACACACATCCCTCCAGCCACTCACTCCCACAGTGACTTCCGAGTTATCACTCTGCTAGAGATAACACTATTAGCAGCCCCATCACCATCCCCAGCGACAGATAACACTGTTATCAGCTGCCCTTTGCAATGACACTGCACCGACCCAGCATGCCAAAAAGGGACAGTTTCCTCCAGGGCACTCCACAGGTATTCTCTGGAAGGAAAAGGTGAGAGGCTGAAAGGAAGAGAGTTTCTTTCCATGCACGCTCACCTTTCCTTCAGTTCACCTTCACCACCAGGGATAACAAGACTCACCTTACACTTTCTCCCCTAAGCCATTAAATCTGAACACCTGAACACCTTCCTTATCAAAGCACTGCCTCACACAGGGCACCAACCCTTAAATCTGTATCAGAGGCAAGATATCCTTGTTATCAAGAGCTGGTGAGAGCAAGAGGAGCTCATCACCTTGTGTCTACCACCCTTCTGCAGGGTCCTTGTGCCTTGGGATAGAGCACACCTGTTGGCACCTTGCAGGGCAAAAGGTGCTGACAGTCCACTATGAAGAGATTAAGTCCCTGCTAAATTTTTCGAGGCTCTTATTTATGCAGGGCACTGCGCTGTTTCCAGTTGACAACTAGGCTATGATCATCTGGGTTCTGCTCAGTGACAAAAAGCCCAAAGAGGTTGCAGGGCATAAGCACTGAGCCATGCAAGCAATCCACCATGCTCATCACGGCAGACTTCCACGTACATTCACAGAATAGAACGGTTCAATTGAAAGGGACCTACAACAATCATCTAGTCCATCTGACTGGCCACTTCAGCACTGAAGGGCAAGGACAAACCTCAAAAAGGACAGACCTCAAGAGATACAGCATCTTCCTCAGAACCTCTGCACCGAGAGCAGCAGCAGCAGAACTCGTAGCACAACACGGAGCTCACTTTTACACAAGATGTTTGGGCTAATGACTGTTCTGTGCAAAGTTTTCCAATATTTGGGGGCATTTGGGAGCACGTGCACATGACAAACACAACCACTCCAGGACAGTCCTGGTAGTACAGGAGCACTCAAAGTATTGCAGGGCCCACAAGCACCCTTCAGTACTGACGGATTTAAGACACTCTTACGTCCAGTGCAAAGACTTCTTATCTCACAAATTTATTTTCCCAAAGCAATTGTACAAAGTCTTTTCCCTCTGAATCACCCAGCTATCAATTAGATGACTTCTTGTTACTTTAGCACACGAGCTTCTGGCCATAGGAGGTTTACAAAGCACCTCTAATCCACCCACCTACTACTATTTTTTCAGTCAATTTGGTGTTTAATCACTACCCGAACACTTGATCCATCCTCCCACCCGCTCCAAGGACCTGGTCTGCACACACATTGCTTATGCATCAGCCCACGCAGAAGCTTGGCCAGCTCCTTTCAGGATCTGGCTGGGGCTGCTGGGCAGGACACACCTGCCAACAGGACTTTGTCCCATGGAGCTTCTACGGTGCTGAGCCAAACCCTGGCTCAGCTCCACCCTGGTTCATTGCTGTTATGGCCTGTTCTCCCCGGGCTGCTCCATATCACCTCGGAGAGCGGAGAGCACTGAATCAGGGGAGCTTTCACAGAAGTGACAATTAGTTCTGCATAAAATGGTGGCCAATATGGGTTTCAGCTCAGGAGAGTAGAACAGGCTCCAGCCTATCACAGATTCTCATTAAATTCTGAGCCCCTTGGTTTCCACTAACATATATATTAGCATCTCCCAGATAGAAAAAACTGTTTGAGGAACGCATTTGGGAGCTGAACCCCCCCTCTTTTAGAGAGTACAGATATATCTTTCACTTTTGCCTTCTAAAAGCCTCAGGAAGTCCAGGTTAAACCCTGTGGGATCCCTTCACAGATGTCCCAAGAGCCCTGGGAACAGAAGGCAGCCCTGAGAGCAGGCACAGCAATGACGTACAACAGTGTCCCCACCCCGGGTCACTGAGGTGGGGATGTAGTGCAAATAGCTGCAAGGCTCCCCACTACAGGTCATGCTGATACTGCACCTTCCACCATCCTGGGCTTCCTGGCCCAAGCCCTGTGACTCCAGGGAGAGCTCCTGGAGCAAGAGCCCAGGCCACATACCCCCAGCCTGTAGCCCCAGAACTCCTCACTAGCCCCACTACAGTGTTCTTCTCTTGCCCTCCGAGGCCATGCAACAAGTCTGCCAGAAATAGCTCCCTGGGGGCTTTGAAGAGGAAGGCACTGATTTTCAAAGGAGATCTTTGTTTTCCACTTCTTGTGTTAATTAACTCGGACAGAGTGATTGAATCATAGAATTGTTAAGGTTGGAAATGACCTCTAAGATCATCAGGTCCAACCATTAACCCAGCACTGGTTCCACCACCAGCACAATTCCACCACTAAACCATGTCCCCAAGGGCCACATCTACACACCTTCTGAATGCTTCCAGGGATAACGATTCCACCACTTCCCCAGGCTGCCTGTGCCAATGCCTGACCACCCTTGAGCTGGATACCAGCAGCACGTTAGTGACTAACAGGAAGATTACTTGGCCAGACCAGATCAGAACTGTGGGAATAGAGAGAACACAAACAAAAATGCCCACATGTCCACGTTCGTGCATGCTCACACACACTTTCACAGACAGAAAACCACTGGTTTTGTCCATCTGATGCTCACCACAGCACTGACCACATCAGATGAAGGCTCATACCATGTGGGATATGGGTCAAGCCCACAGACACGGCGTGTTTCAGGCACAACTGAGATGACATTCACCACCCCTGCACCTCACACTGTGCTCTGCAAAGGCAGAAAAGGTGCCAGAAAGAAATGCTGAACTGACCTGGCCTGCAGGGATGCATGTGGGGAGGGGACACTGCTCCCCAGAGGGACTTACCAAAAACACCTGGTCACCCATTTCCCCTTGTGGAGCCTAAAGAGGAAAACAAATAAAGTCTGGGGATTGGGGGTGACCCTGCCAGGCTCAGTGGGCCATTTATAGCCTTTCCAAAAAGTGTCTGAGGACATAAAAAAAAAAAAAAGTTGAATTCCATATTCCACTTCTTATGGCTCTCTACTGCATTTTCCATCTCCCCAGTGCACAGCTGACATTCTGCACATTTCTGTGTGCACTGTGCTCAGCCTGTGCTCTGAGCAGAGAAGGGAGGGGAAGTGACTGAGCACAGCAGCCTTCTGCTACTATCAGACACCAGCAAGAACCAGCCCCACCACCTGCAGCTCCTTGCTGGGGGAGCCAGGCTGAAAGGGCTTGGCCACCTCCTGTCAAAGTGTGATGTGTGTCCCTCTCCTGTGCTGGGTCTCAGGATCTAAACAGTCCAGAGATCTCTAGAGAGAGAAATTGCCTTTCCTTAAGCCATATGAACTGCACAGGCTGAACTGTAGTTGAATATCTCTTTTTTTTTTCCCCTCTTCTTTCAGATGATCCCCTCAATCAGGAGGGCCAAGGTATGCTCAGAGCACTCACCCCCTCTTTTCTTCTACGGGTAGATAGGCTTGTACACTCCAAAGCCAGCCTGTGCTCTCCGAGCAGTCTAATAAAAGATATCCCTTCTAACAGCACACCCTGACTCACTTCCCTCCAGCCTTGACCAGCAGGTCTTCGACGGCAGAGCCAGATCCACCAGAACAGAAGATCCTGCCAGCTTTCGCACTCGTTCCCACGTCCATCTGGGGAGAGCAGGGCTGGAAGCACATCACTTTCCACACTGCAGCAACACACTCCATCCCACGGCTCTGCCAGGGAGCCAGACACACCGTGTGATCCTCGTCGGCATCTTCCCAACGGGAGAATTCAGAAAGCATCGAGTCCAAGCTGCAGGCTGAAGTCACGAAGCATCACAGAGCAACAGGAGCATTTCAGGAGGGATGGAGCCGCTTCCCTGGCTGCTGCAATCGCTGGCTCTTCATGTCGGAGTCGCTTCGTCTGGATGAAAATCCGGACTACATCTCTCTGCATGAGCACACTTCCCTCATTAGGCTCTAACAGCCTCCAAAAAAAGAAACGCATCACCCATCAGCGCACGTTGACAGGGCAGAGCTGTGGGTTTCTGATGGAGATTAAGGACCCATGGAAAAAATTTCAGCACCAAAACCCGTTCACAGAAGGAAGGTATAAAAGATCCTTTAAGTCCACATCCCACCAGGCTGGCAGCCCATCCAGCCTCACGTCCTGACTACAACAGAGAAGCTTTTACAAGCTGCAAAATCTTCCCAGGGCAAAGGCTGCGCCCAGCCATGGAGGTCTGCTCTGATCTGCAGGAGGCCTGGGTAACCTTGAAGCCCTGTTTATAACTAATGTCAAATTAGGGGTTCTGGAAACCAGACCATCTGATACAAGACACAGATAGTCACAGGCAAGCCACCAAATGCAACTGATCCCATGCACACTTGAGGGACTGCTCCCAAAAGCTGCACTCCATGCACAAATCCTGCACGAAGCTACATCAAACCGCACATACTGTACTGGAAATAAATTCATAAAAAAAAAATCCCCCAAACCACTCGCTCTCACCAAAAAGTGAAAGAGCTTGACCCTGGAAATCCCTGGAATCACTTAATCCCTGCACAAATCCCAGGCGAGCCTGGTGCTTTTGGTCCCCACACCAGCAACACACACAGATTATGCACCAAACCAGGAGCAGGTCTACTTCCAAAAACTATCGGATTACAAGGCAGGAATTAAAGAGCAGGATAAAAGCAGCAGCCGAGGGGGGGAAGCCGCTCTCCAAACTGAGCGAATCCTGCGGGAGCATCCTCCCTCCCGACTCGTGGCACGGCTCCCCACGGCAGCCACTCGCTGCATCCAGGTGGGAATCCAGCTTTCCAGCTTTGCAGCTCCGCCGGCCACTCGCACCAAGCGGGTCCGGGCATCCCTCGCCCACTGGGGGTCCGTGCCCACCGCAGAGCCTTCCTCCTCATCCCTATCCCATCCTCACCGGAGAGCTTTGCGGGACAGGGAGGGCTGGCCGGGTACCCCCGCACCTCCCCCGGTGTGGATGCGGCGCTTTCCAAGGACCCAAGCGAGCACAGCCAGAAAACCACTGTCTCCAGATGTTAATGCATCCCGGGAAGGCGCACCGAGGGGTCTCTCTAATCGCTGTCAAGCAGCTGCAGATGGGACGGGGCTCCCAGGCAACAACCTGGGGAAAGCAGTGACCCGAGAGCACCGGCACAAGCCGCGGTGTGCGGGGAGCCCCGGGGAAGGGCTGTCCCTCCGATCCTTCAATCCGCACCCGCGGACCTCGGGGAGCCGCTCCAGCCCCGAAAACCCAGCAAATCCACTGGCGAGACTGGAAAGGAAGGGGGAAAAAAAAAAAGCAAAAAGCCAGGGAAGCCAGACCCGGCTGCAAAAACTCCCGGTAACCAGCGCAAGCAGCGAAATAATGAAGAGCCGAAATTACGCGGGCAGGAGGGCGCAGGGACCCGGCGCAAAGGGGGCACTTACCGGGGTCACCCGCGGAGGGCCATGCCCGCACCCCGGGGCTGCTGTCACCGCCTTGGGGACCGGGGACCGGCTCGGCTCGGCTCAGCTGGGCTCGGCTGGAGCCCGGCTGGGGCGGTGCACAAAAGCGGGAGGAAGCGGTGACGCCGGAGCGGCCGCGGCCAATGGGGCGGACACGGGCACGGGGNCAGCTGCAACCCTTGGGGTAGCTCCGACGCCCAGGACGGCTCCGACCCTGTGGGTATCTCCGACCCTTGGGACATCTCCGACCCCCGAGGTGGCTGCAACCCTTGGGGCAGCTGCGACCCTTGGGGCAGCTCCGACCCTCCGGGTATCTCCGACCCTCGGGGTAGCTCTAGACCCCGGCACAGCTCCGACCCGTGGGATAGCTCCGGACCCCGGGGCGGTTCCGACCTTCGGGGCGGTTCCGACCCCCAGGGCAACTCCGACCCTCGGGGTATCTCCGACCGTCGGGGCAGCTCCGGACCCCGTGGCGGCTCCAAGCCCCGGGTGGACTCGCATCCAGGATGCTGCCCTGTCCTGACGCCCCGTCCTGCAGCCCTGCTCGGTCCCGGTGCGACTTCCCCGACCCCGCAGGTCGCATCAGCCGCGGAGAGACTCGTGGGGCAGCTCCGACCCCCGCGGCAGTTCCAGCCCCCCGCGTGATACCCCGTCCTACAGCCCAGCTCGGTCCAGGTGGGGCTTCCCTTGGCCCTGCGGGTCTGACCAGCCCCCATGAGATACTCCGTGGGATCCCCTGGCTTTTTTTTCCACAAGGATGGAATGTGACCGCTGTGCGCCAGCTGAGAGTCTCTGGGACCTCCTGAAAGAGCGAGCTGTCCCCATGAAGTGGTAGCGTGAAAAACCAGAAGATGAGAAACAGCGCTGGAACCCCCTGACTTGGGGATGAGGCTTCATCAGCTGGGGTGTTGGTGAAGCTGGTGCAGCCTTGCTACAGCAGTGTGGCTTTCTGCAGGGCCCAGCCTTCTCCCTGTGGCCAGGATGTGAAGGAATTGCTCTGACACGTTGGTTTGGTTTTGCCACTTTTAGGGGGAATTGAAGCAAAATTGAGCCATAGTGAAGACCAAAGGGCAGGGGCTTTTGACGTTCCCATGTGACAGCTTGCTCTCCAGAACACTTCAGGGCTTCCTGGGGAGCTCCCTGGTGAGGTAGAAAAGCCTCTGGGTTGTTCCGATTTACACTCACCTGTCCCAAGCCCCTGTTGGGTACCCAAGTCCCTTTGGCCTCAACTCTCCATGTGGGGAGAGGCAACACTGGCATAGAAGGAAAATTCACCCCTAAAAAAGGGCCAACAAGAGCCTGAAAAACAGATGGAAGTGGGAGCTGAGTTACGTACCAGATATGCCTCAGACTGGTGGGAAAGAGAGAAAATTCATGCAGACAATGGAAAAAGTAAGTAAGAATATTTCTCTGATTATTTCCTTGTTTCCCCATTTAGGAAATGAGGAAGAGGAACAAAGTCAATTCAAGATTTTGGTGGGGGAGAGAAAAAAATGGGCTGGATCCTAAAACCAGCCCCATTCCCCCTCACATTTTTAAGGAGTTGCTGCTGCAAGAAAGTTTGAGCCATTGCCTATAAAGGCAATAGAAACCCCAACCAGGGACCCCTCCTGAGACATTAAGATCTCACATCCTCGTATACAATCGCGTGACCTATTAATAAAATCCATAGAAACGGATTCTGTATATACCAAATAACTGCAGATGGCTCCAGCCCAAACCGCTCCGGGTTCCCTCACTCCATAAATGATTTTACTAGGGCCAGTTGTGATCTTGATGTAATTGAATAGGTTTCACTCTTTTCTCTCTCCCTCCCCCTCCGCAGAATATTTGTGCAGCTTACGGAGAGACATCCAGGGGGATTGAGCTGTTGCTGGAAGGAACCTCTGACTCCAGCTTGCCTCATCCGTTTGGGAAGCGGCGTAAGACTAGCCTAAGCCACCTGGCTTTGGGAAGGAGGTTGCTTTTCTCTGCACCTTCCCTCTAATCTTAACAGCTTTTAATAAAATTCTGGTAACTTGGCACATTTGAAATGTTGGCTGCTGCCCATTGGGTATGTATGTAATGAATTCCTCTGCTGCAGATGCCTTTCTGAAATAAATCACATGTGTTTACCTTGGGAACCAGGCACAGGACCCCAGGACTTCAGGTTCAAGTATTATAAGGCACTAAGTGACAAGCAGCTCCTTTAAAACCACCTGGTTTTAATGGAAATTGGTTAGGCACACACCAATTACTGCTGAAAGCTGTAATTCTTCCAAGCAGCTCCTCTTTTCTGAGTGTGTTTGGTGCCCCAGGTATCCCACTAAGGGGATTTCAGTTCTAGGGTGTTCCTGAACAATATAAGGATCATCATGTGTGTAAAGGCTCTTTCCACTGATATCAACAGCTCTCTGCTGATGGGTGTGCTAAGGATCTGCCTCCAGATTCTGCCTAGTCGAGTTGCTCTTGAAACCATTTACAAAGCCTGGTAGAGGATGGACAAAGGTGTGTGGCTCTGGGCATAGTTTCGGGTGTTCTCCTCAAATGCTGGCTGACAGCCTTCTGCATGTTTCTGGAGAGAGGTGAACACCTGGTTGAGGGTGCACAGTGGAGAGCAGTGGTGACGCAGTGTGTTGCAGACAATGGTTGTAGTGGCTCTGTACATTGATATAAAATAGATGTGGGCTGTTCTCTGTCCCTGAGGACAACAGATGTGGCACACCTTGTACCCATAGAGCCAAACTCTCCGTTCCTTTCCAAAACAGCGTCCAAACTGCCATTAGGAAGCATTGCTTGGTGCGTGCTGTCCTGTGCTGTGCTGGTGCACGTGCCAGTCGCTGAGACGAAAACCAGGTTGCACATAAAACCCCGAGATGTGTGCTCTGATTCTTCCTGGTTGACTGGTATAAATGTTGGGTGGATATGAAGGCCTATATCATCTTGATAATATCTTCAGTGAAAAGTTTGATGGCACAATAGTGAGCTATAAGAAAAGCTGATGGTTCATCCACAGACCAAGAACTTTGCAAATCACAGCCCCAGGCTGTTCTATTTATGCTTCTCCTTTAATGACGTAAGCATTAGTATTTGCTGTGGGGAGAAAAGGGGGCAGATATTTGCCTTTTGCCTAACTGCTACTATTTTGGGCTATGCTAGGGTTTCTGCAGGAAGTGAACACAGGTCCCAGGGCACTGACCCAATTCTTCTGTGACTAAGTATGCTCCATTTAACCTGAAATTCTCCCATGCCTTCTGCTTGATATAATATCCTTTCTTGCTTCCTGCCCTGGACGGCAGCATAAAGCTGTTGTGTGCTGTGAGACGTCTGCCAGGCTTTCTCTCCCATCAAGGTGGCTGCGTGTGGTGGGTGAAATCATTCCTATACTTCGTTTGCAAAATGTACAGGGATGGTGCCGTCTTGGTGCAAAGGGAAAAAAAAAAGCAATTACTTACTCAGAGGTTGTGTGCTGCTTCTCAGCTGAAGGCTGGAGCTGGTGAAGGGCCTGGGTGGGATGTCAGCACGGAGACACAAGCCTGTGATGCCAAAACCTCTGCATGGCAGTGCCTGGGCTTGGAACATCTGTGTTGGCTGCAGGTCCTCCTCACCCACGATTAAATGCAGATCTGCTGTTTGCTGTGGAAAAGCAGGTGGAAAAAGAGGATTAGAGCTGTCCTATGTCTCTTAGTGTTAGTACCCATAGAAAAAATGCATTTATTTCACCTAAATATTTCCCACATGTTCTGTCTGCTGCAAAGCTGAGCAATCTGGGGACTGCCTGATAGATAAACATGGCACAAACCACACGTGCCAGCATTCCTAAGGGTTTTGTGCTCCTCCAAGAACATGCCTGAAGAAAAGCAGAGCTTTGCTGGGGACAAACATTTGGGGATAGCATTTCATCTCCACCTCTCCTCCCATTTCACAACCACTGTGTCGTGAAGCAGTTGAGAAGTGTGAGAGTCAGGTTCAGATCCCTGCTGCTGTGAGGCCACAAGTTTCCCAAACACCTTTCTCTGCCTCTCCTGTTACATGAAATGCTCCCTGGCTGATATGACCCTCTGCTATGCAGGGCAGATGTTGAGATCTGCCGTGTGAAAGCCATCGCAGCCAGGCAAGAGCATGAAGTGATGTCTCAATGGGTTTTGAAACCTTTCTTCTTCCACAGCAGGAAGCGTTTTCTTACAAACAGCAGATAAAGCCTCCTGCCCGCACAACAAATTAACCTTGTGGTTTATAGCTTGGGTTTATAGCCCTTGGGATGAGGAGGAAATCCTGGGCTCCTTCCAGACTCAGCGTATGGAGTATTTCTTGCATCCACTCCAGCACAAAAGGTAGGTGGCAGCAGCAGACACAGTATTTTTAAAGGAAAAGGTGAGTCCTGCACTTAAAGATAAAATGCATAATCCTGGAGAAGAGGGTTCAGAGCATGGAGACCCAAGAGCAGGGAGGCACTCTCCATGTACTGCCACCCATCAGACATCTGGGGACGCTGCAACACCCCACCTTGAGGGGCTAGGGGGTCACTCTGTGAAGGGGTCAGAGCCAAGGGGTGCCCCTTGGCCCTCTCTGAGGCAGCATCTGTGCCCATCCACCTAGTGCTAGGCAGCTGACTGGAGGGATTTTTCAGCTCTTACTTCAGGCTGAGGGCTGAGTGTGACGTGCAGAGGAAGCAGCTTGTAGCAGCCAGCAGCGTTGATCAACCAAAAAGAAACAGGTTTAAACTCATATTTCTTCCAAGCTGGGTGTGACTTACACTGAGATTGAGTTGTGTGCATAATTTTTTTTCATGGTAGTCATAACATGCACTTTCATAGCTGGATGTAAATTTCCACACTGTCTTTGTTCCATGACTCACCTTCGCTGCCCAAACTGAGAGAAAAACATGTCCAAAAAGGACAGAGTGAAAGTGAAGAGGATCTGATTTCTGGGTGGGTTCTTATAGAAATATTGCTGGAGGGCATTTCTCCGCGGAGCTTTTTCATGTGTGCTTAGAACTTGTGTCAACCGAACAGTATTTGCAAAGTGACTCCATTATCACCCTGCTGAAAAGTGTGAAGCTGGAAGCCCTGGAGAGTTACACTACCTATCTGCAAACAGGCCCAGTTTAAACTCTCTCAGGTAAGGTCAGAACTGTCCCAGAATATTTATGGGCTCATCTGGCACCTGAATGCTGTGGAGAAGTGCACAAGAAATATTGTCCTTGTGGCATTTGCAGCTGAAGCCGCAAGAAAGGAAAAAATTGCAGGGGACACCCTGCATGTCCATCTCACCTTCCCAGAAAGTTCAGAGAAAATCTGGAGACTTCTCCTGAAAAGAACCAATATTCTCTAGCCTGCAGCTTGCTTTTCTTGAGTAGAGTGTAAGGGATAAGAGAAGGACTGAAAGAGCATGGCCCAGACGTGGGTTTAGGTATGTGTGTCCAGCCTGCCCCACTGATAATAGGATTTTGTCCTTTGAGAACATGACCCTATTTCTCTCATCCCTCTCCTGATTTGAAAGATAACCAATCTACAGGGGTGTAGTCAAAGCCACCCAATATAATCACTGGATTTTGGCTGCCATTTCAGTTCGTATTTTGCATTCCTTAATGTACCCTTGATGAAGGAGCTTCTCCCAGAACCCTGCAGGAATATTTGTAACTCCTACAGCTGAAAGTGGATCATGGAGTTGCTTTGTATTCCTCCCCATCGACCCACGTGGAGCTGGGCTTTAGGTGACAGTAATCAAGGGCAGCACAGAGTGATTTACCACAACTGGAATCCCTCTGATTGGCCACAGAGTTATCTGCGTGCATCAAGTGGAAACCTCCAGTTTTTCCTTTACCTCTGTCACGAGGGGGAAGAAATCACCGAAACAATCGAAACCTGACTGTTTACACATGTTTTGTTTTATAAATGGACTTGTATAGAAAGTTGCGGCGCTGCTGCACAGACAGCTCACATAAATCTCTTATCACAAAAGCCATATGTCCTCATTTCCTCATCTGCGGCAGAATACAAGCGGCGGCGCTCCGATAATTAGGAAGCTGGAGGTAAAACCACTCAGCATCCAGCAGTAGGAAGGCGCATGTGGGTGAAGGTTGGAAAACACAAAACAGAGCGGTTTGGTTTCGTCCGTACAACTTTCCATTGCGCGGCTGTTGTTTGCGTGTTTACAAGCCGGTTCCTCCACGGAGGGGATGCTGGAAATGCCGGAAAGGTCTGAGGGTGCCTGTTCTTCCCCACTCGCTTTGCTCTGGCTGCTTGCCTTTGCTGGGCATAGATCCTTCCCTTGAACGGGACCCAAAGTCAGACCTCAAATGCAGCGAGCTGACCTCCCATCTCAGTCCCTCCGATGTCACCCCAGACACGTAGAAGGGCAAAAGAGCACCCATGGATGGTCCTGTGGAAAGGTTTCTCCATGGATGGTTGGCACAGTGGGGGATCCCCTGTTCCCTGCACGAAGCTAATACTGGGAAGAAAAGGCAGGAGGGTCCCACAGGACCACTCAGACATTTTTTTGCTTCTCCCTTCCCAAAAACTTGGCTGACTGTGTCCATGGCCCTTCTTGGCACTGGTAAGCCGAGCCAGTGTCACTGATTAACTTTCAACTTCACCCACACTTTCCCACAAAGCTGAGATGGATAAAAGTTAACTGAGTGTGCACAATTACTACAGCTGCCATTATGGCATGCCTGGGTCCTTCCAAACTTTTATTTTTTCCAAAAGAGAGACATTTCCTAAATTTCAGATCAGCCAGCGATGGTTAAATGCCCTTTTGCCCAGCTTGGTGTGCTTTGTGTAAGGGGTATTTATTTAATCCATCTGAAACTACATGAGAAAGGAGAGAAATATCCCGGTGGCGAGATAAGATGATTATCTTCCTGGCAAACAATAGGAACACGGTCAAAATTAAAAATAATTTGATTGCAAATAGGAAGCCTAGTAAAACAGCAGGACCAGAGGAAACATGACTAATTTTTTTTAGCTTGTCTGAACTCACACAGCAGACCTTTGCAAGAGCCATAACTTTGAAATATAGATCTGTAGAAAACCCATGGGGGGAGGATGGCAACAGTCCAACTGCAATAGTACAATAGGGGCAAGTTCATGCAGCTGGTAGATCCAACCTAAATGGCTAAATAGCAGCAGACAAAAGCTATTTTAGGTATAGTTTGGTGGGGACTGCAGTAAATACAAACTGGGGAGGAGTGGAGAAAGTGAAGGTTTTTTTCTCAACTCTTTTTTGTTTTCCATTCTCCTTGGCAACACGTGGCCAAAGCATGATGACAGTGTCACCTGCAGGAGCAGCACTAAGCTCTCTGAGCCTGCAGGCCAGCGTTTCACATCCTTGGTCGATGCTGGTTCTTCCTGTCTCCAGCAAAGGAGCTCACTTTCTGCGGGGGAAGGAGGAGGTGGCTGCAGGACCACGATGACGTCGGGGTTTTTTCTGCAGGAGAAAATTCTAATAGATGTCAAACCTATACAAGGCCCCTTATAAAGGCACTTCCTTCTGGTAACGATTACCCAGAAAAAGTGTTTATATGATTCCCAGAAACACTGCCTACTAAACTACTGCTTCCTTAAAAGAAAGCTCAACATGAAACAACTTCTATCCAGTGGGAATGTGAAGAATAAAATGATGCTTAGGACAGCTGCTCCTCAGCATCCATAGCAGGACTCTAACAGCTTCCTCTGTCCCAGACAGTGCCCAGACCTCCTCTAGATGTGCCTTTGAGCTGAGCAGGCACCGAGACTCACCTCGGCTGCAGCCCTTCTGCCACAGTCTGCGTGTCAGAAATGGCTTGGTGACTATTGCTTTAACCTAGTGGACCCTAACATTTGGATCTGTGTTTTTAAATATCTAAGACTTTTGACTGTGCCCTTCTGTAAATATTATTTTCTAGAATATTCTGTGGTTTTATTTGCATTGTTAGAGATGGGTCTCTAATATGAAGGCAGTCAACACTCAAAATGTCCTGTGCAATAGGGAAGTGATGTTATATCCATTCTACAGCAGAAGAAATTCTGTTGTAGGTAAAAGGTTGAAATGATGTTTGAAAAAGGTTGAATGGGGTTCTCCCAAGAACACAGGGAGAAGCACAGAGCACAACACAACACAGACATGGTGTTTCCAGGTCTAGCTGTGACCACAAAACCACTGTTTCTTTTTTTTTGCTTCAAAAGCCTCTTGAATAAAGATTTTTAGCCAGCTGAGGGTTGAAGTAAATCTTTGGTTAGCTCTGTTGAATTACATCAGCATGTGAGTACACTTAACTGATATTAAGCTACTTCAGTTGCAGTTATATATGTCTGATCCTTTATCAGGGTAGATATTTTTTTGTAGTATTTGGAGAGTGTCAGTCTGGTGAGAGTGTGTTGCAAAACTGCAAGACAGCCATAAGCAGTAGCTGACACCAGAGACTAAACAGCGTTTAAGCCACTTGGCAAAGCTTAGACATGTCCAGTAATTGTAGGTGGATGAGAGCTTGCAGAAGGTCATTAGGTTCCTGATGGAGGAAATACTGCTGAAAGGCAGAAGAGGAAATGACAGATTTAATGAATAGTGGTCACAAGCTGAACTACAAAGTCTGTATGTTTTCCTACAAGGATGATCACAGCAGAACCAAGGCCAGATGTTCCCTGCACAGTATCTGATGGCAAGACCTCTCTAGACCAGAAGGAATGACAAATAACACCAGGGAAAAGTCTCTGACCTGTAGAAAGAGTGTCTGCATTTCTGCAGGCAGTGACTGAACTCTTGGAATGGTGCTCTGTCCTTCTGCTTCCACCAGGAAAGAGAGTGCCGAGTCATTTGCAGTCGAAACATCAAAGCATCGTCTCTGGAATGGGAGATCTTGGCGTTAAAGACAGGTTGTCATTGTTACTAATGGCTCAAAAAGCTGAAAGATAGATCTAGGTGGAGTATCCGATATGCATGAAAAGAGAGAGGTGTTTGGCGCTGGTGGACAGGATTTAACGTGCTACTCAAACTGCACCTGTCACAGTCAAAGAGCCATTGCAGCGCACGCTTGGATGCAGCAGGACTGGTAACAGGATCACTAGTCTGTCTCTGGGCAGCGCTGCACTATGTGTTGATCCTGGAGGTTTCGTGCTTTTAGGAAAACAGCTAACGATGACATGATTCGAGATTCTGTGAAGGGCTCAGAGGGAGACTCAGTAAAACATCAAATCACGTCAAACTCCTCATGCATGACAAACAAAGTGTAAAAGCGTCTCACAGAGAAAGCAACAGTTGGGATTTGCTTCCAAAATGAAAGAGGAAATTATTCAGGCAAGTTTGTTACTTCAGGCAGGTGAAACACCAGCTGAATGAAGATGGTGGTATGCACGTGAATGAAATGGGTCATGTGTTTGTGGACATGGACATTGATGGATGACACAGTCAAAGACCTTAATCAGTGATGTGGTGACACAGCAGTGATGGAGGCAAACAGTCCAGCACACAAAAACTTTACTGTCCTGGGGGAAGGTCATTAAGTGTGAGCCTTTGCCACAACCAAAACTTCGAAGAGAGGAGAGGAGTTGTAATTGTAACGTTCAACGCCAAGAATAAACAAGAGATGATAAATGCCTTTCATGAGTGAAAAGGACACCCAAAGGAGCAAGGGGAAAAATAGCACTAAGTAATAATTGACTTAAGAGTTGCAGTCTGTCCAAGGCCTGATATCCCACGAGTTTGTCTCTGAGAAGCAAAGGGCTCATGTGCTGCAAGAAGCAATTGCTAGATACTGTCTAGCCTGGTCCCTAGGTTTCCCCAAGGTCTGGGTAGACCATGAATATCCAATTCTTTTATTACAGGTACCCTGTGCAACTTCATCAAAGTTCACAGGCCTCCCCCCAGGTCCTGTGAACCCAGGCCTTACCTTCAGGGCTCCAGGAAGGAAGCTGGTTCTTGGAGGATACTTCAAAGAACAAAAGTTATGGTGGAAAGCTTGTTCCCCTCCATGCTGGCATAGAGATTGCTAATATTTCAAGGAGGCAAAGCTTCTCTGCTTCCCAAATGAAGAATGGAAAGCTGGAACACAATCCTGGAGTAAAGAGACAGGTGCCAGTGGGTAAAAAAAGAAAGCTTTTGTTCCCAGTGACAGTGTTCATCTGAATGGAAAATCCAGGCAAGGAGACTGGAGAGCCTGCAGTTCACAGTGCCAGGTCTTCTGGTTTCTAATTTTAGAACAAAGTACTCCTGCCCACACCATTTTTCCTAAACACCCCTGTTACACTTATTCTCAGAGGATGATTTCATAAGGTCTCAGAGAAGCAGGGACTGGACAGATATACTTGCACAATATAAGGAGAAGCCACTGTGTAGGTCAAAAAACTATCCTTTTTTAATCAGGGTGGAATACAGAGTGGATGTGATCAGCACTGTTGTAGAAAGCACTGGCTTGAGCATGCAACTGCATTTGTACCTTCCTACAAGAGTGCAAAGGAAATAAACCTGACAGAAAGGGGAGTGTGTTGGGTGTAAGTTCTGGGTTCTGGGCCCAAGGAAACTGTCCACCCTTTATGGACATCTGCTTTTCCTGCCCACTCTTGCTGCCTGGATCACCACATTTAACAGCCGTGTTGGTGCAGAGTCTGTCACGGTATTGGACATCTCACAACCTTTATACCTATACAAATCAAAAGCTGGCAGAGACTCGCTTTTAAACCCACTTTTGTTTCTCCACTGACATAGCAAGAGATTCAAATCTTCTCTTTATTTGTGTTGCAGAGGTTTGTGTTTAATGGTAACCAGCCTTCCCTGACGATGGGAAATACCCCCTTTGCAGGCAGCAGGGCACCTCTCTCTTGCACACTCAGTAAATGAGGCCTCTTGAAGTGGGTGGCTGTCTAGCAGCTCTGAGTAAGCTATAAGAGGATGTCATCACTGCCAGACTTGGCCCAACACACCGTGGGGGAAGTCTGACTGCAAACAAAAGCAAAGCCAAATGCACTGTTTGTCCTTATCCAAATGAAGGCAGAGGGAGGGAAGATTTATAAACTGTTTTTTTTCAATATTTCTAATATGATAAAGAGACATGTTGTCTTCTAAGCACTGCAAGCCGACAAACAGTATTTTCTCTGGCCATGAGCCCAAAGTTTTGGCTCTACTTTTCTTTTACCAAACATGAGCCCTCTGGGATGACTCACTGGTTCTTAGTGGGCTGCAGCTGCTGAGCCAGGAAAAGGAGCCCTTGATGCACAGAAAAGGATTCAGGAGATGATGTGTCATGTGGGTTACCCAGGGAATCAGCATCACTTCCCACAGCCAGCCAGTGCAGATTGTGTGCAGAGGACCTGCTGGTCTGGAGGAGATGGAAATGAAGCCAGGACTTTCCAGGACCCCCTGAGTACCACATTTAATCTCTGGTGAGCATCTAAGAGTCCATGTGTCTCCACCAAAAGCTCCACTTCAGCAACTCAGGTACTTAAGTGAGCTGCAGCAATTAATTTCTGTTAATCTGGATCCTTAGTCATCACCAGCCCCTTGCTCCAACATGTTAACCCCCTTCTACATTCTCTCACACCCCAGAAGAACCAGTGGAGTTACACAAGAAGAACATGTGGCTGGAGACCTCTGAGACAAGCATTTCATAGTATCATAGAATAGGTTGGAAAAGACCTCTAAGGTCACAGAGTCCAACCACTAACCCAGCACTGCCACATCCACCGCTAAACTGTGTCCCTAAGCACCACATTTACATGTCTGTTCAATCCCTCCGGGGATGGTGACTTCACCACTTCCTGGGGCAGCCTGTTCCTGTGCTTAGTTTCCTCTTATGAGAGTAGTTGAATGAGAACAGAATGGATCTGGAGGGGCAGTTTAGTGAGTAAGGGATTTGTGATCGCTAGTGTCCAGTGTCAGCCTAAGGAAACTATAGGATGAGACAAAGCCTTTTCACTTCAGCCACTTCTCTCAGTGGTGAGAAGCAGAGACATTAATTATTGCTAATGTACAGCTCACTTTTTGTCGGTCAGCAGGTGACGAGCTCTCTGCAAAGCTGGTTCCTGTGCTAGCGGCCAGCTCATCGCAGCCTTGGCATTTCAAGGATAAACACTAATCGCCACTATCAGAGCTGGGAGAGTGCTGCCCCTGTCAGGGGGTCGGTGTCACCATGGCGCAGTTTAGGACTGTGTCCTCTTGTCCTGCTGCTGGTTGCCTGGGAGAAGAGCCCGACCCCCACCTGGGTACACCCTCGTGGTGCTGATGTGTGGAAGGTAAAGGCATTTTCGAGGTGAAAAAACGCCCCCGCAAATTCAGCAATAAATGTTCCCGGCCGGGGCAGGGCTCTGGGTGAGAGGGAA
This sequence comes from Sclerurus mexicanus, assembly GCA_013396755.1. Lineage (NCBI taxonomy): Eukaryota > Metazoa > Chordata > Aves > Passeriformes > Furnariidae > Sclerurus > Sclerurus mexicanus. The sequence goes on from VWZF01003861.1 coordinate 2,174,731, forward strand.
AGCGCTGGGACCCCGGACCGAGGGAAGAGATCCCGTCCAAGTCCGGGTCCAGCCGCCTTCCCGGGATGAGGGACGGGACCTGCCCATCCCACGGGGATGCGGGACGGGACCCGCCGGCCCCACGGGGATACGGGACGGGACCCGCCGGCCCCACCGGGACGCAGCGGGGGCGGACACAGGGAGCAGGAGGCAGGACGGCTCCTCCCCAGCAGGGAGGGATGAGGAGGCCGGGCAGAGGGATGCGGGACCGGGCCGGGCAGAGGGAGGACAAAGCCAAGCAGGCACTAACCCCGCCGAGGTGGCATGTCGGGGGCGGTGATCTGCCTGCTGCGCTGCGACCTGCGCGCCCACGATAACCAGGTACGGCCCCCGTGGGGATGACCCGGCTCTTGGGGCAGGGTGGGGAGAGATGCCCCCTGCATCCCGCCCCGGCAGCTCTCACGGCCCCTCGCTGTGCTTCCAGGTGCTCCACTGGGCTCAGGGTAACGCAGATTTCGTGATCCCCCTCTACTGCTTCGACCCGCGGCACCACCTGGGCACCCACTGCTTCGGCTTCCCCAAGACGGGGCCCCACCGGCTCCGGTTTTTGCTGGAAAGTGTGAAGGATCTAAGGGAAACGCTCAAGAAAAAAGGAAGGTAGTTGAGAAAGCACCATGCAAATAACGCGTGTATTTCTATTTTCCTACTCTTTTTCAACACGTGCCTGTGCTGTGAGTGAAATCATGTCAGGTGCTCTGACGTCTGATGGTGGTTTGTTTCTGAGAGCCACAGCCCCTCTGTTGGGCACAGTAAGGTCCCATATGTAGCCCCTGCTCAGGTGACTTGCTGTGGCCACAGTAAGGTCCCATATGTAGCCCCTGCTCAGGTGACTTGCTGTGGTCACTGCACAGGGAGCAGTGTGTGAGCATGAAGAGATTCACTTTTAGGTAACAGCCTGGCTTTGTGCCCAGTTATCCTTTCTAAGGCATCCAGAGTGGCAGAAATGTGTTTGACACAAACTAAGCCCCAGAGGCTTACAAACTCTGTTCAGTGGCTCCTAAAAAATGCAGGCTATTGAAATCCTGTCTGTCTGCCTCCACACATGGTCTGTGCTCCGTTTGAATTAGTACATGGGGGGCCTGCCTGGGCTGGGACTAGGGCCTCCTGTACACATAAATAACAATAATCCAGGTCAGTATTTTGTGTTTGTAGTACCCTGGTTGTGAGGAAGGGGAAGCCGGAAGATGTGGTCCGTGATCTGATTACTCAGCTGGGCTCTGTCAGCGCTGTGGCTTTCCACGAAGAGGTAAGGGAAATACTGAAGTGGCATAGTTAAAAGATAAAATTACATTTTGAAGGTTTCTTTCACAACCAAATGGTGATGCAAATCCTGTGTGTTCAGAGCCTTTCTTGGCCTTGGGGAAGTGGCTAGTTGCTGGGATGGGGATGGTGTAGAGTCTGGGTGGGAGTCCTTGCTGGGGCAAGACTCAGAGACTGTGTGTGTGCATCCAAAGGGATGAAGCTAAATGTGGAGATGAGGGAGGAGGGCAAGACAAGCCACCAGAGATGGTGTGCACGTGGGAGCTGAGGCTGTGCACCCATGGTGGCCTCACTGTTTTTTTCTCCCTAGGCCACGCAGGAGGAGCTGGATGTGGAGAAGGGGCTGTGCCAGGTGTGTAGTCAGCACGGGGTGAAGGTTCAGACATTCTGGGCATCCACGTTGTATCATCGGGACGATCTTCCCTTCAGGCCTATTGCCAGGTGGGCTGCTCATGGTATCACTCACTCCTCCACAGTCCCATTCGTTTCTCACTCCAGTGACCTATTAACAAGGGCTCCTCCATCTGGTCCCACAGGGAAGGGACCCATCAGTCCATCTGTGTTCATAGAACAGTGCTGTCATGCTCAGGCACATCAAGGGGAAGGGGCACATTCATCCCTCTGCACTAGTAGGATTTCCACTTCAATATCCGTAAAGCCAAGGTGTGTGTTTGAGTGTTTATTGAGGGACTGGTTTCTCTTTGCCTTTCCACCAGCGCAGTTTGGATACTCAGTCTGCAGTTCTCAAAACCCTTGTGACACAGAATCATAGAATTGTTTGGGTTGAAAAAGACCTTTAAGATCACCAGTAACCCACAACTGCCAGCCCGCTGCTAAACCATGTCCTCAAGAGCCACAGCTACACTTTTAAATACCTTCAGGGATGGTAACTCAACCATTTCTCTGAGCAGCCTATTCCATTCTTAATCACTCTTTCAGTGAAGAATTTTCCCCTAATATCCAATATAAACCTTTCCTGGCACAACTTGAGGCCACTTCTTCTTGTCCTGTCATTTATCACCTGGGAGAAAAGGCTGACCCCCACCTGGCTACAAGCTCCTTTCAGGGAGTTGTAGAGAGCAATAAGGTTCCCCCTGAGCCTCCTTTTCTCTAGGCTGAGCTGCCCCCAACTCCCTCAGCCACTCATCATCAGACCTGTGCTCCAGACCCTTCCCCATCTCCATTCCTTTCTCTGGACATGTTCCAGCTCCTTAAGGTCTTTTTTGTAGTGAGAGGCCCAAAACTGAACCCAGGATTTGAGGTGCAGCCTCACCAGTGCCAAGTACAGGGGGGTTGTCACTGCCCTGATCCTCCTGACCTCACTTGCTGACATTTCTGAGACACTGGCCTGGATTGCTCAATTACCCCATCTGACTGAGTGCAGCTGCCTGTGACAGCAGCCCTTTGCCTGTGGACTCTTCTAGTGACTTTGAGGTGTAGTTGATGGAGTTGAGTGATGTGTGGTATCCTGCAGAAAGTGTACAAAATAGGGCAGAGGACTCAGGCCATGAAAATGCCTGTTACTCTCCTTTGACTGAAAAGGCACCTGAAAGTTGCAGATTTTTACACTGAGGTCAGCCTTGTGTGTTAATCAGAAGTAAGGTGAGATAAATCAGGCCCTCATGGACTCACCTTAAATTGAAAAGGCACAGTTTGCATCAGAAGCAGAAAGAAATTGGGCAGAAGACTGAGCTTCTGAAGGCTGCTAACCCCAGGGGCATCTACCTCTGTTGTGCTGCTGTCAGGACACAAATAAACAGGCATCACAAACATGTGCTCTGCCCCAGGGGAGCACAGCCTGGAGTGCTAATCCTCCTCCTGTGGAGGGGGGGTGTGTGCTGTGTGCAGGGGCCAGGGCAGCCACCTGCTGACTGTGTGTCACCTGTGCAGGTTACCTGATGTCTACACCCATTTCCGAAGAGCAGTGGAGTGTGAGGCGAAGGTCCGGCCAACCCTGCCGATGGTAGATCAGCTAAAGCCTCTGGCTCCAGGGGTGGAAGAAGGATATATCCCTACCATGGAGGATCTGGGACAGAAGGGTAAGAAAACATAATTTGGCAGTTGCTTCCATGAAATCCTACTTAGATTTTCTTCTTAAATATATCATACTTGGATCTGTTTTTAAAGATAAGGTTTTGCAAAGTAAATTATTTCCTGCTGCTCCAGATTTCCAGGATCCAGGCATTCAGCCAAGGTGAAGTAGGTACCTCTGGTGGTTGTACTTGAGCTCTGGTGGTTAATACAAACCAAACATCTTACACTGCACAGCGTATTCTCCTACAGAAAAGATGTCTCCTTGTAAAGATGCAGAAGCAACTAGTGCTCAAGAGATGAATGAAAGAGTAGATTTACAGTAGGTGTCAGGACGAAATTCTTCCTTTGAAGGTGGGCAGGCCCTGGCACAGGTTGCCCAGAGAAGCTGTGGCTGCCCCTGGATCTCTGGAAGTGTCCAAGGCCAGGTTGGACAGGGCTTGGAGCAACCTGGGATAGTGGAAGGTGTTCCTGGCCATGGCAGGGGTGTTGGAACAAGATGAGCTTAATGTCCCTTCCAACCCAAACCATTCCATAATTCTATGATTCTGTGATATATCTCTTACTGAGAATCAAAACATGGAGTGAGAGGTTGCTCTTCAAACTGTAACTAAACCTCTGCCCACTCATGGAGCAAATGAAGGTAAATTCCCAGTATGGAGGAGCTGCCCTGCTGTAGGGAAGAAATCATCCTCTTACTGATTTTTAATGTGTGATGTGAGCCATATTTTAAAGGAAGACCACACAATCTTTTATGTCCCCAAAGCAGACATCCCTAGTGCTGAATAACCCTAGATTTTAAGCTCCTTACCTTTCCAAGGGGGCAACAAAGTGATGGTGTTTTCTGTGGCAGATCCTGTGACTGATCCACGAACAGCCTTCCCCTGCAGTGGAGGAGAGACCCAGGCTTTAATGAGACTGCAATATTATTTCTGGGACACGGTAACTCTCACATTTCCTTGCCTACATCCTCCCCCTTGTACATGTGGCTGTGCAAGTGGGTGAGGCTGCAATTTCACTTCCTAGTAATATTTCCTTAGCTCCTGTATAACACTTCGCAAAGGAGGGAATTAGCATTATTTCAGTTTTACAGAGAGACAAACTAGACCAAAAAGAAGTCATCCAGGAACTGGGAATGTAAGCCAAATACTCAGGAACCTAGTTTAGTGGCCATCTCTCTGAAGTTCTTTTTTCCATTAACTTTTGGGAATTGGGACAAAATTTTTTAGCTCCTTTACCTTGATTTGCCTTTTGTACTCTCACATCCCACGTCATCAGCAATGTAGTTCCTCCATTTTGGAGAGGTGAAAAGTGGCCTGAAGGAGCTGCATTTGCAATTGGGGTGAGGATCAACCGCCCCAAGTTCTGGCCACAGTTATAAATAGTAGAAGGTTCCTGTAATCTGGTTTAAAAGTTTGCAGCCAATAATTACAGCTACTTCTTACTCCCTTGCTTTGGTGGAGTGAAGCTTCTGCTGACTGCATTTTGTCTGTGCACCCAGTTTTTGGACTTCTTCCTGCTCTAGTTTGAGGAGCTGCCTTAAGACACACTTGCTGATTCCCAACAGCATCAGACCCACCAGCTTTGTGGATAAAGGGGGAACATCTCTCCACCTGAGATGGGTTAGCAGTTGTGCTGTGCCCAGTGCCTCAGGGCATCCTTTCAGCTGTGCTGAGGAAGTTCCTGCATTCCTTTGCTGTCGGGGATCATTGTCCTGGTTTAACCCCACCAGGCAGCTCGGTCCTTAGCAGCTGCTCCCTCAGCCCCTGCCAGTGGGATGGAGGAAAGATTCAGAAGGGTAAAAGTGAGAAAAGTCGTGGGTTGAGGTAAAGACAGTTTAATAGGGAAAGCAAAAGCTGCACACACAGGGAAAGTGAAGTAAGGATTCATTCAATACTTCCCATCAGTGGGCTGGTGTTCAGCCATCCCCAGGAAAGCAGGGCTCCATCATGTGTGAGAGTTACTTGGGAAGACAAACGGCACCACTCCAAACATCCCCACTTCCTTCCTACCCAGCTTTATATCCTGAACATGACATCATATGGTCTGGAATACCCCTGGGGCCAGCTGGGGTCAGCTGTCCTGGCTGTGTCCCCTCCCAACTCCTTGTGCACCCCCAGCCTACTCAGGGTGGGGTGGTGAGAGGAGCAGAAAAGGCCTTGAGGCTGTGTGAGCCCTGCTCAGCAATAATGAAAACATTGGTGTGCTATCAGCACTGTTTCTAGCACAAATCCAAAACAGCTCTAGACCATCTACAGTGAAGAAAATTAACTCCATCCCAGCCGAAATGAGCACAAGCATGCGTAGCTTCTACTCTTGGTCAAGCATTAATACAACCAGTGCTGGAAAACCTGTTCCTTCTTTTTTTATGATGTAAATATTGTCTTCCCCAGTGAACTAGAACAGCCCTTTAGCAATTGTAACCTGTGCAGTGAAGGGGATCAAGGAGAAATCAGGCTTCCGTGTGTCCCCTGCATTGTCCGTGGAGTGCTTGGACAGTGGAAGATCTGCACCTGCTGTAAATGTGGGGGGCACAGAAGGAAGAGTCATCAGGGTTCCTGCAGCTGAGTGTTGGGTGCTGTTGGGCTCCGGGTCTCAAACCCAAACAAGCAGCCTCGTGGACAAGGGAGCTGGTCTGTTCCACTGGTGTTTTTAAGTGCATTATTGATCCAGAGTCAGGTGGGAATGGGCAGGGAGCAGCACAGCCAGGTGCACGGGGCTTGCAGAAAGAAACAGGCTGAACCGGGGAGCACAGCTTGTGACACACATCCCGGAGCTATAATGGAAACTGTTGGCCTGATTAATTCCTGTGCACTGGAGGCAGGAATTTGGCAGCTGTGTAATCCTTGCAGGCAGCCATGAGAGGGAGCCCAGCCCTGCCAGATTGCTCTGGCTCCAGAAGGAAAGAAAACATATTTAGCAGGTTGGTTGTAAAGTATTCAAGCCTTTTGTTCATTTGCTCACACAGAACCTGGTTGCATCTTACAAGGAGACTCGGAATGGGCTGGTGGGAATGGATTACTCAACCAAATTTGCACCATGGTAAAGATTTTTGTTGTGAGACTGGAAACTGCTTTTCTGCTCCCATCCCAAGCTGATGTTACCTGTCTGCTGAGTGCTGCTGGATGTGGGTGGGGGTCTAGGTGTGATTCCTTGGGAACATTCCTGCAATTAGGAACTGCTGCACTGTGGCAGAACTGTGCCAAGAGCCTGGTGTGCTGGGAGCGCCGATGTGGGCAGGAGACAGGAGAGACTCACCACTTGCCTGTGTTTTTGTGCTGTTTTGTGTGTGAGGGGTGGTTGGGAGCAGGCAGGGAGGCAGCACAGCTTCCATGTGTGGATAGGGTTGTAGCAGAACTCGATCCAGTCCTGGTTTCCTGAATACTGTGGGGCAAGTCACCTCACCTCATTGCTATTCTTTTTCTGTGGGGTGAAGAGACACTTCTGATTATTCCTGTTCCAAAAGGATCTCCTGTTTGGGTAAATATGTTGACTCAGCATTAGGTGGTTTAATCCCTGGTGCTGGAGGGGCAGAGTTAATTCCAGATTGAAACTGCAACAGCAGAACCCAGTTCAGCCTAAACTGAGAGCATCTGGAGAGTTGTCCCGACAGAATTGCAATGTGAAAAGATTTTCTGAGGCTTTTACAAGTCAGATTTCTTGGTTTCAGCTAGCTTTGTGCTTTGATGGTTGCAGTGGATGGCTCCATCTGGTGGCACTTCGGGATCCCAGACGGAATCCTAGGACCACAGAAGCTGTGGAAGTTTTTATTTGTAGCCTCCACTCGAGTTCTTCCAAGCTGGCCATTTGCCCAGAGCAGACAGCCTTGATCAGCCTGCCCCAAAATGTTCAGATGATCACAGTCAGAGTGGTTCAGACTGCAGCCAGTTGTTCCCATCTCACACTGGCCATTTCTAAATTGTCAGAACTAGTCGACAATTAAGGAAAAATCTTCAGGCTGTTTCTTCCTGTTTTCCAAGATTCATTAGGCCATCAAATGTTTCCACAAGCCATAGTGGAAATGGCAGTAAAATGCATTTCTAGGAAAATCAAGGTAAATGTTGTTCCATATCACCCTGCGTGATGTGGTTGGAGTCTGCGAGCTCTTTCCTGTCTTGCACAACACTGATTTGGAACAAAGGGAAGGAGTCCAGTGGGTTGAAATGCCAGAGCAGGGTTTGATTCCTTAGTTTTCCTGTCTGGCCTCAGATTTTCAGCAAGCCTTCTGTGGTTGCTCAGATAAGACATTGTGGTTCTGCAGGAAAAGGAGCCCTGGCACATAGTAAGGGAGTTTGTAAGAAAAGGACAAGCAGCCCAGGAAATGCAGAAGTTGGCATTTGAGATCCATTTCTGGGTTTGTCACTGATGCACTAAGTCACTAGCTGATCAAATAATTTAGGCAAAACTTGTTGAACTTGTGTGAAATGATTTATCTCCGTGGCTTGGAGACTCCTGGAACAGTCACGTGCTGGGAATGGGAGGATTTTGATTCTCGGAAGAGTTGCAAAGAAGTTACACAACTTGATTAGAGCCATTTGGGAGGTCAAGACAGAACTGCAAACCAAGCAAAACCTTTTAGACAGCAGCTCAACACAAAACTGCCTCCACTCCCGCTGAGCTGTGAGTCCTGCGTGGCATTCAGGACATAATTCCTCTGCTTTCAGGCTGGCACTGGGCTGCATCTCACCTCGATACATCCATGAGCAGATTCAGAAGTATGAAAAAGAGAGAGCAGCAAATCAGAGCACATACTGGTATGTCCTTGCCCCATCAGTGTGGCTTGTTTTCTCTGAAAAGGAAACTGGCATCTTGCTCACAGGAGAGTGATTTGTTAACTCTCCTTAATTAATGTTTGTTTATCCTGTGCCTGCTGCCTGGTTCCTCTGAGTTGCATTGCAGTTCTGTTTCAGTTTGGATTTATTAGTCTGCCTTTGACACCCAGAGGCTTTAGGCACTTCCTAAGTAAAGATTATGAATGCCAGTTGTCATTATTATTGCTGGGAAATTGTGGTTCATGACTTTTAAAAACGATCTCAGTAAATCAGCACCATCTGTCTCTGTATTGTTATTATGGGCTAGATGAGAAGGAAGAACAACTTGCAAATAAAGGCCAAAGGGTTTAAGGATATGAGCGGGGTTTCTCCCAAAGGTCTCAGTGACTCTGTGTACCCATCCCTGAGCTGGCCTTGAACTTGCTCAGGGATACCCAGCCACTGTGAGTCAAAACCTGGTAGAGAGCTCTGATGAAGAAGCAGGTTCATGTTAGAGCCTGGCCTAACACTAGACCTGGATGGAAAAAAACTCAAACCAGAAAGCCTGTGCAAACTCTAGAGCTGCATATTCATATTGGCTTGTTACGTTTGCAACATGTCAAACAGCACAGTGGTTGGTGAAGAACAGGAGAAGGCTGCCAACAATTCTGGCCAAAATACTCAATTTCATTAAAATTCAAATGACAGCTAAAATATCAACACTGTTGAAGTGTGTGTTTGGGGTTTTTTCTTCAAAGACAATTAAGAGAGGAAAGATTTCAAGAAATGAACATACTCATGTTTTTCTGTCTAATAGGCAGCCTGCTGGCAGCTGGGGCACCATGGTGATTTCAGCATTTTGAAGTGATTAATATTTATATAAATGAATCTGTCAAACTCCCAGGCAGTGCAATCAATTGTACAGTGAAGTACAGGTCGTGGTGGCTCATTGAACCTCAGCATCATGACACTAGTTTTGAGCATCTGGACAGGGTCATGTTTTGCAATGGGACCTTCCAGAAAGATCTTGTCAGCCTGAACATCAGCTGAGCAGAATATTTCCAATGTGCCAGAGAGCTGGAGCAGATCTCAGAGGCTGAAGTGGGCCTGTCACCTGATCTCATGAGCTGGAGCACTATAAACCAGTTTTGAAAGGTGTCTTGAGTCCCTTACAAAGGTTATTGCTTAAATCAAGGCAAAGCTCTTAGGAATGTGCTGACACTGTTGTTTGTGAGGAAGCGTGAAGCTGAATCAGGCCCTCGCCCTTTGGAGAATTGCATCCCAGTAGGGACGGGTGGGAAACACGTTTCCTGAGATTCTGCTCCTGCACTCGAGCTAAGGGAAGCTTCCCAGGTGATTCATGCAAAGTTTGCTTTCCCTGTCGTCATCCAGCTGCAAGCCAGGTGAGTAGGCTTAGGGAAAGGACTGGTATCGTGGGAAGGTCCCTGAAATCCGTGGTGGATAAACCTCGCAGTGTCAGTGATGGGTGCTGTGGAAGAAAAATCCAGTTATTTTATCTGACCCACAGTGAAATATAGACATGGCTGTGTGTTCCAGGGTTCTGTTTGAACTGCTGTGGAGGGATTACTTTCAGTTCATGGCCCTGAAGTACGGCAGGAGGATTTTCTCATTAAGAGGTGTGTATGGATCACCGTGTTTGGAGAGGAAAGGCACAGTCTTGCAACAGGGGAAGTAAGAGAAGAGGCTGTTGCAGTTAAGTTGTACTTCTCAAATGTTCTCAAAGCAGTTGTGTGACCACCACGGTGCTGGACACTTGTGTAGACACTGAGCCCCAAACCTGATATGGGTTTTAGATGTGGGGAGTATTATTAACACATGTCCATGGGAAACAGCAGCACAATAACAGAGAAGATGCTGTTTCCAGAGACATTCCACCTTTAAGAAGAATGCGGGCTTCAGGCTTGCCCAAGTTCACCAGAGAATCTGGGACAGAGTAGGAACTGACCCAGGAGTGTGAATCCCAGGAAACCAGATATTCTTTCAGCCTCACACTGCATAGAAATCAGAGTGAGATTCAGCTCCAGCCCCAGTGGCTGATGTGCAAGAGTCTGCACATGAAATGGGGGTCTGAACTCTCCATGCAACCACAAATATCCAGTCCATGTGCCTGGAAACCCTACAGGGGATGCCTGTTCTGGGTGAGCTGTTGTCCAGGTGACATAGCTGCCCACACCTAAGCAGACAGCACTGCTTTAGATGCCCTCAGTCAATGCCTGGCATCCAGCTGTAGCTGCAGAGGAACACATCTCCCTCAGGGCCTGTGTCACATCTGCCAGGCCTGTGTGGCTGTTTCATGGCACTGGATGCCAGTGGTGACCATAACTTTGGATACCTGCAGCTGGAGCTCAGTTGTCCCTGCTGCCTCCATTTCACTGTACAGACTGTAATTGCCACTGGATCCTGCAAACATTAAATAATGCCCCTCATCTCTTCCTACCCCACTGCAGGGGCAGAGTGTTACCTGGGTCTTTTGCCAGGTAATTCTGGGTTTAGTATCTGCTACAAAAACATATTTCACGCAAACATTGTCCTGGAGTAAAACTGGACAAGAAAATACTATCATGGGCCAGAGCACATCTCTGGCCACTCTCTGGCAACTTGCGTTGGTTTTAATTTAAAAAAATAAAAGGGCAAACATCAACAAAACAAATAATCAAAATCTGTTAGGGCTTGAGCATCCTCTGTATGTAAAAGACCCCTTTGCAACACTTGAAGAATGGATCATCCCTAAACCTTTGCAGAAAGTTTGTTTGCAGTGGCACTGAGAGGATGAGCTTCACCCTAATGCCTTGTGTCAACCAAGGTACCTCAGGCTGTGGTGATGTGTGAGTAACTGCCTGCATCAGTATTTCTTCATCAGCTGTCCATTGTTTTCCTCAACAGGGCTTCAAAGTAAAGAGATCCCCTGGAAGAAGGACCTTCAGCTCTTTGACTGTTGGAAAGGTCAGTGGAATCCGCAGGTTTGGCTGGGTGTGCTTCTGGTTTCCACGAGCCTGGCTGTTCACACGTGCCCTAATGCTGAGCAGGACCACACGGTGTCATGAGTGGCCAAGTTCTGTAGTTAGATTTTCCCAACCAGGAGGAAGTGTTTGTCACCTGCTGGTCCCTTCTGTTTAGTCACACACAGGCTGACCAGCCCTTCTTATCAATGTTAGATTGCCATGTCTGCTACGTTTGGTTCTGCTGTTTGTTTTTGGTTACAAGGTTAAAACAGAGTTAGAATAAATCACATCTTTTGTAATCCCACAGCCTTTTCTTTAGCCTTTATATTGTAACATGAATAGCAAGCATAAAATCTCAAAATTTAGAGAGATTAACAGATTAAAGCATCAGAATCAGAGAAATACACACCCATATATCTTTTTTCATGTTAATGCCACGTGTATCCATTTGCACACAGGCTACAATAAATCACACAGACAGAGTAAGTCTTTTCCTTAAAAACAGACAAACTCTCTACTTTTCAGGTACTAACCCATGGGGATTTGTCCAGTACATCCCTCTATTAGTCACCTGTCAAGAATCTTTCTGTCCTTGGCCCACTCTTGTCTGTATATTTATTTTACTCTGCAAAAATCCCTGCAATCCATCTGATTGTTTTTCCAGTCTGAGAATTTTCTGTACCTTGTGGGTTTTTTTCTTGCCAAAAATTCTCCTCATCTCAATTTTCAGTATGATTTCCCGTTTAATTTCCAATGGATCTTAATGGCTGCACTCCAGCTTTAAAGGGAGGGATTTCCACTGGTGCACTGGCACCATCTTTCCTGCTTGGATCGCTGTGAATGCAAGACCACCAGGTTGGTTTATGAGTGCCCAGAAATGTTCTCCTGTCCCAGCACTGTCTTTTATCACTGCAGAGGGCAAAACTGGAGTTCCTTTTGTGGATGCCAACATGAGAGAGTTGAATGCCACGGGCTTCATGTCGAACAGAGGGCGGCAGAACGTCGCCAGCTTTCTCACCAAGGACCTGGGTCTGGACTGGAGGATGGGGGCAGAATGGTTTGAACACCTGCTGGTGAGACTGAACCCTTTGTGCACCCAGAGTTGTTTGTGTTCCCTCCCCAGAGTGACAGGCAGGAAGGCAGCTCTGAACAACAAGGAAGGATGCAGAAGATGATCAGTAATTTTCAGGCTAACCCAAGTCCATATATGTGCTGCTCACAGGGTATGAACTTCCCAAAACTCTCATAAGTAAAGGGAATTTTGCCACAGTGAAGCTGCCACCAACTGAGATGTAGCTAGGAAGTTTGCAATGACATTTTTGATCCTGCTTGTAGGGTTTTAGCCAGAGATCCATCACACTTGAGAAAACTTTCAAACATAAATTATGTTAACAGTGCTCTGATTTGGTCACCCCAGAGGCTGCTGCTTTTCCAGATAAGAGCAAGAGCCCTGCAGGTCCTTTTCCATAAGTGAGGAAGACCTGGAAGATCTCTAGAACAGTGCTCCCTGTGTTACCTACATTTACTCCTATGGATGTGGATGTTACCAGCCTTGCTGGAAGCAGGATTTAGCACTCTGCACTGGCCCTTTCACCTCAGGAAGCCCCAGATGCTGATGACCAATGTAGGCTGGTTGTGCACAGGCTGATCCTTGTGCCCTTCTGACCCATCCTTTCAGCTTATGTCAGTCAGACAGCTCTGTTACTGTGACCTGGTGGCATCCCCAGAGTATCCTACAGGACACATCAGCTTGGTGTGGGGGACATGGCTGTAGGAGGGCAGAGGCCAGCAGAGAGCTGAAAGTGATCTCACTTGCCTCTAAAAAGGGAAAGCAATGCCTATTTCATCCCTGATACTGCCAGCAAAGGCCCATCAAGTGTCTGTGTGTGCCATCCACACCAGAGGACAGGGAGGCTCATTTGTGCCAGTTCCAGAAGCCTTGCTCTGTTTTACATAAACATCATTGAGAGCTTTTTATTTGTTTAGATGAGGAATAACTTGACTATGGGAGAAAACTGCAGTGTTTGCATCATTTGCATCTTCATACACACTGTGTGGTCACTCTGTAAAGTCTGAATTAGAATTTTCTCCAATCTGCTGAGATGATTCTGTCAGTCTGTGGTGTCTGGGTAACTGGTCAGGAAGAATTTTCTCTCATATTTGGGGCTATGTTTTTTTGGAATATGAGCACTTGAAAGCTAGGGCTTGTTGTGAAGTCTACCAGATAAGGGCAGAAAGAGAAGGTGTGTTTTTTTTAAAAGGAAATTGTTAAACAGACTTTGGTTGGACTTTTATCAATCCCACTGACCTAAGGACTATGAAGTGAAGTAACCCAAGAAGCTGATTCCAGGTGTAAAAAGCAACCAGATGTCTGTTCCTATGACTTGAGAGGGCTCTGACCACCCCACTGTGGCCAGAGTGGGTTCCATTCAAGGAATTTTCCCCTTGAGCTAAGGGGTGGATGGGGAGACAAGATTCACCGAGGGCCAGCCCAGCTCTTCTTACTGTTTTGTCCCTCTGTTCTCAAGGTGGATTACGATGTTTGCAGCAATTACGGCAACTGGTTATACAGTGCTGGCATTGGCAACGACCCACGGGCCAACAGGAAGTTTAACATGATCAAACAAGGCCTGGATTACGATGGGAATGTAAGTCTTGCTGTGAGCAATGCAGTGAAGGATACGTGGTATTTTCAGGGAGCAGAGGAGATCAATCTGCTCTGTGGGTCCTGCTGCAAAAGCACTTCTGTGTCTCCTTGCCAGCAGTCAGGCAGGTTCCTCGTTGTGCACAGGAAGATGTGATGTTGGCAATCTGCTGCTGTCTCCAAGGAGGCTGGTGCTTCACATGCTCTCCCTGCCCCAGTCTGTGTATTCAGTGTTTCATCACCATTTCTCCCATCACTAATTCACACAGACCTTTCCTTGAGCAAAGAGCAGCTTCTTGGAGAACTCAGGAGTGACCGGAGGGACAGAGCTGCTCCTTGGGAGGTGCTGGGGAGGAGATTAAACCTGTGACTCCTCTGATTATCCTCTCTAAGTGGTGGGAGCAGCTAAATCACCCTTTCCATGTGCTTAGCCAGTGTTCACATACTGGATTACCTGTTCCCACACTATTCCTTAGCTCCTTGTCAGGCTGCACTGTTGCCTGTTGGCACTGTAGGATTTAGCAGGATTTAACAAGAAATCCGAAATTAGTCCTAGGAAGGGACACAGCAGTAGAGTTAATAGGAGAGATTCAGGAGTGTGCAGCTGAGCTAGTCATCCTAATTTCCTTCAGTCACTGGAAACTTCTTGGAATTACTTTGTCACAGGATGTCCTAAACAGGACAGGTGAACAGTACCACAAATGCACCTCTGTCTCCCTCCTCTCCCTGCAGAGTGAGCCTGGGAGAACTCCAGCATCCAAGTCTCTCTTTAGGCCCTAATGCAGAGAGGCTAAGGCTTGTCAGAGGTAACTGATGCTCTACTACACCAACTTCTCTACCTGGAAATCCAGTTTCTCTCTCCTATTGAGGAAGACCCTTTCTGGGAAGCAGCTGGAGATTGTTACTGAATGGGTTCTGTCCCGTTGGTTCTGTTTGCAGGGGGATTACGTTCGGCTGTGGGTCCCAGAACTACAGGGCATAAAGGGAGCAGACGTCCACAGCCCTTGGGCACTGAGCAGTGCTGCTCTCTCCCAGGCAGGAGTAACTCTGGGCGAGACCTACCCATGGCCAGTTGTGACAGCCCCCGAGTGGAGCCGACACATCAGCCAGAGGCCCGTGAGTACTGGGAAGGTTGGGATGGGGTGGGAGGGCCCCAGGGGGCTGCTCTGCATCTGTAGGAATGTCTGTGAGTTCTGCTGTTCTCTGTCTGGAATAAAGGGAAAAGTAGCTTTAGTGCAAAGTCACATTACCTCACAGCAGTGGTCCAGCTCTGCACAGGGACTCTGCAGCCAGGGTTATCTGGCTCTCTCTGTCCTACCTGTTGCGGTGAATGATGGAAATTTCAGCTGCTTCTCTGTCCCATCAGTCTTGTATAGTCAGCAAGGCTGAGCCAGAGCATGTCCTTCAGAGCATCCCTCCCTGCCCTGGCAGCCCCACTGGCCAGCAGGGAGGGATGGGAATCTCCAAGGTCTCCACAGGCCTCACCACCCCCTGATGCAGATGGACAGGTGGGAGCCAATTTACTGTCCTCTATGTTCAGGAGGGGGAAAACCAACCAACTTCCTCCTGTGCTTGAGTGGATCCAAATTGGAGTCAGCATGACCTGTAAATTTGGGGACTGGCTCTTGCACTTTGGTTTTCGGGTGTATCTCGCCTTTAGAACAGGGACAGATTGAGATGCTGATCCTGCAACATGTCAAGGCTTGTATCTGCTGCCTGGGCTGCTGCTCTTGGAGGAGATGGGTATGGAAGGACATGGATGTAACCAGTGGTTGTGTATTCTCTGCCTTCTCCGCCCTGCATCGTCCCTGCCTCCTCCCAAGTGAAGGTACTTTGTGGAGGCTCAAATTTAGGTGTCATACTATGTTCAGTGAACAATGAAGCATGTCTCCACTTCAGGTTTTAATCCAAATTTTTCAGGCCAGATTCCTCTACCATGACTGGATAGTTTTGTGGAAGCAAAGCCTCCTGCTTTGGCCATACTGTTGGAGGGATCAGAGAAGGGACTCTGTGAAGTAGCCCCTTGATGAGACACTGGTTTGAGGCAGTGATGAAAGTGGAAGCCAAAAAGCTTCTCCATCAGGCAAGAGTTGCATTTTGATCAACTTTTCCAGCTCACCTTATCAGAAACTCTCGTTTCTTAAATCCAAGCCTAGAGCAGTGCCTGTCAAGCCTTTCTGTCTTTTTAGTGAACATGGGGAGCAGAAGTGCCCTGTCCACATTTTCCTGCATTTCAGCACTGCTTTGTGACCAGATTCACTCTGCAACATCAGTAAACACCTCATATTCGTGTTTCATTTGCCACAGGGAAGGATTCCCCATCCCAGGGGCAGGAGAGGACCTGCACAGGCACCAGTGCAGCACAAGGACAGAGGGATAGATTTTTACTTCTCTCGCAAGAAAGACGTTTGCTGAAGGCTGGAGGAGCACTCAGTGGGAGATTTCACTGCTGAGGATGCCCAGATAATGGTTAATGTCCTTGACCAAGACAATGGTACAGGTCTGGCCACAGTAAAGACAGGACACCCACTGTATGTGGGTAATTGGAGGTTGTGCATCAGCCCCTCTTCTTACAAACTGACAGGTGTTCAGTCAAAACTGAAATTTCTTAATGCTATTTTTTTCATGTTTTTAAGCTTTAAAACAGCAAATTGTTGTGTAATAAAAAGGTTTGCTATGGGAATATTCTATTCTTCTCATGTACACAGAGATCCACAGATAGAATGAGGCTGCAGAGGAGGTTCTTTCACTGTGTCTCCTGCAATGCTTTGGAGAATCAGCATGTTCCTCTTGAAAACTTCCCTGAAGGCTTTGCAGCACCCTCTTTCTTTTGGTACCAGCCTGGAAGCTGCAAAGTGTTCGGCTCATAGCCAAGATTTGTGTCTTCTACTTGGTGTCAACGCCATTTAAAATGGTTCCCTGGCCATTCTTAGCATTTTATTTTTATGCAGAATGTCTTGCTTGCCGGAAGAGCTTGGGAATTTGGAGATGGCCATGTTTGTGCTGTAGTGGAGCAGTGTCACCTGAGGGGCGGGATGCGCCATGCAGGGGGCGGGATGAGGGATGCGGGATGCCGGAGGCGGGACGCGCCATGTGGGAGGCGGGATGCAGGATTCAGGAGGCGGGATGCTCGATGCAGGAGGAGGAATGCTCGGTGCCGGAGGCGGGATGCTCGGTGCGGGAGGCGGGATGCTCGGTGCAGGGGGCGGGACGAGCCGGGAAGCGAAAGTGCCGGGAAGGGGAAGTCGGGAGAACGGCGCGGCCATGGCCACAGCCCCGGCGGATCCCAGCTCCATGCCCATCCCCATCGCCGCGTCCGAGCCCCCGCTGGACCTGCACGCCGTGCCCATGGTAGCGCTCAACTACGGCGTGCGCCGCCGCCTCGGGCTCTTC
>VWZF01003861.1:2191880-2244816 GCA_013396755.1 Sclerurus mexicanus
CGCGGCCGCAGACTGGACGGCGCTGGCGGAGGCGCTGGGATGCAGCTTCCTGGAGATCCGGAGGCTGGAAGGGCTGCCCGACCCCACGGCCGCGCTGCTGGAGGAGTGGCCGGGACGCGCCGCCGGCGGTGCCACCGTCGGGCACCTGCTGGATGTGCTGCGCCGCCTGGGTCGCGATGATGTGCTGACGGACCTGGCCGGCAGCGTGGGTGAGGATGGGGATAGCGCCGGGGGGATAGCCCGGGGAATCCCGGCGCTGGGATGGGAGAAGGGGCGAGCATCTCTCGGTGCTGCTCCCGGGATGCCGGGGAGAGAGGGGATGCTGCTCCCGTCCCTCCCGCTCTGTCTTTGCTGCGCCTGTCGCTCGGTCTTTGCTGCTCCTGCACCTGGGGAGGTGATGTTAAGAAAAGAAAAAAAACTTCACTCAAGGAGAAAAGCCCTTTCCGGACTCTGGAGTGACATCCTCGGGGTTTTCACGAGGGTCACAGAGATGCTCCGAAGGCCGGAGCACCTCAGCTGTGGTGACAGGGTGGGAGAGCTGGGGTGTGCAGTGTGGAGAAGAGAAGCCTCCAGGGAGACCTGAGAGCCCCTTTCCAGAGCCTGAAGGGGGCTTATAAGAAAAGGGAAAGGGACTTGATGCATGGGTGGATAGCGATAGGATAAGGGGGAATGGTTTTAAACTAAAAGAGGAGAGATTTAGATTAGATATTAGGATATTAGATATTAGGAAGAAATTCCTTCCTTTGAAGGTGGTGAGGCCCTGGCACAGGTTAGCCAAAGAAATTGTGGATGCCCCATCCCTGGAAGTGCTCAAGGCCAAGCTGGATGGGGTTTGGAGCAACCTGGGATAGTGAAAGGTGTCCCAGCACATGTCAGGGGGCTGGAATGAGGTTATCATTAAGGCCCCTTCCAATCCAAACCATTGTAGGATTCACAGGAGCCTCATGTAGCTCCAGGAGTGAAGTGCAAAGTAACCTGAAGTCCTCTCTTATCCCAGACCTTCAATAAAAAAGTTTATGTGTGTCAGAGGATGCTTTGGGCCAGGTCAGCCAGGAGACAGCTTGCACTGACACAGGACGCTGAGAATTATGATGTGTGGATGTAGTGTGACAGGAAGATATTTGCTGGGGGAGATGAGGGATGTGTGGACCTGGATAATGTCAGGGGAAAAAAGTTTCCATGCAAACAGAAAAAAATTGAGAGAGGTCAGTGAGAAGTGTAAGGCTCTTGTGCTGTTTTGATAACCTTTTCTTTATAGACTTTTCATACTCTGCAATCAGAGAAATTTGGAGGGAAGCCAGCTGTTCTCAGAAGGGGAATTTTTTTGCCAAAGGATTTCCAAAGCCAGAGACTCCTTTGAGGTCCTGTGTTGTAGACTAGAACTTACTGGATTAGTGATGAGGAAGTAATAAATCTCACTTCCTGTTACTCACAGAGATAAAGGAAGGTGTAGAAATCCATCACCGTAGAGAGCCTGACCAAGAAGTGGTGGAGGACTTCCCTTTGCTCCTGTGGTTCTTCCCGCTTAAGAACACAGTGTGAAGACCAGGTTTTGGGACAGACAAAAGCATCAGTGTGCTTTGTGATCTGCTGATCAGAGTTTCCTAACACATTAGAGGAGGCTTCCAGCTGTGTGAGAGAGCTGGGGCTTCACAAAAACCTTGGGGTCACCCAGGGTGGTTCTGGCCCTGAGCTCAGGATTTGAACCACTGGAAGGAATTGTGGTAGATGGGCTTTGTCAGAGCTGGAATAGGCTCCAGCAGAAGGAATAGGCCAGGTCACACTGATAAGAGGAGACAGATAAATTCTTGGAAAAAAGACCCACTAAGAGCTGTTCAACACAAAAATGCTGTCTCTGGCTCAGGAAAGTACTTAACTGCAAATGGTCAAATGATAGATTATAAAACAGATTGTACACTATACCAAAAAGATAAATTATTTTAGGGAAATATCTCTGTAAGCTTAATTTATTCTTACGTTCCCCCCGGACATCTGGGTCTGTGCAGTGCTTGAGACAGGGTGATGCCTGGGGCAGATGGACCCTCAGCCTGAGCAGTGTGGCCATTCCTCCCTGTTATTTTTGGCTGAGGGCTGCAGCAAGGGCCTGTGACCTGTTGCTGGTGCTCAGAGCTCTTGCAGAAGTCAAAGGTATTTACTCTTAAGGGGAAAGGAAATGGACATTTTCATGCACTCTTGTGCATGGTATTTCCTGATGCCAGGGGCATCTTTGTGTGCACTGCTGGGACTCCTGCAGTGGGGTCCAGCTCAGGATCAGAAAACGTCAGTACTGATGTCCCAGCAGCTCTACCCTAGCTGTGATTTTCCTCAGCAGCTTATTTTGCTGTATGGTCATCTTCAGGCACCTGAAGATGTTGATGTTGGGTGGAGTGGGACAGCTTAGCTTGGAGGAGTTTCTTACTACTTGGTTTTGTTGTTTAGCATCCTTTATCTTTACTGACCCAAAGCCATTGCTGATCCTTGTTCACTCTCATTAACCTGTACAATCAGGTGCTGTTTCCAGCTGGGGACTGATCCATCCCAAATCAGTGAATGCCTTTCATCCATCCAGCCTCATGGGACCTCTTGATACCTGCAGTGCCATAGGGCCCCCACTTTGCACTTAAACCCATGACTGCTGAACCTGTTGGCAAATTCAGAGTGACTTTAATCATGCTTTCAAAGACACTGATTTACCTGACACACCTCACACAACAGGCAGATGGCAGAGGTGGGGCCTGACTTGGAGTTTTAGTGAGAGAAGACCTGAAGTCTGAACATTCTGGCTGGTAAAGAATGTGGTTCATTCTCCCCTCTGCAGGACTGGGGAGGCAGCGAGGAGGAGAAAGGCAGACTGGGAGTGCCTCAGCCTCAGGAAAAGCCTTGATCAGATCTGAGCCTTATTAGATTGGAGATAATCCAGTCACAAGATGCAAAGCTGAGACAGAAGCAGGGGATGGGTCCTCAAGATGGGCCTCCTGCAGACCTGCTCATACTGATCAAGGATCCTTTGCTGTTGCACCAGTGAGCTCTGCAGCTGTGCCAGCCAAGCCCTCTGAGTGATCAGGAGTTTCCTGATTAATACTTGTTTGGTTTGGTTTTTTTAATCTTAAGCAAGGGCAAAGGCTCTAGGGAGTTTTATCTTTTTCTTATTTCCTGTTTTCAAATCTCCTTTTACTTTCAGTTCTTCTGTAATTGCAGAGTAGCAGAGGCTGCAGGGTTTCTTGTTGCTTCTCCAAAGACTTAACATTTAGAGTTATAATTTAGTTTTAAACCAAGTCTGTTGATCTGTGTCCATCACTGTCCTGATTGGGAAGTTCACATCAGTGGCTGTAACAGGACTTTGCCCTTCAGTATTCCCAGATTGGGGTACACAGCCATCCTGCCTGGAATAAGAGGATGCCTTGTAAATGTTGCACAACATAAAAACTGTTTCAGGGGCTCCTTAAAATTTTACAGGGTCCTCCTGTGTGGTAACTGTAGATACTCATCGTCACCTGCAGTTGTCCTGGCTGACAAAGGCCAGGGGTGTGAGTCAGTTCCTCTGTGTCTGCAGAGAATTGTTAAGGTTGGAAAAGACCTCCAAGATCATTGAGTCCAACCATTAAGCCAGCACTGCCCAGGCCACCTCTGTACCATGTCCACAAGTGCCACATTTACACATCTTTTAAATACCTTCAGGGATGGTGACTCCACCACTGCCCTGTTCCAATGCCTGACAACCCTTTCAGTGAAGAATTTTTCCCTAATATCCAATCTAAACCTCTGCTGGCACAACTTGAGGCCATTTCTTCTTGTCCTGTGGTTTTTTACAGGGGAGAAAAAATTGACACTGTGAACACTTCTAATTGAGAATCCTCCCCAATTATTTTGTGATTTCAAATACTCCAAAATGCAGAACAGTGAGAGCAGGCAGCAAAGGTAGGAGCTGCTCTGTATCTGATGTCTGCTGTTAAAGGTGTGGTGGGATATATTAGAACCAAAGGTAATAGGAGGAGATTGGTTTAAAACAAATAAAAGGCAAGTACTTTCTTAAACAGCAAGAGTGAGCTTCAGTAATTCATGGCTAGAGGAAGTAGTGGAGGCAGCATCAAGACGTTCAGAAAGGGGTGAGAGAAATTCTATGTACCAAAAAACCAAAGAGGGGATTTTCCCCTATATCCCTGATCCATGAAATAGCTGCTCCTGTTTTGTCAAACTTCAGCAGTGAAAACCCACATCACAGGAGCCTCTTGCCTTGGTTGTGTGTTTTCACAGAGGAGGACTGTAAGAAGTACTTGCAGAGGAAGCAGGAACAGGCCAACCAGCCACTTCAAGTGCCAGCAGTGGACAGCAGTGTGCCAAAAACCTCGGAACTGATGGGCATCACCACCAGGGATGATCCTTACGGTAAGTGCTCGTGATCCCATTGCTGCCTGATGCCTCGTGTTGGAATTGCCTTCAGCTGTAGCAGATCCCCTTGAGAAGCGCAGAAAACCTGTTTGCTTTCATTCCTCCCACGACTTTAAATAACCCAGGTCGGAATGCTTTGGCTGGTAATCACCAGGCATTTTGCACTTTTCATTTTTCCTGTTTCCGAGAGCAGAGAGGAAAAGCAACCTTGGGGAATGCTGTACCCAGGAACAGGTGGCACAGAGCCACCAGACACGTATGGGAGGAGACCTCCCAGAAATCCCTTAGCCCAGCCTGGCGCAGAGCAGCAGCTGAAAGCTCAGGGGGAGGGATGTCAGAGTTGATTTCCCTACCCTGTCTTGGGCAGGTGGAAGCACCTTGAATGAGAAGGAAGTGGGTTTGAAGTAGGGCTGGGTGTGAAGTGGGCAGAGAGAGGAAGTACAGTTGTGTGTGTGTGTGTGTGTGTGTTGCAGGGCTGTGTGTGCAGCTGTGTGTGTGCAGCTCTGTGTGTGCAGCTCTGTGTGTGCAGCCACGTGCATGTGCCAGCACGTGCAGCCCTGTGTGTGTGCACACGTGTGTTCATGCTGACTCTGGGGGCCTGCTTTGGGGTGGGGACATCATTAACTCTCCCCACATGTCCACAGACCAAAATGCTGGTGTTTGTAGACAGCAGCTTTGCCTGACGTGACCCCCAGGTTTGCACCGTGCTCCTACAACAGCACCCTCAGTTCAACTGACCTGGCAGACATTCCCCTTCTGCTTCACTGGATGCTTCTCAGGCTGGATCTGCCTGATGGGTTGATACTTTCCTCAGCAGCTTTTAGAGTCTCTGACCTATTTTTTCACTGTGGTAAGCTTTAACTGGCATAAAAAATTGAAAATATCTGTAGTGACATTGATATGGAGAAAAAATAACACAGTGGGAAGCTATCCAGCCATATTAAGGCACTTAATTTTGAGACACATTGCCCTTAAAATGCAGCAGTTTAATATTTGTATAACTGCTAAACAAACAAGAGCTGCCAGCCATTAATGTAATTGGAAAACAGGCTCATTTACTTAGGATATGACTTCAGGTACCCAGGTTTGACATCTTAGCCATAAAAATGGCAGGTTCCAGATTTCAAGGCTGAACCCATAGCTCCATGGACAGCGGATGGCAGGACATTGCTGGATGAAGGGCCTGCAGGAAGGTTTTGGTTGGGAAGTTTGAATCTCTGTGAGCTGAACTAGAGAATGGGGACCTGGAGCCACGAGGATATTTTCGATGTGTAACTCCCAGTGAAATCCCGGAGTGCTGGGGCTCTGAGTTGCATCCTTTGGGGTACTCTGCTCCCTCCAGCTCTTCTCAGACTCTGTCTCCCTTCAGCTTCCTGTGACGGGCTGTTACTGCCTCCACAGATTTTGCTTGTCTGCATCTCAGCTCTCCCTCCCTGACCACTGCCAGCCTGTGTGGGTGTATGTGAACAGCCTGGCTGGTGCAAGCAGCTGGGGCACAGACGTGTGTTACCTCCTGCCAGCCCTGTGAGAAGTCTGGGCTGAAGGGTGGCTGGTCTAATAAAGTCTTAAATTACCTTCGCAAGTTTGGCCAGAGCTTGTCTGTCAGAGCTCCTGATTCCGAGTCAGAGTCTGTGGGAGCTTGTGAAAGTTCACTAGAGGAGTGAACTTCGTTTATAGTAGGAGATGACAGCTACATTTTTAATGGTTTCAGGGAGTGGAACAGAGATATTTGATGCCTTCATCTGCTACTGTCAGAAAGACCTTCAGTTTGTCCAGGAGATGATCAGGGAGCTGGAGCAAACAGAGTTCAAGCTGAAGCTCTGTGTATTTGATCGGGACGTTTTGCCAGGAAGCTGCGTGTGGTCCATCAGTGGAGAACTTATAGAGAGGAGGTAAGTGAGCTGTGGCTGTTGGGGCCAGCTGAGTGTAATGGAACATCACATTGAGTTTACCCTGATGTCTGTGGTGTGGTGCCAGTGAAACAGCAGAAATCCACAAGAATGTCTTTGTGGGGTTTAGTTTATGCTCTTGGCTCAAGAAGGATGATTCAAGCATTCCCCAGCAAGTAGATTCATTGTGTTCAGGAGGGAGGTGCTGCTGTAGTGATGCTGCTTATATTTGGTCACTTTTCTTGGCCTTGTTTGTGATATATAGACAGAGGGTCACATAAAGGGTGCACAGACAATCTGGACTCTGCTGTTTCCTCTTTTTTTGGTATATGAGTGTTACCTGTAATCAGGTTTTTGTGCGCAATGTCGCTGTCTGTCTGTCAGTCATTCCTGCTCTGCAGTTAATTCCTGCTGGAACACAGCTGCCAGATCCTTCTCCACCAGAGCAATTCAGAGCAGTACATGCTTCTCTCTAGGAGAATGAGAACCATGTCCTTTGACATTTTATTTTTTTTTCCCTGACTCTTCATCACCAGGTGTCGGAGGATGGTGGTTGTCGTTTCAGATGATTACCTGGAAAGTGATGAATGTGATTTCCAGACCAAATTTGCCCTTAGTCTTTCCCCAGGTAAGATCTCACAAATATTCCCATTTACAATTGCATGTTATTATTTTTAATGCAGCGACATCTGAAGCATCTGAGGTCAATGGGCTCTGTACCATTGGAGCTAACTGGCTTCATAATTTGGGTGTGCAGGCAGGGACCTGGGCTCGGTCCTTTGTCCTGCTGTTGACCTTCCATGTGACTGTGAGCGAGGAGCTGCCTGTGCTGCAGTGCTCCAGCTGTCAGTGGGATAATGCTGCCTGCTCCAGAAATGTCAGAGCTGCATGTCAGGCTTGTGAAGCGCTTCAAGATCCATACAGGAAAATTTGCTACTAAAGGGAAAAGTATTATAGTAAATTCAGGGTGTGTAAATGGTGGAAATAGGGTGTCAGGTAATGGACGTGCAGGTTTCAAGGCCAGGCTGGATGGGGCTCTGAGCAACCTGGTCTAGTGGGAGGTGTCACTGCCCATAGTAGGGGGGCTAAAACTAGATGATCTTTAAGGTCCCAACCCAAACCATTCCATGTTTCTATGATTTTTGTAGAGATCTTTGAGTATTGTGGATATGTAAACAAAATACGGAATGAATATTCAACTTTGGTTGGAGAATTTTTTGCATATTTTGTTCTGAATTGAAAAGCCATCAATTTACTTCTGCCCGGTCTGTTCTGACTGCCCTGCTCTAAGCACTAGTTATTGTACGCTTGTTTATGTTGCCGGGGAGTAAGTGCAGGCCAGCCTAAAGGTATAGAAGATATGTAATATCAGGAGGAGTGTCTGCACCTGAAGTCTCTTTTGTAGATAAGACATCTGACAGGGTATTATAAATGATGTGCCAGGGGTTAGACTGGAAGCCAGTGGCAGGGCTGGGAATTGGCTGCATCCTCCTTGACACAATAATTTCATATGAGGGCAGTTAATCCACTGAACACCCCCAGCACGTTGCATCAGCCCTAGTCATCGAGATTTGTAGCAAAGTCCTTTTAGTTCTTTACTAGTTTCTTGTGGGCATCATACCTTCCATTAGAATTGGCGAAGTTCCATCTGTATGGAATGACTCTGGCAGTGAAAATGTGTGTAAGTATAGGAAATGCAAGCCTAGAGAAGTCACGGAGTTACTGCTTGTGTGGGGTGTAACTAATGCACAGAAGGATTTGGTGGCAGGTTCTGGGAGCTCCATGGATTACCCCAGCATCTGCTGCAGTTATGATATCTTGGTTATTTGCCTCATCCAGGTCTCGGTGTCAGCACTTGCACTGAGCAGCACAGGTGCAGGTGATAGCAGGAGTCTTTGTGGAGAGCTACAAGGGGAGTTCTGTACAAGAGCTGCTTTTTCAAGCAGCAGCAGTTGCAGTGGGAGTGTTCTCATCTTGTGGTGTCTCCAGAACAGCAGTTCATGTTAGCAGGGGGATTCCTTGCAGCCCCTTGGCCAGGGAACGTCTGCAGCCTGAGTAAATCAGGATTTGAAACTTGCTCTCCAGGGTGAGAGCTGGTTGCAGTATAATGAGATGACACACGGCCAGGAGCCAACCTGGGTCTTGTGATGTGTGTGTGCTGTGGTGGGGAGGAAATGGGTGCAGGATCCGACTGTGGCTTTGTGTAACCTCTGCCTGTGTGACCTGTCTTCCAGGTGCTCGCAGCAAACGGCTGATTCCAGTCAAGTACAAATCCATGAAGAACGAGTTTCCAAGTATCTTACGGTTCATCACAATTTGTGATTACACCAACCCTTGCACCAAAAAATGGTTCTGGACGAGACTGGCAAAATCCCTCATGCTGCCATGATGCAAAGTCCTGAGAGCTGGGCGCTCTTGTAACCTGTCCTGGATGTGCCTTTGGACTGGGGGTTGTTCACACAGGGTCTTCCACCACTTCAGAGCCTGGATCCTTGCAATCCTCATTTGGAACCTGCAGCTGGGAACAAAGAACTTTCTCTAGCGCTTCTTCGTAACTCAGAGGGGAAATAAAGCAACTCTGTGGGTGTTCTGGGTCAAGTCAGTGAGCAGCAGCATCCAGCATTTGTGCAGTAAGCACTTTCAATGAAAATACACATTTAAAGACTGAGTGCCTGATACAGGAAGGCTCTGTTGTAAGCATTAGCAAGACCTCAGAGCCTCAGGCTTTGTCAAACAAGCATTTCCTATTGTTTTAAAAGCTACAGTAACATCTGGGGTTGATGGGATTGTACTGTGTTGGTCGCATCTGTCTCTGTTCAGGACACATTTAATTCAGTGACCTTATATCAGCATTTAATATTCCTAGATATTAGTATATGTTTACAATAGAGCCTTCAGGAAAAGTTCAGTCTTAAAATACATTTTTTTCAGTGACAGAATTTTTACTACACAAAGCAGGGGGTGCTGTTGCTCATTGACTTGATCAGGAACAAAGCTATGCACCTCAGTGGGTCCAGATCATAAATTCTTTCACCTTTAAAAGCCTTCTAAGACCCAGCAGCTTTTCGGATGCCTCAAAGGCACAGGGATAAATATTGAATAGTGTATTAAATTGACAGTTGGGCTATTTAAAATGTAAAGGCAAATGTTACATTAATAGAAAAGAGCCTATTTTAATTATCTGCCACAATAATTACTGTATTTCTGTGACTAAGGCTCTGAGCAATGTTGAGACTGCTCTGCTTGTTAGACTTGGCCTTGAATCCTACACGACTGGCAGATCTCATCAGTGCTCTGGGGTGGGGGGCAGGAGTTCTGCCCAAAGGAGTGTTTTAAAGCGACCCAATGGTGTATTAAACAGATTTACAGTAAATATTTACTTTTTAAATTGGGGAAGAGAGGAATTTTGCTTATGTATCTGCAGTTGCTTGAACTCTGCCCCTTTGTCCATTACTGCAGCCACTGACTCATGTTGATTTTGCAGCTTAATGTTTTACTAGTTTACATTTTTAAGGTTGCATCTGGATGTAAGTTTTTATTTTTTTAATTTTAGATTTGTTTTAAAGCATTACCAGTGCTGAGGCACAGACAGAAACATGCCCCTGCCTCTCCCTCACCCACCCTTTACCAGGGATGCTGCCAAATCCTGTCCAGGTGCTGCTGCTGGTGCCTCCTGGCTGATAGCAGCAGCCCTTGATCTGGCATTTTTAGATATACCCACGAGCTGGATGTTTTTTTCTACAAAAATAACTGCTGCCATCCTGCCAAGGTGACATTTGCACCTTTCTGTCTTGGTAGAACAAATGAGAAGTCTGCGGGCTGTGGAGGAGGAAAGTTAAGCTGATGAGGGGGTTCTAAATAGTTTATCTTCATGTCCTATTGCCCTCGGGCCTCTCCTGCAGAAGTGGAGACAGCTGCTTGCCTGGGGCTTTCTGCATAATCATTAAATGTTAATTGTAGGAGAGTTTCAGGAGGCTGCCTGATCCCCGGGGGCTCCGTGAATTCTCATACTCTGGAGTGTCTATAAAGCATCAATTATGGGTCATTACTCGCAGGACCAAACCAGATTCCGCTTGCCTGGAGAGCTGGAAGGGCTCTGGTGGCTGGTTGGGGGTGGGAGCTGAGGCAGAGGAGCTGTGGACGCTAGAGGGAGGCCATGGCCTGTGCTGGTACCCTGAGAGGGATCTGCAGCGTGGGATGCAGGAGAGATGGCCAGGATGGACCAGCTGGGCACTGACCCCCTAGTCCAAGATGGAGAATACAGGAGTGGGTTCTTTCTCACTGCCCCCTGCACCCTCTTCTGAGGAGGTGCACCAAGACCAGCGAGAATTTTGGCAGCTTGGACCTCGCGTGGGGATTTCTGCCTGGGTCCTGATGGGTGGTTTGAGTGAAAAATAACAGCAGGAAAAATAATGATGTTTGTAATAAATGATTTGGTGGTCACCCATCAGGGAAAGTGCTGGTTCTGGAAGGGAAAGCAGAAATAGGAGCTGAATTTCTAAATCTTCTGAACTCCAGTAGATAAATGCCATATTCCAGTTAACGGTGAAGGATATTGGGATCTTGTTACCACGCTGCTCGTAGGTGCCCTGGCCCTTTTTCTGCCTGGCTCACACCTATTGCTGTGGCACTGTTGCTTTATTTCAAGCAGTTAACATTTTGTCTTCTAGGCTAAAATAATTGTTTCGGGGTAAAGTGAGGTAACAGCCCTAAAACATAAACTGTGCTTTAAATACATATCCTCTTCTATGTAAACCCCAGAGTTTGTGCACTTCTGACACTTTTGTATCAGCCTTGTTGTGATAACTCCAAGTCTGACATCATGAATGATACAAAATGTAGGTATTGTGGACCTGCTCCAGTGGCAATTGGGATTCTCCTTCCCTCTTTCACACTCAGTGAAAGGTCAAAATTTTTGAATGCCTTTAAGAAAGAGTTTTATAAAATTGTGATGTTACTTTTTTTTCCTACTTTGTCTCTGTCCCCCACTGAAATTGTCCTAGTTGAATCTGTTAGTACAAAATCATTTATTTTTATATACAGATATATATATTTATATTACTTTTTATCCTGATACAAATCTGTGGAAAAGCATCTGTGTTTATAGCCATTCTGAAAATAGTCAATGATTCTGTGGTTTTTCTCCTCAAAGGAACAAACTTTTGCTACTTGTGAAAACATTTTAAAATAAAGAATGAAAACCCATCAGGCTGAATCTCCTTCTTGGATATTGGAGAATAAAACTGGGTCTCAAAATGAAGTGAGGAATGATATGGGATGGTTCTTTATTTTTTGTTCATGTTTTGGCTAAATCACTTCATCAGAGCAGGGTTCTGGCTGTGCCTGGGAGAGGGACAAGTAGAGTTGAGTCATGCCTGGAGGAAAATTATCAAGGAATTGTACTTCAGACACGTGTGCTTTCTCTCCAGGTCACGTTTTTGGTTTTGTGGTCTGTGTCTGTCACTGTTCTGCATTTGTTTCAGTTCTGGTACCCAGGAGGCTGGAGGGGATGGAGACAGGACTGCCCTGGGATGCTGGACCATTAAGTCCTGCTCTGCACCCTTTCTGGAGGCCCTGGCAGGGATATATTGCAGTGCAGCAATCCAGGGGAACCTGCCAGCTTTATTTCCTCTGGCTCAGAGTCAGTCCAAGCCAGGGAAATAACTTACAAACCCAGCAGCTGTCAGGCCAAAGCCCTGCCACAGGAAAAGAAGAAGGATCACTGAATCACGGAAGTGTTGGTTGGAAGGAATTCCTGGAGGTCAGGGACGAGCTGCTCTTCCCAACAGGAGGGGCCATATGCTAATCCACTTGCAGGACCATGTTCCCTATAAAGCATATGAAGTAGTGTCTCTGCTATGGCTACTATGAGTGAACATATGGACAGTGATATGGAAACCATCCCTGGATACATTCTAGATAAAAACTGCTGGCAAAAGCAGCATGCCAGGAGAATTCCACTCTTGGAAGTGCTGGCATCACCATGTGGCTTTACCACACTCCCCTGCTCTGTTCAGAGCAGTTAATGATTCTTGTCCATATTTGAGCACGAACGTAGCTCTGAGTCAGGTTGGGTCAGGGGGTCCTGCTGCAGTGGCTCTTTCTCAGCTGTCATTCCTCTTGTGCCAAATATTCCCAGTCCTCTGTTTCGCTTTGGTGCAGGAACGTGGGTGCCATTTCCTCATTTACTGGAGGAAAGTGTTTACCTGGTGATACTCAGTAACCAGGACACTCAGGAACTGCAGGATGTTCTCAGCCTCAAGAGATGGAGGGTGAGAGGTCAAGTACTGACCTCGATGGATCAAATTCCATCCTTCACTAACGCTGACATGAAAAGAGTTTTGTTACCATGATGGAGGTACTGCTTGGTCCAGAGGGCACACTTAGAGGAATAAAATTAGCATAGGGAAGGAAGTGTAATTATGCATAAAAAACTGCTGGGAAAATGTTGTTTGAGCATCCTGGAAACATATTTTAATAAGGCAATAAAAAACAAACCCCACAAGGTTCACACTGCTGGGAAACATAGAGCTTATTAAAGAGCATCTCTCAGACCATTTGGGGCTTTACAACACGTACTGTGTACAAATATTTTACTAAAGTTAATTTTCTCTAGGTGTTACAACCATTTTTGGATTCCCCCTAGAATTCTGAGATGAATTTGAACCCAACCCAACTCCTCGATCAGCACTATCAAGCCCAGCCCTGGAAAATTTGTTTCTTTTCTAGCAAAATCTGCAGTCAGGGGACTGCATATTGTTGTATTTGCTCTGGGGCTGTGCTGCCCTGTGAAAACTCTAATTAACTGAAGGTGTGTTTAAGTCTTAAGTTGTTCCAAAGCCTGATTTACAAACAATGCATTTTCTGTTCTGTAGAACCCGGCTTAGCAATGCCTTTCAGTCCACCCATTTCAGCTGATGAAGCTGCCTGTGCCATGGCAGAGGTTGGGGCTGTCAATGCCCACTGGAGACTGGTTTCTTCTACTTCAACTGGATAAGATGGTTTCTGCAAAAGGAGAGGATGCATCCCTGCATTTCAGAGCATGGAGGTTACAGCAGCTGCAGCCAGAGTTTCTTCTGCCTGGCAGCCAGTGGAGGGGCTTTGATTCCCATTTCCCCAATTCCTAACCTTGCTTAGGTTGGGTTTTGGTGGGGCTGGACTGGAAGGAGGGAATGAACCTTTGTGCATGGCTCTCTACAAAAGGTTGCTTGGAACTTTTTCCTCTTCCTGTTTCCACCTGCCTTCCCACCACCCTCCAGAATGGGATAGTGCAGAGTGTCTGGGACTATTCCATCCTTTCAAGCCTCCCCTTCCCAGCAAATGTGGAGAACCCCCAGTGATGAGGCAGGTGGCAGAGGGCTGGTAGCACAGAGGCGCTGGGAGGAACATGCCAAGGTTTCCTCAACAGCCAAGCATCCAAACTCTCCCTGGACTGCACAGTTATTGCACAGCTCTCAGCTTTTCCATGTATTTCCTGCAGGCAAAGAGCAAAGCAATGTGCCCGGCTGGGCAGCACCCTCAGGGAAAGGTGCAGTGGGTGATGGTGGCTCCTAAGGGAAATGGCTGATCCTAAGGGGAATGGCTGATCCTCCACATGCATGGAGGGAGCAGGAGGGCTCTGGGGAAGAGGCCGTGGGTGACACAATGTAGGACCAGGAGGAGGAGAACCCTTGCTGCAAACCCAGGGAGAACGTGTGGGCTCAACACTACCGATCTTCCCTGGTTTCTTAATGAAATCAAAGTCTTGAGGTGACAAAGTGGGTCTTTATCCACTGCTACAGATAGAAACTCATGGGAAATATGTTCAGGCAAATGTGGCGTTATGATGAAGTGAACTTTCACAAAGTTTTTGCAGCATTTTTCTGGCTCTAATCTTCAGCTGTGTTCGCCTTCTGTTTGTGTCAGCAGAACGACATGTACGAGCTCCAAGTCCTGAGGTGCTTAACTGCTCGTGTGCCAGTCTATGGGATGTTGCCTCAGAAAAAAATTCCACTCAAGAGGTGAAAACCTGGGAAAGCAAACCTGGAGGTCCATGTGCCATTCCCTGTCCCACCAGATCCATGGCAGACCCTGTGCCCTGCCTTACAGCAACATTTTCAAAAGTATTCAGAAATCTGGGTGACTGATTTAAAACTACTGAATCATGAAGGATTTAGTGTTTGATTTTTAGCATCACTTGGCAGAAACCCCTGAGTGAAATGCACAGGGAAATGAGATTTAATGTGCTTTGAGATGAGGAATAAAATGGACATTGGCCTTAAAATGTCAATGTCTCAGCCTCTCTAAAACCTTGCACAGGTATGTAGAGACCATAATTTATCAGTATCACTAAAGGGCTTTTGAGATCTTTAGAAAGGTAAATAAGAGAGGCATCACATTTTTTTACTTTAAAGCTACTTAGTCCTAAAATTAACATTCCCTGGTTTTCCTAACAGTTGCTATTTAGCCTCCTTGGAGCCTTCACCTCTCCTAACACTGCACCTGGCATCTGCTCAGCTGTGTTATTGAGCATCGGGAGAAGCTTTTCAGGTTTTCTCCCAGAATCTCGCCTCATCAGCATGCTGCTGTCGGCAGACTGGCTTGTCTTCAGCTCCAAGACATGCATATTGATCAGTCACTTCCCTTTGTTACCTTGCATCCTGCCATCGATTTTAATTGCTCCCTACTGAAGAAGAAGCATTCAGTACACTTAGATTTGCCAACGATGCAATTTTGCTTTCCACACCTTTTGCCAGATGTTGCCCACTCTAAGCCCTTCGGTGTCCACCCTAATTCCTTTGGAGCTTCGGATCTCTCTTCTCTCAGCCAGCAGCAATCTGCACAAATTATGCAGCAGTCAATTTTTGTCAATTAAATCAATTTCTGATTCTCTGTGACAGCTGTCCCTGCCGCATGATTTCACACTTCAGTTTGTGAGGTGCCATGTGAGGGTTTTTTTGCCTTTTTTGAAGGCGTGGTGGTAATAATCCATTTCGTTTGCAGATACCTTACTCATGGAACTTCTTTCCTGCTGCTGTCCTTAAGGGGCTTGTACAACTTCAAGGGATTCCCAGTGAGTCTCCTCTCTGGCTCCTAATCAGCCCACAGGGCTGTTCCTGGGTTGTTCCTTGGAGCTTCCTCTGCTGCTGCTGAAGTGGAACGGCTTCTTCAAGGCAAGCTGTAGCTTGATCCTGTACCTAATAAAGAGATGAATCTTCCCATTCCCATGGCGCAAAATACCAAAGCTGGGAGCTGCTGTGATTCATTAATTCCTCTCCCTCTTCCTTCCAAAATATCTTCTTAGATTGTTCCCATCTTTTAAAAACATTCCTGCACTCTCAGAAGGCTTTCATTACAAATATTTCTCGAAGTCTCTGTATGGAAGGACCTCGGTCCCCTCCCACTGTCTCTCTGATTCTAGGTTTTCCATTAGATACACAAAAAGGATCCTATTTTTAGTAGCCAGCAGTCAATGGCACAGGAATTCATGAGTAGGGAGGAAAGGATGTGAACTATCCAAATAGGTTTTTTTTCAAATGAGATCTCTTTACATTCCTATCACCAAAGTAATAAGCCGTGAGTCACTGTTACACCGAACTATTAGACTATTATTGTAAACTCATGTCATCTGAATCTGCTAATGTGAACCACAAACCTTGCCTGGACTCTGCTTCGCTAGGTTCAAGAAGATATTGGCAATTTATAAGGATAAGAACAATATTCCCTCACAAATCTTATTCCCAGATGGCAAGAATTGAATGAAATCTTGTTCAATCCTATCTTTCTATTCCTAGGGTTTCTCTTCTCACTACCTTTTAAGAGAATTCCTCTTTGCTTCATTGTAATGTTACAAAAGGTGTTTTATTTTATTTCTTTAAAGTTTGCCAGCTGTAAATGGGGTCCAAGCACTCCCAGCTGCAAGTATTTGTGCTGTGCTGCACACCTGGGAGCAGCACTGTCTTCTCCAAAAACTGTTTTCTGTGCTCAGTCCTGCCGTGGCCAATCCTCAGAAGGAGAAAGAAGTATCTGGGGACACTCGGGACTTCTCTGCTGCAACAGCAAGTGGCAAGGAGGGGATATTTTCTACGATCTCTGTCAGGGGTTATGTGCAGTACCATGTCAAAATGACCTTAAATACACACACAAAGTTTTACTTCACAGAACCCACAGTCCTTGGCCATTCTTCATCAGGCGCAGAAGAGTCAGGCCAAGTGTATCCACTTGTCCATCAGGCTCTGGATGCTTTCATCAAGCTTCTTTTACACTTTCAACAATGAGGGGAAAAGCTCTGAAACATGTTCTCATCCCCTGTCCTGCTCAGCTGCTTAGAAAATGCTTAATGATAGAGATTTACCCTCCACAGAAGAGGCCAGTGGGAAAACCTTTCTGTCCTCAGACATTCCCAGGGTGAAAAGAGGCACAAGTGTGTGAAGTGTCTTTCACTGGCTTCTGTAAAGACAAAGAGGTATGAAGAAAGCATTATTGTAAACCAGAGCAAAGCAAGGGCTGGTTATTAAACTGTGGTGCAGGTGTGCGGTAATCAAGATCTTGTTGTAATTATTTCTCAAGTCTAGCATCGATTTTATATTAGATTTGAAGGAGGCAGCAAAAATTTAATTTGTTACAGAGAGGGTTAACTGGCTTTCAATTTATATACTACAAAATCATAAACTTAGGAGAAAAGAATAAAAACTTGTCTTGGTCAAAAACTCTTCACTTGTTTCATGGAGCTTGAAATCTGGGGGATATTTTTGGTGGAGGAAGTAAGAACAGCACAGAGGTCCTGTTGAGAGGCAGGATGAAGGGATGAGAAGTGTGTTTGCAGAGCGAAAGCTGGTTTCAGTAAACACCCTGTGAAAACCAGAATTCACCTGTTAAAACCGGGCGTCAACTACTTGACTTTAAAGTGACCTCAGAGCTGAATTTAAAATGACTTAGCACACAGGGTGGACGGGATCATTTAGGAAGGTGTGGTTTAGACTGGCATTTGGCTTGTGTTTTGAAAACAACTGTTATTAAAAGCCTGCTCCAGTTGGGGGGGCTTTATATCACTGCTCCTTCCTCCACTGCAGGGTCCTTGCCCAATTTCTCCAAACCTAAGGCAAATCTGCCAGGGGAAACCCCTGGAGAACAAATGCAATGCCTGCCTTTGTTGACTGGAGAGGAAACTGCCTTGTACTTTGTGAAATAATCAGCTGCTGTTTGATAGAGTAAGGTCCCTTCAATAAACCTGGAAGTGTTTCCATGAAAAACGAACAGCGGGCAAATTTTGCAGTGGAACAAGGTCAGGCATTCTGCTTGCCAACACACACTTGCCCAGCTCTGAGGGCAATAAAATGGGCATTGTTGGGCTCCCCTTAAACCAGGCCTGTGCCAGGCAGTTCCACAGGCACATTAATTGACATTGTTTGCTCCAGCCATGGGAGCCAATGCACAGGCACTTACAGACAGAGGTTTACGATGCCTTAAAGAGTCTGTAACCAGAAACATGGCCACAAACGCTGTGGCCCTGAACACCACCAAGGTGTGGCAGAAAATGTCTCTGCATGGCTGTGCTGAAAGAGCAACTTCAACCCTAACAAGAAGAAAATTATGTATCTGAGAGGCTACATGACTAGAAAGATGAAATCTGCAGGGCATCAATACGCAAACTGGAGTTGAAACTATTTTCCTACAACTCAAGTGTGAAAGAAGTTAGTTTATGATCATCTTGTTATGAGGATCATGGAGTCATAAAACAGTTTGGGTTGGAAGTGACCTCTAATGTCCATCTAGTCTAACCCCCCTGAGCGAGCAGGGACATCTCCACTAGACCAGGTTGCTTAGAGCGCTGTCCAACCTGCCCCTGAATGTTTCCAGGGATGGGGCATTCACCACCTTTCCAGGGAATCTGTGCCACTGGCCTCACCACGTTCATTGTAAAAGACTTCTTATATCTAATTTAAACTGACTGTCCCTCAGATTAAAGCCATTCCCCCTCGTCCTGTTGCAAGAGTCCCTGCTCAGAAGTTTGTCCCTATTTTTCTTACAGGCCCCCTTTAAGTACTGGAAGGCTGCAATAAGGTCTCCCTGAAGCCTTCTCTTCTCCAGGCTGAACAATCCCAGCTCTCCCAGTCTGTCTCCATAGCAGAGGGGCTTCAGCCTTCGGAGTATCTTTGTGGCCTCCTCTGGACTTGCGCCAATAGGCCCAGGTCTTTCCTGTGCTGAGGACCCCAGAGCTGGAGGCAGCACTCCAGGTGGGGTCTCACAAGAGAGGAGCAGAGGGGCAGATTCACCTCCCTCGACCTGCTGATAAAATCCATCAACAATCAAGGATGCTTTCCGGGTACTAAAGGTAGCAATGTCTGTGTGCTGAGTATCACAATCAACCAATCTGTGTACTAAACATCAGTCTTACAATAGCCAAGATTCCACGGATGGAAAAACGAGGCAAAGAGCTGCATAGTGCCAGTAAGTTTACTTGAAACAATAAGTAATTGGCCCAGAAAGGCAGGAAACCATGTGCCTTACGAGAAGCGGAGCATTCTGTGTGAGAGCACATGTTGTGTGCCTGGTGTGCCAAGGCCATTCGCAGTGCAACACAAGCCCCAGGACATCAGTGAAATGCAGGAGTCAGGAAAAAGCCTTTACTCTGCAGCCGAATCCATGGGAGGAGGGCACTGCCTGCCCTGATCTGTGGTGTTTTACTGGAAGTCAAAAAAAATCAGGAAACCCAGCTCCAAGATTTTTTTTTCTCATCCTGCAGCCTTTCCACCTGAAAGACGTCTGGAGTTTTTCCACTTCTCAGTCTCCCTTAAAGCCTGGTCCAGGGCGGAGGTGGGTACACCAGGAAACTGCTTTTCCACTTCAGATTTCCACTAAAATTTCTTGTCATTACAACAGTGCACTTGATTCAGCAGCACCACTTTATGGGTTCTTTTATAAATAGAGGCATTGCCTCTGCCCTGAGGAGCTCACAGCCTACACAAGGCAGGCAAAATAAAGCAAATCGGGAAAAGTGGGATGAGCAGAAACGATGAAAGAGGAGAAGATGCTGCTTGGAGGTCTGAAGTTCACTAAGGAATAAAAGCTTTGCGGAATCTAGCTCCATTTTTTCATCCATCATCAGACTCAGGTTGGAACAACCCGCTGGATGAATGAGCGAAACAGCAAACCCTGACTTTTGAGGGACTAAAACAGCTGAGTTCGTTTGAAAAAGAATACAAAATTTATGGGACCCGGAGACTGTGTGAATGAGTGATTTGGGTTAAAAATGTGGAAATGCATTTTTCATTGCAGAGCTGGAAAACTACAACGCAGCACTCAACTCTCTGTGCTCGTGTGGCTCTTGTCAGTGCACATTTTAAATTTTAATTCCAATCAAAGTCTGGGATAATTCTTAAAGAACAAGGCTCACTGTGGATGTAATCCTGCTGCAGTGGTCTAAAGCGACAGAGTTTTAGCATTGCCTTCAGGGGGAGGATTTTCATTCCAAAATAAGAGAATCCAAAAGATGGTTCTGAATTTAAAACCATTGTGATAAAATTAACCATATAAGTATCTCGTTGTTAATGCCTGGCTCAGACCCATATCTAACATGCTGTTAGCTGTCAGAAACACGACACTGGCTGCCCAGGTGCGCGTTCTGGGGTTAAAACCTGTTTTTAATTGCTACATAAACTCCTTTTATAACATGGTTATGAGATCACAGAGGCGGTTCCGAGCAGTAATTAAAACATATTTAGCAAATATTACAAATTGCTCAGTAGGGGAATGTTTAACACAGACAAAGCAGGAAAACAAACAGCTTTTTGGTCAGAATTGCCTTATGACAGAGTTGTGGAGTGCCTGCACATCAGCGAGTGAGATGAGGCTGTGGGGCTTCTCCGGAACACAAAAAAAGGGTGGAAGGAAGGATTTGGTGCCCTGCAATGGCGCACAAGTGAAAGCCCTGTGGTCAGACCATGCCTTTGGCAGTGGCACTCCACAAAGCCTGGTTCACCAGAGGCATCTCAGGAATTTCTCCTAATAAGCTAAAAATACCTGTGGCTGATGTTCTCTGACCCGCAGCAGTGCCTGACCTCAAGCCATGAGGAGAAAAGCGACCAGCAGAGAAGAATGAAGCCCGATACTGAGATTGTCAGCTCTCCTGATGGTTATCATTGTGCCTGGTGGTAGTGAAATACTGTTTTACCTCTTTTTATGTTGGGGGAAAAAATCCTCAAACTGCGAACACATAAAACGTATATGTATATATATTATATATTGCATATTATATAGTATATATTGCATATTATATATTATATAGTACATATTGAATATTACACATTACACATTATATAATTATATATTATATATTATACATTATACATTATATATTATACATTATATATTATATATATACACACACACATTCGTGGGTCCATGGTGCCACTCAGCCTCGTGCTCCTCACTCTTTTAATCCCAATTTCTGTTCCCCAGGGACCACCAGGTGCACTCCTGAGCGCATCCAGCCAAAAAAGCCCCTCCATTTGCGGAGCCGCGACCCGCAGGATGAGGGTGCTGGACCCATCCACGAGCGCTGGAACTGCAGCAGGAGGATACACCGCAGAACTGCTCCTACTCGGAGGCAGCGACGCGGACACCAAAGCTCCTGAATCCCCACGCCCCAGGGAGTGTTTTCTCCCAGGGAATGTGCAGGGATGGAGAGCCCCACACGCCCCCTCGGGCTCTGGACCCCCTGAGGGCAGGATCAGGCCCAGGGACCCTGGGGCGGGGTCAGCACTTGATTGACAGCGGCTCCACCAATAGGAACCGCGGATCCTGCAGCCGGCAGCCAATCACCGCCCGCAATGCATCTTAAACCGGCACCCCCCGCCTGGGGGAGGGGGCGCTGCGCGCAGCCGCCATCTTGTGTGTGGCATCCCCGCCCTTCCCTTCCTTACGCCCTCCTCCTCCGCCCTTCGCTTTCCACACTCCCCCTCTTTTACCTGCCTATCCCCTCGCTCCCCCGGGGAGGCGGTGGCGACCGAGCAGAGCGCGGCGTGGCGAGGGGGTGCAGGGCGGTTTTGTGCCACGCTCAAGATGGCGGCGTGCGGCGGGCGGGGCGCGCGCGGGTGACGCGCGGCGCTCGGGGCATGGGCAGGTGGAGGAGGCGGCGGCCGGAGCGGGGCCGGCGGTAGCGGGAGAGGAGCGGGAGCGGGAGGAAGAGGAGGAGGAGGAGGAAAAGGAGGAGGAAGGGGTTCGGCCGCCGGGGTTCGGGGGCAGCCGGGGCACCGCGGCGCCTCCTCTCGGCTCCCTCGCCCCTCGGGGACGCGCGCGGCGCGGCCATGGCCGAGGAGCCCAGCGCGCTGCCCTGGTCCATCAATAAAGATGACTACGAGCTGCAGGAGGTCATCGGTGAGCGGCCGCGGGGGCTCGGCGGAGGCTGAGGGGGACGGGGCGTGTGTCGGAGGGGAGGGCATGTCACACACCCCACACACTGGGACTGTGGGACCCCTCCTCGGCTGTTCGGGGTGCGAGGGGGGCCCCTCTGCCCTGCCCTGAGCGGGGTGAGGGTCTTGGGCATCCCTCACCTTTGGGGGGGTCCCAGTCACACCCACCAAGGAAGGAGTGGGACTGTGTGCCCCCTCCTTCAGCCATGGGAGGGTGTCAGAGGGTCTGTCCCCCTTCCCAGAGGGGTGTGAGAGGGACTAGGGTGTCCCTCACCTTTTTGGGGTGTCCCTGTCACCCCCACCAAGGAGTGGGACTGTGTGCCACCCCTCCTTCAGCCATGGGAAGGTGTCAGAGGGTCTGTCCCCCTGCCCTGAGGGTCTCTGCTGAGGCTGCTGCCTTTCCTCACGTGTGTGAGGGACCCTCATGGGGGAATGTGGGTCAGCCCCATCCCCAGCAGAGGGTTGGGGTGGTCGCAGGGACGCCCCCTTGGGCGGGGGGTTAATCCCCGGTCTCTGTGCCCCCCTCTGTGCAGGGTCTGTGTACCGCCCTGCTGGGGGGCTCTGCTGCCCAGCACGGGGTGGTTTGGGATGTGCTGGGGGTGAGTGGGTCAGCAGGAGTGAACTCCACGTCGTGAACACGTGTGGCCTCTCCCCTCGATCATTTTGGGGCCATCTCTCCTCTCTCAGCAGTTTCAAAGCCCCGCGTGGAGGGTTTGGTGGAGCTGCCAAACCAGCCTTTTATCCTGGGATTTTGCTGCTGCTGTGCGTTTTCATTCATTGTCCTCGCAGCTCGAGGCCCCAGCCCTTGCTCTCCCGCAGAATGATTTTTATTCTTTTTCCTTTCTCACTCTCTCTTGACTTCAAACTACCCAGTTACCAAAGGCCTCCCGCTGTACTGATTTATTGGCTGTCTCGACCATTTAGTTGGGGTGTGTTTGAGGGATATGCTGCTCTGGGGCGAGTGTGTGACACATCAGAGGTGGTGCCACAGGTGACTCTAAGGTCAGTGCGCTCTCCGGAATAAAGCAGGAGGTGGCAGGGCAGGCTCCTGGCCAAAGGCTCTTAGGAAGGAGGTTGATTTTTGGAGTAATCTTTCTGAGCGTGCTTTTATTTGAAGTTTCTAAATGACGTAGCACTGTCATGCCCAGGCTTTCCATCTCTGCCTTGTGGGAAGGCTTGTTTTCTGTTAAGGAAGGTGGGAGAGTTTGTGAGAATACTGTTTTAAGAGATTAAATACTTGGCATTGTTTAAAAGTAGGAAGGAACTAAAGCTGTGGAAGGGGGGGAAATCCTTCTGGAAATCCCTGTTGCTTGGTGGGATCCGGCTTTGTCCTCTCCCTTTGCTTAGAGGGAGCAGCAGTGCTTTGGGAAGGAGACGAACTCCCTGTAAAGATGGGAAAGGTGTAATCCTATAGACCAACCCTTTAAACCTCCTCTGGAAGATGTGCCCTGGGGAGGAGGATGTTCACCTTCTTTGAGGAGCAGGAGACACAGGTGTGGGGAGGAAGGGGCAGAACATGCCCCATTTCCTGGGGAAAGAGAACTGTATGTGGCTGTGTAGGAAATACTTCCTTTTCTTTTGAGAGCCTGCAAAGGGGGTGCTGTGGTGGCACAAAGCAAGGATTTGGACCCAAGTATCCAAGGATAGGAGCGAATGGACAATCTGCCTCATTGTAGCTGTGGAGCAGGGTGGGATGGGAACAAAAGGGAATGTAAATACACTTCTGCTTTTGGGAGAACTTGCTGCTGGAGACGCATGTCGCACCTCAGAGTATTAGGAGGAGTGCAGAGATGTCTCCTGTTAACTGACAGAACTTGGGGAGAAATCAGGAAAAAGTGTTTAATTTCTTCTGTATCTTTTCCCTGTCCCTCTGCAAACTGAGTTTCTGGATGTCGCCTGCTCACTGAAAGGTTGTGTTGGCATTCTGGCGTGTGATGGAGTGTACACTGAGATGTGTATATTGCAAACATATGGTTTCTCTTTTTAACTTTCCCGTCCCCCGCCCCCCCCTTTACTCATTTCAAACACTGGTGTCTCTGCCAGCGGCCTGGATGGAGATGTGACGCAAGTTTCCTAGCACGTATATGATTTGTGGGACAAAATGTCACTGTGTTAACTGAGCTGGACTGCCTTGCCTCCTGCTTCATGTCTCCTGTAAATCTCAAGGGTTTTTTGGTGTTTTTTTTTTTGAGCTCTCTTTAGTAATATAGAGCTGTAAAGGTCTTTCAGCACAGAACAGAGAGACGTCCTGGTGTGGAAGGAGATGAACCTTGCACTGTAGCTTTTAAGGGATTTAACTTGTTTCCTGACGAAAAAAAGCATTACTCTTAAAATTTAGAGTAAATTTTGAGATTATCGGCTCAGCTGCTTTTCCACATTGAAATAAAGGAAGTCCATGTGTAATCTAATTCCTTAATTTGTACTGGTTTTGCCTGAAAAGAGCCATATTTGGCTTTTATTGGATGTGGTTGGTTCCGTACCATTTTGTTGCAGGAATTGAAAGTGCAAGTTTTCTACCTGCAAAGAGAACTTCTGATGTAAAACTGCCCTCCTGATTATGGCTAATACTATTAAAAAAAAGGGATTACTCAGCACTGGGGATGACTCATGCCATTATAAAGGTATGGATTAATATCTGTGTTGATTATGCTTGGTTAGTGTTAGTAACTGCTGAGTAGTCTCCTTAGGCTTAAATAACTTCTAGTGCACTGGATCAAGGAACCTTGATCAGGATGAAAACCTGACTTCAAGTTAAAAAAGGATAAAGTGAAGGTGGGGTAGAGGGAGCAATTTATAAAGCATTTCAGGGACATGTACCCCCGTTGTAGCTGTAATTTTGCAGGTGAATAAGGCCTCTGGAAATACCAGAATGTTCATCTAAAAAGAATGTAGTTTGTGCTGTGCTGGTGGTTGTGAAGGTGGTCAGTCTTCTGAGCATGGATTGCATATAAATCACTGCAGTCTTCTTTTTGAAGCCTGAAAAAATTTCAACCCCATGCTGCTTGTGGTGATCAGATGCTCACACATGCGAGTTCCCCTGGATCTCACAATTCCTGTTGGAAATGCTGGTAGTGGTAGTGAAGTTGGTTGGAACTGGGTCATTCTCATTTTGCTACTTTTTTGGAAAGATGAGAGCCGTGCTGGCTGTGGCTGTTTGATTTAGGAGCATCCCCTTTGCTGCAAACGGCCTGTGCCAGAACAGGAGATAAATTAGTGGTGGGAGTGCTCCCTTGCTCTATTCTTGTGCCCTCTCTCCCCCCTGACAGATTCCTTCGCAGCGATGAGGACGGTGCAGGCTGTACGAACAGATGTGGTGGGAGTTTCTTATGGCCTCAGAAATCAAGCCTAAATTGAAAATTGAACTCACCGTTTACGGAGTGATTAGGATTTTTAATGACTGCAGCTCGTGTTGCTTTGGAGTCGGGCTTTGCCTGTGAACATGTTGGCCTGTTGGGGCTGAATATTTAGATTTCTAGCCACGTTCTTCCCAAGCTCTATGTGCAAGCATATGTCACCTGTGTGGGAGAAATTTTCTTTTGCAGGTACAGAGGAACTTCTTAGAATTAAAATTTCCACTTCCTCAAATTTTATCAAAATGTCTGTAGTCACTCATCTGGTGCCTGTGTAGTTGTCTCATGTACTGAGAAAGCACTGCTGTTGAAAAAGAGCAGCCTGCCGGTGCCCACCAGGTACAACGGGAGTTTTTGGATGTAAAAACCAGGCTGGAATGGGAGGCTCTTGTCCAGTGATAACTTCTTAGATTTCTTTTTTGAAGCACGGTGTTGGTTGCTTCCTGTGGTGCCTATGTGCTGGCTGCAGTCAGTTTCACATGCCTGACTATTTAAAATCCATTCAAGAAAAACGTTTCCCTGTATAAAATATAGCTGCCTGATCTCTGAGTGTTTAGGCTTCAGTCTTCATGCCATATGTTTTGTTTTAGCATTTCCTCGCAGATTCCCACTCCTCCCCCCCAGCTTAGCTGAGCAAAATTGATTCCTACACCGTATTCCCAGTATTCAGGCTGCTTAATTCATTTGAAGACTTGCTTTGTTTTCTCACGTTTTCACTTAAAGTTGGTAGAAAATCCTTTGTTGTTTTGTATTATGTTAAAGCTTATATAGAATTAACTTTGGACAAATGTAGATGTGTTAAAAATGCGAGTGGTCATTCATAGTACTTGGTCTGCTTGGGAGATGCTCAGTACCGGTTTCTTAGCTGATTGAATGGAGATGAGTGTACCTTGTGTGTCCCTGAGTGTGACAGAATAGTCAGCCTGCTCCTGCATCCAGGCTGCCTTTCCTTTAGATACTTGGCACATATCGTTTCTGTAAGACCTTTGATACCGTTGCCCTACTCGAACAGGGTTGAAGTGATTGCTTTTCACCTCTGGGGAGGTGAAAGCAAAAGGTGTTTAGTTGTGTGTGTGTGTCTTTGTTTAGTGCTTTTGTTGTTTGTGCCCTGATAGGAAGAAGGATAAAATGCACAAAGTAGCAGAGTGAGGACTTACAAAGCCAAGCAGTGGTGAAAGAGGCTGTCTGGGAAGAATACATCCCTCTTAGCCTTGCCCGCTGGTTCTAGGGGAGAGCAGAGTCACATCCCTCTGCTTTCAGCTCTTCTGGGATATTAAGAAAAACAATCAACTCGTGGGGTTCTTCCTGTGGAAGTATCTCACACTTCCCCGTGGTTGGTTTCTCTGTAGCAAGTTGCATCCAGTGCTGCTAGGCTCCTGGACTGATTAATGTTTAACACTTTCGTTTCTCAATAATCCCATTTAAATAGTTTCAACTTAATGCAAATATCTTGGCTGGTGCTGGGAAGTTTGGCTGTGCTGTGCTCCTGTGCACACCTGAGGGTTGTATATGCTGGCTGACAAATGCACGCCTGGGAGGCTTCTTGCTTCTGCAGCTGATGAAATCTTGAAGGGAATCAGCTCTTCCCCAAAACGTTTGTCTGTTTAAACTTGGCAGCATCTCTTTTCTTTCTGAGTGTTAGCAGCTCACCCACCAAGCCAGTGTCTAGAGATGTAATCTTTTATTAAAAGTTGGAGTTCTTTAAAGTGATGGCAGTAACAGTGGGTCTTATTGCTAATTGTGTTAGTGAGTTGCAAAAAACTGCGTCTTGGTCAAATTTTCTTGGAAGATTTCCCCAGAAATGCACAATATCCATCATA
This sequence comes from Sclerurus mexicanus, assembly GCA_013396755.1. NCBI lineage: Eukaryota > Metazoa > Chordata > Aves > Passeriformes > Furnariidae > Sclerurus > Sclerurus mexicanus. The sequence continues at coordinate 2,218,721 of VWZF01003861.1, forward strand.
AATCTCTGTAGCAGTAAATTTAGCTGTGGACATGCTAATGGAGTGCTTGTAAACTCGGTGTTATTAAACTTTCTTAATAGGGAGAGACAGACTTGAGGGCTTTGCGGGTGTAGAAGAATAGCTGTTGGAGCAGTGGAATTTGGCATTGCAAAATCTTTGAAATATCAGGATGCTGGGACTTTCCAGATGAGTTGAGCCTATTATGCTGCGCTCCCTTTAGAATCAAACAACTGAGATGCAGATATGAAGAATTTGGCTCTCAAAGTTGCTGCAGTTTCCTGTGACTTCACCTAAGGGAGTTCAGCCTTGACATTTCTAAAAAACACGTGAAACTCTGTCTCTCTTCCTGGCAGCCACATGGGAAAGTCTCAGAGACAGGGTTAGGTCCCTGGCTGACAGGCAGTCTGGGCTCTTTATCAGAAGGTCATCGCTCCTGGTGTGTGAGAAGAGATGTGGTACCTCTGGTATGTAAAATAATGCCTATGCTAACGAAGGGAGCTGGACTGAGAAGAAAATCAGACTTGTCTGACTTGAGTAAGATGAGATCACTGTAACAAATGGTGTAACTACAGCTAAATGACAGCTTGGATAGAGGTAAGGTACCTGATTGAGTCCATGGTAGTGCTTCAGCATTTCTCATATTCCTCTTGTGCATGAACATAAATGAAGAGACTGACCTTAGTGTGGGATTCTGCCAACTGTAAGTTTGATCCCTTAGGTTTTCTGAGCGTGTTATTTGCCTCCAGACACTGCTCATGTGTGGAGCTCTCGTGTTGATCATCATAGCCTGCATATTCCTTGTTTTTAACTGGATTATGTGGTCTTGTACATAGTACAAGCAGGGATTTGTGGTGATCCAAATGCAAAACCAAAAAATACAGTATTTCTTTTCACCACTTCTCAACAGCTATAACAACCAGCCATGCTTTTATTTCCAAGTCCTTTCACCACTCCCCAAGGTTCTTAAAGATTGTTGTTTTGTGATGTGCATCACTGCACGCAGAATTTTTGCTTAACACAGATTATCTTGTAATTGCAAGAAATTCCATCCTGGAAGAAATATTTGGTTATGTATCAACCTTCACCAGAACAGAGCCTAACGTGCCTTGCAAGGATTTCTTTGGTCCCACACACTGTGAAGTCTGCAGGGGGATGACTGTCTTCAAGGCTTAAAGGCTTCACACTTCCCATCCATGAATGAAGTACAGAGTAAATTCAGAGCACCGATTCACTTTCTCTCAAATTTACCATATTAGCCAAATCTTCCTTCCACCTCCCATCCATTACAGTTTTATACAACTTGTACTGTGTGCCTGTGACATAACACTTTCAAACTCTTATTACTCAGTCAAATTAAAATGCATTTTTGAGGAAATACAGAAGAGCTTTTCTGAATGAGCTTTTAATTTTTTGCCAAATTTCGATTTTCTGCTCCATTCGCTTTGTCAAGAGTTTGGGGTGGGGGAGAGAAAAAAAAAAAATCTTGTTTTTTTCATTTCACTCTTTCATGCTAAACTGACTTTATAGCATTCTCCCCAATGGATAGGCAGGAAATAAGCCTATGTAAATTCATTCTGGAAAGAAAAGGTACAAGTAGCTGTTAAAGAATACTGAGAGTTGAAATACTTCAGTAATCATCTCTTACTGTAGTAAATTCTCATTGGGTTTTGCCAAAACTTTTCTGTTTTATAGTGATGAATGGTAATTTAAGCACAAATTTTACTCTTTTTCCTGCTAGCACCTCGCTATTAATAAAGCTGTGTGGGAGGGTACTGTTCCCTTTTCATCCATCCACAGAACAGAGTTAAGTTAAAACTGCAGAGTGAAAATTTGACCTTGAGTACCCACCTCACTTCTGGTGAGATCTGACTGTGCACGTGGCTTGTCCTCTCCTATCCTCAGCTGGCTTGTTGTGTGGAAGAGTTGAAGTTGTTTTTCATCTTAGAGCAGAGTTAATTGACGGATTTTGCAGTTCATTAGAGGGGAGGGTGTTGTCGGGTAGGATAATGTCTAAAAAACTAGTCGTGAATGTGGAATTGTGTTGAGGTGCTTGTGGTCAGGGTGTGAAATTATTGCATCTTGTGGCAATTCAACATATGTTTTGTGAAACTGATGTTTCCCTAAACATTGGATGAAAGCTCCATGGTTACTGTTGGACAGGTTGTGCATTTTCAATTTTTATTCGGTCTAAGTCCCTTGCTCATTTTCAGTCTTCAGGATGATTTCCTTAGGTTCTGGGGTTTATTCCAGCCCTTGTGAAAAGGAAGCTTTGAAAACAGTGCAGAGAGTAGTGGAAAATGATAGTATTTGAAAAGTGAGTGAGCTAGTGGCTGTAGGATGAGAGGACTTGGAGAGTTTTTCCTAAGAAAATTATCTGGTTGTGCTCTGAGCTGATACCTGTTGAAGGAAGTGGGGCAGCTGAAACTGCAGTTGGGGATTTCAGGCCGTCTCCGGCTTCAGGAAGGTGACACAATATTAGCTTATCTCGATGGCTTGAAAACTCGCAAATTAAAGACAAAGCTTCTTGTCGTGGAATAAACACCTTTCCTGCAAAATCCTCAGGGATGGATTTTGTGATGTCAATTTTCAGAACACAACCAGAAAGCTGCTGTCACTTACTGTGCTGAGACGCAAAGCTAGAAAGGACTCCCAGGGTCATGGAGTTCCATTCCCTGCTCTAGCTGATGCCAAATTGTATAATCCCTATACTGAATTAATGAATGCTTGTGCTGGAAATGGCACATGGGGGAATTACCGGCACACGTTCTATTAAACACTCGAGCCTCCCTGTGACCCTGTCATCACTGTACGAAACAGCTGCTTAATGGATTCCCTACGACACTGGGAAGTAACAATGCCTTGTCTCTCATAGCACGTGTCTGTGGCTCGGTGGTTTTCTTACACTCCTTGCTTTGCATTCGGGCTGTATCTGCAAGGACAGTTTCTTGTGAAGGCACAGGAGGAGCTGCAGCTTGGAGTTTATGGTGTCTCCAAACCTTAAAGTTGTTGACTACAAATATCTCCAATCTGTGGTTCCCTAAGATCTGTCAGTGGAAATGGAGTTCTTGGGAAATCTGATGTGTTATGTCTTTACTTCCTGGGCGGCTTCTTTGTGAACCTTTCTGTCTCTCACAATACAAGGTAGTCATAAAAATTGTAGAACCATGGGATCTTTAAGATTGGAAAAGACCTTTCAGATCAAGTCCAACTCTTGCCCCAGCCATGCCATATTTGCCACTAAACCACGTCTCCAGGTGCCACTTCCATGTTTTTTCAACATTTTCAGGGATGGTGATTCTACCACTTCCCTAGAGAGCCTGTTCCAATGCCTGACCACCCTATCAGTGAAGAAATTCTTTCTAATATCCAACCTGAACCTCCCCTGATGCAATCTGAGGCCATTTCCTTTCATCCTGTCACTTGTTACCTGAGAGAAGAGGCTGACCCACACTAGGCTACAACCTCCTGTCAGGGATTTGTAGAGAGTGAAAAGGTCCCCCCAAGAGCACCAGGAAAGTTGCAAAGTGAAGCCCTAAGTTCCATCCCTTCACTAAAGTAAAAATTGTCATTGAGGATGCCAAGTGCTGTCTAATAAATAGCTTGGTACTAACAGCTAACTAATACCTTGGTATTGACTTCCAGCAAACTGTACTTTGCTGGAAAAAGTATCTTGAGCATCAAGTATCTTTTTCCTGTTGAACGACTCACCAATGCAGATCTTATTTGAACAGCTGAGAGGCTGATGGACTGGCAGCCTGAGCACAGTTATTTGTCCACATCCTAAGTCTCGGGATGGTTCTCGTTACTCTTGGTTAAAGAACGTAATTTTGAACCAGTGGGCTAATCTTGTGTGCTGAACAGACTAATAGATGCGGAAAATATTTAGTAGATCAAGATATTCCCTGAAAAGAAAGGATAATAGCCTTTGAGAGAGGACATATCTGATACTTAAAAGCTTATTTACCTAAAATAACCACAGTACTATCAAACATCTGCACTGTATGCAGACAGATTGTTCTGTAAAGTGGAATGCTGGCCAAATAAAATATCCTCTACAGTTGACAATTACATTTGAGACAGAGTTCAGAGATAAAGGTTGGGAGGGAAGAAAGGAGAACGCTGGCTTGGCTACTGTACCAGTGCTGTGTTTTGAGCCTTGGTAATACCTGATGACAGACAGCATGATATTTACATTGCTGCATATACCATAAAGGCAACTGACAGTGATTCAAAGGGAAGGATGAACCTTCTCTGCTAAAATTGCTGTGTTTGGATGAGATGTTTGAGCCTGCTTTCCATCGTGTAGAATTAACACTGCATAGCTGCAGTGCCCTTTAAATTAGCCAGAGATGTTGGCATGAAATCAAATAAATATAATTGGTTTCAAACTGAAAATCTAATTTAGGCATCCTAATAGCATCTTAAGTAAATGTGGCAGGTCACGCAGGACTTGTGTAACTAGCCCTTGGAGCTTACTGTAGTTACTGCCATGGGGAGAATGGTCTCAGAGGTGTTCCCCAAATCACCTGGGCACCTTGGACAGCTGGAGGGTCTGTGCTTAAGAGCATGATGGAAGTGTGTGCTAGTCTGGACTAACTTGGAATATCCTGGGGGCTGCAGGAGGAAAGGCATACAGCCAACAGCAGTACCCTCTCCTCGATGCTTTGCAGTGGAAATGCTGGGGGAATATCAGATGGGCTGATACTTGTCCCTGGTAGTCCTTCTCTCCACTGATACCTTCTGTGCCCAGTGCCTTTTCCTCTTGTCTTTTTTTTTCTTGCATCCCTTGTTCTGGTGTGGAGTGTGATGCTGGGGGGGCTGCAACTCTGTCGTAGGGAAGCAGCGGAAAGCCTGGCTTGGCTGCATATGCTGTAAGCTGGTGACTGCTGGTGAAATCACACAGCAAAGTGACCCGGTGACAACTTGGTCAGATATATTGCTGACATGCTTTGTGTGGCCAACCCTAATTCTCACCCTCTGTTCCAGTCCTGGCTTGTGTTATATTGATAGGCTGACCAGTTTCTCTCCAAACCTGCCAGTTCCCTGCTTAGTCTGTGAGGATTCTCAACCTGAATGTTTGCTGAAGGTGGAAAATAGATGACATTTTTCTGTGTTCAGGGCCTAAGAGATATCAAAAGAGTTTTGAGAGAACAATGTGGTATGGGTTGGGGTGAAAATTTCCATAAGACTCCTCTTCCTTTCTGCAGAAACCTTGGCATTGAGTCATTTAGATTACAGTAGCTAGATCTCACTCCAGCTTAGAAATTAGTGTCATTTATTTATTTATGGTGTGGAGTTCTGTGGGGCCATGGGGAGATGTATCCAGCTGTGGGTGTAGTCCACCAGTTGCTGATGGCTCTGAAAATAATATTGGACTTCTTACAAGTGCCTGAATGTGGGTTTTTATTCTTCCTTCTGAGTCTGAGATCTAAGTTAAAGACCTGGGCAATAAGTCTGCAGCATTGAGTGCTTCTATGTTGGTGGACCACTGGATGGGAAACCTGTTTAAACAAGTGTGGCAGCCCTGTGTGATCTTTGCTGGCTTATCATCTCTCTCCACTGTACACAGAGCATTAGGAATCTTGAGAAATACATTGTCTTACATGGGCAGAAACTTCTGAGCTCTGGACACAATGTGTGGTTTTCAGTGATATTGTCAACAGCGAGAGCTCTGTCAAGATGGTGAATAACTCACTGTCAGCAAGTTTATGTGCAGTTCACATATTTTGGCTCTATTTCTAATTGGACAGTGGAGTTTCAGAAATATGCTTTTCCTTATTTTTTGAAGTTCTTTGAACATACTGGGCTAATACTGGAATATCATTTATCTGTTGGACACTGCAGGTACTGACGTGTGTTGAGCAAAGACTCAGGCTTTGGTGAAGAACACAGTGGAGACTTAATAGCAGAAATCCCTCTTGTGTGAGCACTGTTTGAAATCATTGGCTACGAAACTTGCACAGAATCACAAACTACTTTTGCTCCAGCTGTACTGGAGTAAATGATCAGAGGTCATTGCAAAGATACACGTGCAATTTAGATGAAACAAACAGAATTCACAAGTTAGAACTGTGCATTTTCCTGTTCCTATTTCCAGTTATTTCAGTCAAAGGCCTAGGCTGTTGCAAAATAGAAGTGATTTGTGTTGAAGTCTTAACTCTGTGCTTGAACATGCTACCCCCCAATGCTTGCCCTTTCTTGGAGTGTTGTCCAGCACAGGCCCTGTACCTTTATGTACCTGCAGCCACCTTTGGCTTGAACCCAGCTGAATGTTCGCAGCACTTGGCTGCACTCAAGGTGAGTCTGAATTAGGCATGAACGTGCTGCATTCAGTGATGTGAGTTAGTCTGTGCTGAAGGGTGGGATGACATTTTGACATTGACCACGAGGAAATGCAAAGTTTTGGGTTAGTTTATTTTAAATAGGGTTGAGGTGCTCTTCTTAAAGCTTTTTGCTCAGTAATACAAGCATAGCCACTGTCTTGTAAATGTGAGAGTTCAGCTATTACACCTGCCTGCAGGATTGCTGCACACGCAGTGCGGGTGTCTTCATGTATCCTGTGTACTTACGCTGGGATAGGGATTGCTGTCTTTCTTCCACTCCCCCATATAGGCTTTAAAATTGGCCCCCTCACAACTTCTCAGTTAAATCTGTGTTTGCTTTCTGGTTTTGCTTATGCTTCTCTGATTTATTTCTTCCCTGCACTGTATTAGCAAGTATTCCTTTCCCTCTTTTCTACATGGGATCTTCCTGTCTCTGCTGTAGATCAAATGCTGCATGACTGGAGTGAAGGTGCACAAAGTTAAACCTAGTCTCTTACTACCTCTACCAGCGTATTAGATAGGGTGTTGCCATCTTGTGCTGTGTATGTGTCATCCTTCAGCTTGGAAAGAAATAAATGTAAAACCCTGGTTCTTTTCTCTGTGGGAATTACTATTCATAGTAAATGCATATCGGGAACGAGTGGTGGAAAGGTGTCTGAGAGTGAGTGTAGCTGCGTTGGCATGGCTCTGGGAGCTTCCTGGGGGTAGGTGCACATCTGCACTCCCTGTAGTGCTCTGGGAGGGCAACTCTGTTTCTGTAGCTTTTTTACATCTTGGCCATAGATTGCTCTGCTGCTGCTTTAGTTTCCTGCACATTTCCCAACCAGGCACAGAGTAAAACCAGCTGGACTCTGCCTTATTGGTTTTGCTGCCACTCACAGTGTCTCTGACAGCAGCATTCAGAGCCACCTTGCTGTTCAGGTTTGCTCTGAACAGTGCTAGAGGCACCCAAATGATCTTCCTGCTGATCTGAGACTGTAACCTCATCTCCAGCATTGTTAACAGTCTTCCTGCAGTACCAGGCTGAGTAGATGACACTTTGCTATGAAAACTTTTTCCTCTCCACAGCTGAGCAGATGTTTTTGTCCCCTCTGTGGCAGTAATAGGAATATGTCCTAGTATAGGAATTCCCTTTGGTTTTATTGATGCTGTTTGTAACTGTTATCGTGGATTGCATCTTCCATTTTGTGTTATGAATGTGACACATAGTGGGGAGATGGCTTGAAGAACTATGACTGTGTTCAAGGACCATTAACATTGAATTATTTCACCCTTCCTGAATTGTGGGGCTTCTGCCAGCAAGACTTTGACATCCAGTGGACTCTTGTTACCAAGACCTCCTTGGGGAATGGAGTATTCCCACCCCATACTGAGTTGGCTAGAAATTCGAGAGTAGGCTTTTTTTTTTGCTAACTTGTTTTTAGAAGAGGCTCATTGTTTTTGTGAGGACTCTTCTCACCAGAAGCCTCAAATTAGGTGCAGAAAATAGAGGCATCACTTTGCCTTCATAGCAGACGGACCAAACAATGCAAGATCAATCTCAGTTTGCAATGTGGTATTTAATTTCTGGTTTAATTAGGTCTGTATCTGTCCTGTGCTCTGTAAGAACGCTTAAGAAATTTTATTCCCAGTCTTGTAGCTTCTGGTTTTATTACTGTATTGTCCTTGGAATGAGTAACCACAGAGCAGGGCTCCCACAGATCTTTGGCATCAGGCTATCAAAGAGTTGAGGCAGAGATGGAGGATCCCTTCCCCATGCTTGCAGAGGCAGGCATGAATAGAGTCTGTGTGGTACATCACTGGGCTTTGGGGTACCTGGAACCTGATAGTCATTGCTTGGTCCAGAGCAGCCTTGCAGGGGAGTGTTTTGCGTGCATTGTTCATAAGAGGAAAACCCGGGGGCACAATTATAAACAGAGCCTGCGTCACGAGCGGCTTTCTGGCACTGCACTCCAGATAGTGGAGGATGGATTCCAGATCTTGCTTAAAAATAGAGAGGTCATGTGTGTGCTGGGGAATGGTGGAAGCAGAGGGCAGGGGTGTGCAGAGGTCTTTGGCTGGGCATGGTCTAATGCTGAAGGAGACGTGGGAATGGGACTTATGGGGACAGGTGTGGAAAGCTGGATTTCTCCAGCCTTAAAGAGTTGTTGCTGCCCTCAGCTACCTAGGGTGAAGTTCTGGAAGAGATGAAGCTCTCTACAGAGGAGCATGGTGAAAGGCCTAGGTTGTGAGCAAAGCTGAGAAATCTGATTAGTTAGCAAGGTGGAGAAAAGCTTTACCGTGTGGGTGGGCAAACACAGAAATAGCCAAAAAGATAGTAGAAATATCTCTTTCTTAAAGAAAATCCAAAGTAGACTGAATTTGATGCTGAGGAACCTGATCTCAGTTGGGATTTGAGCCTGCTTTCAGCAGGAGAGTGGACTAGAGGCTACTAGAGGTTGCTTCAAACATAACTGGTTTGTAATATTCTTTTAACTCTGGGTGAGCATGTTTCTTCTACAGAGGGGATTTGATACCGCATTAGGATAAGGACTGATGCTCCAAGACTGTTACGGAACATGTCCCCTGTTGATTTTTAACAGCTTTGTGAGCAACTGAGTTACTGTGAAGGGAAAATTTCACATCTCCCAGGGTACCTGACGTAGATTTGGAGCTTGGGCAACACTGTTTTGTGAGTCCTCTTTCCATGTAACTACTTCAAATTGCCATTGCATGTGGTAGGAGAGTCCTGTCCTAGAGCCAGGATTTGATGTCTGTCTTGTGACCATTTGGCATGACTGTTCCCATTGCTTAAGCAGATCCCTCTGCCAGGAGGATCTCTGGCTTCAGTTGCATTTGCCGGGGAGGAGGCATCGGTGCAATTCATCCCACTCCTACTGGGAGAGCTGCAATGTCCTTATGTGGCTGCAGAGATCGAGTTATCTTTGGAGAGGAAGTGCATAGGAACACATTGTGTCCTCTGGTCAGTCCCCTGACTTTCCGCTCCTCCAATTAGCCTTGAAATAATTGATTTCCACTAACTTCAACAGATATCTCAGAGGGTTTTTCTGTATTTTAAGAAATGGAAGCTTCATGTAAGTTATGCAGCTGCAGAAGAGATGGTGTCCAGCCTCCTTGAAGGCTAATGCTGGGCTTTCATGGGGAGTTGGTGTCATCTTAAGGCAAAGTTCAGACTGGACCTGTGGATGCTAAAGGTACAGGGAGATCCAGGGGACCAGAGCAGACAACCTGGAAAATCAGGCTTCAGTAACTGAGTGCGTGGAGAGGTTTTGGTTTGGGTTGTTTAGTCCTTTCAGAGGTTGGTTTTATTTCAGAAAGAGCTATTTAATCATAGAAACATGAAAGAAGCAAGGGTTATAAAGGGTATGTTTTCCTCCTAAGGCGCTGTTTTCTAAAGTAGGTCATGACCCTCTTATGCAGGAATTTTGCAGCTGCTATCCTAAGGGTTGGAACTATGTATGAGAGCCTACAGAGGCGAAAGCAGCAGGTATTAAGCAGATCCTAATACCCATTTGGGGTCTCTCTCCTCCCCCCAGTCTTCAACAAAATGATCTCCTGCTTTTCAGGAATAAAGCAGCAAGCATTTGACTGTGCCCAGTTTTCATTGTTTTGCTAAGCCGTTATGCTGGAAGAGATTAACTAGGGAGCAAATTTTCTCCGAAAGCTGATCTTGAGAGAGAGGCGGAGGGAAGAGCCTCAGCACTGACCTTGATCAGAGCGTGTTGAGTTGGGAGTGAGTGTGAACCGAGCACAGGAACATTAACCCAGTGCTGTCCGCACCCTTGGGACTGCGTTGGGCTCTGACCACAGCAGGTTTGTCCAGCCTGTCCTACCCTGACACAAATTGCTCTTGGGGTTTTTTCATCATTGAAGGTGGTTCATATCAGCCCAGGAAATCTCTTTTCCCACCCTTCCCCGTGTATTTGTTACCTGCTCTTAAACTTTACAAAACTTCCTTGATGGACTTTTTGTCTCTGTGTCATCACTTGACTTGTTTTCCCCTGGCTGCAGTTTCTCTCCTTTCCTTTTCTTGCCACCCTGGCATTTAATAAACAAATTGTGAGGCTGCAAAGCCTGAAGTGCCTTTGTTGCTATGTTTTCTGTGCTCTTCCAAGAAGCATGGAAACCCGTCTTTGTTTGGTCCCAGGAGCACGGCACGCCGCCGCTGCCACCAAAAAGCAGCTTGCTTGTGGCACATCATGCTGCAGCTTGGCTTAATCCGTGCTTGATACGCTTTTGAGATTTCATTGTTTCTCTATAATTAGTGCTACAGAGGAGCTGAAAGAAATGATGAATTAGCGGGAGAGGGGGGAGTGGGGAGAGCAGGTGGTGATCGAACTAAACAGAGCTGCCAGAAAAGTAGGAGCAGCAGGGAATTAAATGGGAGGAGTCTTGAGTTTAGATGATTCCCTGCCATGTGCCCAGAAGGATTTAGTTTGGGATTTCATTACTGTTCAAATAATGCCATACACTCATAACAGATCGGGTCCCTGTAGGCTGGGGCATTGTCCAAACACTTAGTGAAAAGCAGTTTTTGCCCTGAAGTCATAGTGAGCATTGATCCCACAGACTCAAGGAGTGGGAAGGAGCCGTAGCAAGAGTGGTCCTGCTTTTAATTAGTCTGTATCTATTGTTTCTGGTAGTGGCATCTTAAAAGAATAGAACACAAAGCTGTTCTTTGTGTAGTCACTTCTATAACCCCCTGGACTTCATCTTGTGAAAGATTTGGTCTACAGTAGTGATATTGCATCTGGATTGTAAGAAGCACCTCTGCCAGTCGTGCTTGCACCAACTGGGTTTAACTGGCACAGAAATCCCAGGAGGTCATGTTGTGGGGGGAAGCAGGAGTATGCTGGCACTACTGAGGAGTCTGAGATACTGAGAAAGAGTCTGAGCACACGTACTCTTGTGTCAGAGGACTGTGCAGGCAGCTCCAGCGAGGAAAATGCACACTGAAAAACTGAGAAGTGAAAAAGGTTGTGTGACAAGACAATCCTCTGAGGTGCACAGTCGTATATTCTTACAGCATCTGGCCTGTGTTTTCAGCCTGTATTACTATGCACTAAGGCATCTGAAGGAAGAAATGATAATACTGGTGTTTTGAGTTTGTCAGCAGCAGCATTTCTTCAGGGATGTAACCCTTTCCAAATAAATGGTACTGTGTTTGGTTTTTATCTGACTTCCAAAAGGCAATTTCAGTAGGGAGACCAGCCGTGCTAGGAAGTTGAAACTCACTTCTACCTTTTGCTGCCACTTCTGTGTGCTCTGCTCTCTTTGTCTTGAGTCTTTATGTGTTTTTACTTTTTTTCACCCACCAAAGAAGCTGCAGAAAAAATTAGGAAAGCAGGGTGGAGAGAATCATACCAGTGCCACTCAGGGTTCCCAATGAATGGGAATACATCTCTGCTGGGACTGCTGCTTTTATGCAGGATTCCTGCACCTGCTGCTTGCCAGGCAAAGCGACTGCGGGGAGTGTATGTGCAGGTTTGCTTTTGGATGTTTGTCCCGTGCTTAATCTTGTGTATTTCAGCCCTACTCCTGGCAGTGTAGCCAAACTCTGCTGTCAAAACCTCCCCACTTTGCTCTTTCTGACTTCTTTATGTTAAATATCTGCATAGACTCCTGCATCATCTCCATCCTTTGATAGAGACCCTGCTTATAACATCAAACTTTTTTTTGCTACTATTTGCAAATATTTTTGCTATTACTGCCCTTCTCTTTCACCTAAGCTTTGCTTTGCCCTGTGCTCTGAAAAATGTGTGCAAGTAATAAATGGCCTCAGTCTTCAGCTCCTTAAAAACCCATTTGCTTTGGGAAATAGTTCAGCTTTAGCAACCTTAGCATTTTGTGTTCTGCACATTGTTGCCTTCTGGGATTAAAATGTAAACTCCTGAGTGCAGGGAATCCCTGGCAAGCTGATGCTGTTGTCCAGGGTGCACTGGCAATGCCATATAAAGTGAAGTCAAAGTCCTGTAGCTTCACTGTAGTAGGTGCTGGTTTAAGATTACAGGAGCAGTGTCCCACAGTTCAGGACTTTTCAATTTATTTCAGTGTGACTTTGAATGGAGAAGTTTTTCTGTATCTTTCAAGGCTGTATTTCAAACTCTTTCCCTCACCTGGAGCTTTATTTGAATTTGTCTTGGTGCGAGTTGGTGTCAGAAGAATATTGATGGTGGTTGTAGGGAGCTTCAGTAGCCTTTGTTTGAAGGTGAGATTGATAACTTTTGCCCCCAGTTTATGAGAATGTACTAGGAAGGAATCAAAAGCTAGGAAAAATGTGCTTTAATTGAGTTTCAGAATCCGGAAGTAGTTTTTATAATGTTAAGAACAGGAGGATCTGGTAAAATAGATGTGTTACTGCAAAATGCAGAATAGTTGTTCTGTCTCTCTTCTCAGCCCAGGTAGGCTCAAGAGCTGTGCCTGAAATAATAAACAAAATAGCTGTGAGTTTACTTCTATTAGCATTTTTTAGATATTGGCATTGGGAAGTTCTTGAGTTATTTTCCACCTTTCTTACCCACTTTTTTATTAATTTGGGTCTACTGCTTTCCACTGAAGTGTGTAAATGTGGGGAACAAGATAAAGGTGGAAAGTAAAGCAACAAGGTGTCCTATTGATGTGAGATGAATGTTGCAACAGTTTCTGAAGGCCAACAAAAATAGACTTAACTAGATTTAAGTCTCACTGTTGCAAACTCCCTTTGGTATCAAAGGATATGATATTGCTGAGCAGTTTAAATCCAGAACTCTTATCCCTGGTTGTAGCAGTTTGAACAACTGTTCATTCAAGTGTGGTGTTTTTTCCCTATTGGAATTTGAATGTTCTCTGGCTGCAGTTCTCAGCCCAGGCACTGAGGTGGTGTAAGAACTGGAGCTGAGCCTGCTTGAACGAAACCTACCTCATGTCTTTGCATAAAATGAGGAGAGATGAGGACAGTAATTAGTACATAAAAATATTTGAAAAATCTCATTAGTGTTGGTAGCAAAGAGCGTGGCTTGTTTTGACACATCAGGTTAAAAATCTGTGTGACCTCAGTGGTGTTGCTTTTAAAAATACACGAGTAGAACCACTCCTCTGTTCTAAGGAAGGTGAAGTCTGGGTTTGCTTTTTCTGTCTGCAGGACTGTAACGATCCCTGGAAGGGATCATAAAGATCCACTTGTTTTCCTTTGGTTTGCCCAGCGCTTGGCTGTGGTGGCTGAGCTGACCCAGGGAGCTGCACAGGCCTGAGTGGGGAGTGCCTGGAGGGCCTTCACTGAGTTTTCACCTGGCTCTGCTGGCTTTACTATGTAGCACTTCTAATTTTGTTGTCTGGCCTCTCTCCCTTTCTGTTAAAGTCCCTAAGATGTTACTGACTCTCTCTTTTTCCCCCCAGGGAGCGGAGCGACTGCAGTGGTGCAGGCAGCCTTCTGCACTCCGAAGAAGGAGAAGGTGGCAATTAAACGGATCAATCTTGAGAAGTGTCAGACGAGCATGGATGAACTCCTGGTATGCCATCAGAATTATCTGGGGAGTTGTACTTCAGTTATTTCTGAAATACCTCTTTCCCATGTGCCTTAAACAGCCTTTCTTGAGGTGGGATAAAGGTGGGGGGACTTGACTGATCTCAGTAGAGGCAGCTCAGTTGTCCTGGTTGTGGGACACGGTGCTTAAAATATTATAAAGATCAACTGTTGCAGAACTTCAGACTGTTTGTTTAGAACTAAGCACTTTGTGTAATCCCTTTGTTTTGAACAGAGTTAATGTGCAAGTGTGAAGCTCAGCTGTACCCACCAGAGCTCTGCAGTTTGAGAGGGATCCAGAGCTGCATGCTTCCAGAATCTTTAAAATTTCAGGGAATGGCTTTACTTTCTTTTCCCTCCTTCAATTCTTTACGTTTTTCCCTCTTCACCTGTATAGATAAAAACTGAATGAATTAGCTTTTGTTCCTAATCTCTTTCTGGTACTGATGCCAGCTAAAGGGATCACTGGCATATTGCAGGCAGCCATATGGAAGCCCCTATAATTCCGAGTTCAGGACAGGAGAGAGTCCTTTGGAGCTGTAGCTCTGTAATTTTCTTCTGCTCTGTGCCCCTTCTCAAGGTTATCTCCGTGAAAAGCAGATTATTGCGGAGGTAGCCGTGGGAACTGAAACTTCCTTTTTCTGGCTTCTCTGTTGATGAGCTTGGTTTTCTCCTCTCCACATGTGTGTGACCTGGTGCTTCTGCAGTGCTGCAGTTGTTGCATTCACCTCACATGTGGAAGGTCCCTGCATTTAAGCCAGGCAGAAACAGACATTGATTCCTATGAACATTGAGGTGTCTCCACTAAAATGAGAAAGCTCTCTGGGCTCAAACTTTCTATCGTAAATATTGGCATGGTAAAGACTGGGGGGATGGGGCCTTGCCCAATCTTTTCTTCTAAAGCAACTCTCCAGGATTTTTACAATCCTACATATCTGTTTGCTTACATCTCAACAGCTTCTGTAGTGTTACCTCAGATGCTTGTTTTTGTGGTTGCAGTAAGAAAGAACAGAGGCAGGATTTGGGAGTCCTAGCTAACTCTACACCTTTATGATTTTGAGCAAATCACCCAAGCAGTGGTTCCAGTTTCCATTTAGTGACTAATGCTATTTTTATCATTATAGATATCTGCCAATCTGCCCTTGTAAGGAGAAAAGGCTCCATTCAAGCTGTCACATTTTAGTGCTCCTGTGAAGGGTTGCATGTAGGACTCTTAAGATGACCAAAGATATTCAAATCCTCTTACAGCTCATGCTAGTGTAGGAGTTCAAAATCTCTTCCCTTTTCACAGCTGGTCATTTTGTGCTGATACCAACCCTTGGTACACTTTTCAGGAGTTTTATGTGGCTTGTCCATACTGCTCTGCCTCAGTTGTATTCCTCACTGCATTGTCATGATGAGATTGTTAGTCTTTGAGTAATTACCAATTCTGGCTGAAAGGGTCGGGTTCAGAAAGAGATGCTGCAGACACTTGGCATGTAATTTTATATAAGTACTTCTAATTGCATATTTTAAATCTCTGGCTGACCTGTTCCTCATAAGGATTTTTCCTCTTATGGGTAGGACTGCAAAGTATTGCTGTTGTCAGCTCTCCAAAGCTTCTAGTTCTGTGATCTGATCTAGAGTGGGTCCTTTTCTGGGCTTGGATATGCAACTATAAATATTCTTGAACTTCGGGTGGAGGGGAGAGGATGGCTCTGAGCTGTTGCTGCTTCTTGGGGCCCTGGTTGCTGGGGTAGACATGTTGTGTAAAAAGTGTTTTCTCTGGGTTGATTCTGATTTTGTCAGTTTATTGAATGTTATTTCCCAGAGCAAGAGCCAGAAGGATGGAAGTTTCCGATTGCCCTGCTCTGTGCTCTTACATTCACTTCTTTTTATCTTGTTTCCATATTTGCTTCTTCCCTAAAGTCAATACTCTCGAGTTTTACAGTGTTGTAGTCTCCCTTCATGGCAGTTTCCCCAGTTAGTGTAATTTACTTTTTTGAGCAACTACTTCTTTTTGAAGGATTATGTGGTTTTTGGTTTTTTTCCCCCCAAGAAGGGTAACTCTAAATCATTGCATATTGCAATTGTTCAAAGAAGCAAATGCAAAGTGAAAGATGAGTTCATACTGGGATATGTTATGCCCCCTCCTTGCTTTCTCTTCTCCCCCATAGCAGTGAAAAGCACAGGCTGCTCCATTATCCTTCTCTTGCTCTGAAGGCATCTGAGTACAATAGTCAGCTTACAGTGAACTTTGCGGTACTGCCTGGGGTCAGGACAGTGTTCTGGTGCAGCACTGCCCATTCATCAGGCAATGTGGTAGCAAAGGGGAGATTGTGCTTAAATTATTTTATAATTGTTTTTCTACAGTGCTTCAGACCCATAGACTTCTCTGTTGAAGCAAGCCTCGTTATTCCGAGTCTGCCTAACCAAGAGGGTAAAACAGTGTTGCATTGCTTGGGAGAGGGTAGGGAAAGCAGCAAACAGTTCTACTGTCCCAGTGAGGATGATTTGGTTTTTCTATATCTTGTTCATGCTGCTTAGTGGTTGGCACTTCTACTGCTTGGGATGGAGGATGAAGGGGAAGGTTAATTTGGTGTGGGGTTGGGAAATACAGAGTAAGTGAGTCTGTCACAAACTGAATGGATGAGTGGCCTTGAGCTTCCTTTAAGCCTAACGTGCTCCCAGAGGAAATCTGGGACCACCTCCTGGCTTGTGGAGATGACATGCTTAGAGTTATTTAAGTGGTATGACTTGGCTTGTTAAAGTTATTGAGTTATTTCAGCATACACTTGAGCTGGGTGGGCAGTCAGGGATAACCTGCATGCTTTGTATACACTGTATGACATTCTAGGTTAATGCAATGGATTAATTTATTGTTGCTACAGGGTATGGAAAATGCAGGAAGGACCAATTTTTTGAATTAAGAGGAAGCTAAGTCAAGGGAATTCAGCTCTTCAGCTGAAGTGCTAATTGCTCTAAAAAATGTAGACAGCAGGAGTAATGCCATTCAGAGATGTGCTTTTTTTTCCAGCCCAGCTACTGAATTAGGTGATGTTAGTCGGGAATTTATTTCAGTGCTTGATTTTTATCTTTTTCCCTGGACATTTTTGAATGCTCCCAGATCTTTCCTAGACTCCCTCTGGGATTCAGCTGACAGGGAAGTACAATACAGATTCTTGCTCAGGGGTGTGACTGGGAGTGGAGTATAAGGGGAGGTGTTTAAATACAGTGGTATGCAATTCATCTTGGACTTTTTGATTTATTACTGAAGTTCCACTTCTTGTTTGTCTCTCAACCCACAGTAGTTAGCAAGCACACAGCATTTGGTGTGTGTTTGAAAGCAGTCTGCTCATGAGTTGTATTTCACAGCTGCACACTGTTCAGTGCTGTGTTTTGCTCTTTTCCATTGTGGGATGCTGGTTGCTTTGCTGCTGTTGCCAATCCCTGAAACGCAGTGGTGTAACATCTGCCTCAAAATAATCCTGCCTCCAGCTTTTTTTCTTGTATAAGTGTTTTCTTGTTTTAAAGAGTTACTGATCTAAAGGCCTAAAATCTCCCCTCTGTCCCACAAACTCTGCTTCATTTTCATGCAATTAAAGCTGAGTTTTCTTTCATCCAGAGGTTTTTTTCCTCCATGAGGGATTGTCACCTTAGCAGTGACCAGGAATGCTGAACAGCAGAGAGGGGAATATAATCTATGGGATATTTTACATTGGGCTTTCTCAGTTCGGGGGAATTGCTGCCTGTTTAGTCCCTAGGGTGATTCAACAGGAGGCAGGTTCAGGAAAGAGCATGGGGGGTGATGTGTTGCTGCTCCTAAGAAGAGAGGATAATTTTGATAGGACTGGGCCTGATAGGTCTACTTGTCCACTGCTGTGGTCAGAGGGCACTTGGGGAGGCAGAGGGAACAAGTTGAACTGCAGTAAATCAGAAATGTCCTTTAGAATTTCATGGAATTAACCTGGGGAACTTCTGCCAATAATACAGAGATCAAACATTGCGTGAGATTAAACAAATCAACCTATAGTTGAGAAGGTTAAATTAGATAGGATTTAAAAAAAGGATTATGAACTCTCCTGGTTTAAAGCATAAGCCAACTGTTAACTGCCCAGGCTTAGTCAGAAGTCTCCCCTCTGGGCAGATAATTGTGTAACTGCTTTTTATAGGGTTTTTACACCTTCTTTTGAAGACTTGGACAGGATATTGAGCTGCCTTTGATCTGACAGAGCAGTTCCTACAAGTGGATTAACCAGACTGTAAGGTTGTTGGGAACAAAGCAGCAGGCTGCTGTAGAAATAGTACAGACCTTCCATCCATGTCTGTCATCTGATGGAAATTGCCATTATAGTTTCATTTCCAGGCCTGAGGACCTTTATACTTGCTCCAGGGGGAAAAGTCCCTAAGTGTCAGTGTCAGGGAGTCTGATGTATAATACGTGGCTTCTGCATGGCCATTTGGTATGCCATGTTACGTGTTTCTTGCATGGTGGGATTGCAGCTTTTCACAGGACTTAAACCTACGCTGGATACAGCTTGGTTGTACCATTTTTCAAAGCAGCAACAACAGCAATTGTAATGGCTGGGCTGCTTGAAGGTT
The DNA here is from genome assembly GCA_013396755.1 of Sclerurus mexicanus. Classification (NCBI taxonomy): domain Eukaryota; kingdom Metazoa; phylum Chordata; class Aves; order Passeriformes; family Furnariidae; genus Sclerurus; species Sclerurus mexicanus. The sequence goes on from VWZF01003861.1 coordinate 2,237,126, forward strand.
TTTTTGGTTTGGTTTTTTGTAGTAAAGTTCAGTATGAACATCAGGATTAATGGTGAGTGAAGTCATGAATGCAGAATTTCTCCCTTCACTTGGACTGGATGAGCATGAGATGGTGCGTGTGAAGAACTTCAGAGAGTTTGAAGTTGTGGGGACTAGTCACAGGTTTAAAGCTTTGTTGAGCTGTAAGCACTGGGTGTTGATCTGAACAACAGTAAGGGTCAGTGATAGGTTAGTTGGTGATGTGGGTAAAGCTGTGTCTGTGAGTCAGTCACTTGCCCATTTGTTTTGTGGCTGAAACCAGTGAAAAATGGCTGTGTATGAGTTGCTAGACCGCAGCAGTTCTGAATGTCTAGTTCCTTCAGTAAGTTATCACTAATACTGAAGACTTTGAAAGAGGGAACTCATGATCTGCTCAGTGATGCTGTAGAGTAGCCATTGAAATGGGCAACTGCTGAATGACTTGCCATGGGGGTGTTTTGTTCCCATCACCCAAGATTAATTAATGGATGAAGTCTCTTTATCCCTTTCAGAATTGTTGCTTTTCCACTGTTGTTCTCGGGCTAACCTAACCCCTTTTTAATCATGCCAGTCTAGCTCCTGTAGCCATATCTTGAGGTAAGGAGTTGAACTGGATAATCCAAGGAGTGGAAGTTGAATGAAAATCTTTGATTTTGAACTTTGTGCTTTTTCCCTATCTCCTTAAAAAAAAAGAGACTCTCAAGTTGATTGTGGGAGAAAAACATGCTTGTTTTCCTTTTTTTTTTTGTTATGCTGATGTTTAGAAAGAGGAGTGTATTAATGTTCTCGATTTTCCAACCTTTTCACTAAACCATTAGAATTTCAATGGGAGCGAAATATGAACAGTTATGGCTGCCTGTAGGACTGGAGCTATAAATCCTGCTTTAAAAGGATGAAGAGCAGCTTTAATGCCTTATCTTTCACCTGAAGTCTCATGGTATAAGTTCTTTGCCGGCCATAGTAGAAGCATTGGTGTTTTCAAGGGGTGATCACATCTGACCTTCTTTGATTTCTCCCCTGGCTGGCTGTGCTTTTCCCTCCCCAATTCTCTTACGGTCATGACTGCCTTGGAATAGGGCAGCCAAGCTGACAGCTTTCTGGATTCCTCTGCAGTTGCAGGTAGCCATATGAAAGCATTCTGCTGCTGTGCTCTGTCTCTTGAGTTCATGTCAACATGGAGGAAGTAAAACTAAATAAAGTACGATTTCTATCCTTGTATTTGATAGCCAAGTGTCTTTGAAGTAAACCTCAGGGGCAGATAAACACAAAGAGTAGGTGGTGATGATGTGAACAGAAAACTCCGTTAAGAAAGTTGAGCTGGTAGCTAGAACAGCCTTACCTACTCCTATTAGCTCAAACTTCAGTTGTGTGTCGGTGGGCAAATAAACCCTCTTCCAAAATAGCAGATCTCTAGAAGTATGCCTAACTTGCAGGAGACTAATAGGTTTCTTATGATTCTAAATTATACTAAACAGCAGTTTTATTACTGTCTTGCAAGCCTTGAAATGTTTCTTTTATTGCCCATAGAAGTACTGAAAACATTTGTCAGAACCCTTCGTGGAAGCCATGGAGGCATTTAGAGCTAATCCCAGTCTATTTGCTTTTGGTATTTGACAATACAGATATTTTTAATATCTTGCCCAGGGTGAGCATGTAACCATTTCCAAACCATTGCCTGCGTCTAGACATGTTTTTGTCGGTAATTCATTCTCCATAGCTGAGCAGAAAGCAGAGCACTTTATGGGAATTGGCAGGAAGGTTGTCTCTCATCACTGGAGCCGTGGAGTGTAAGGGGTGTTGGAGGGAAGAGCTGCCTATGACCCCCCGCATCTGCACATGGCTTGAGGGGGTCTGTATCAAGTGACCCGTGACTGCTGGCAGAGAGGGAGTAAAGCAACATTTCTGGCTTAAAGCTTGTATAGAGCAGCCCAGATAAATGCTGATGTTTAGCACTGATGATATTACAGAGATGTGGAAATTGCTGAGGTTTGAATTAGGAGTCTTCCAATATAATTTTGATGCTGGGGAAGATGAGGGAAGCATAGTTGTAACTCAGGTTATCTGGGGACAGGGAGGGAAAACCTTTTCCTGCTTTGACTTTGTTGTGTTTGAAGAGCAGCAAGCTCTCCGAAAAGCTTTGGAAATAGTATTAAAGCTGTGCTTTCTACTCACAGAGAGGCTGTTGCTGCATTTTATCCCCTCCTGCTCCCTCTTTCTGTGAGTGTGCGTTTTAACAGAGCTGCCCAGTGATCCTTGACTGGGATTCCTGCTTTAACTCCAGCCCTTCAGCCCTTGCATTTGTACTGCTGGAGCACAGACTGTGCATGCATGACAGAATTGGCTTCGTTTCAATTATGCCAGGAAGCATTTTAACACAAATCCTGCTGTGATTTGCCACCATCACTTTAAACAATTGTATGTGCTGAGCCCTCAGGATGTTGGTACCCTCTTTGGGATGAAGAGAAACCAAGCTTTGATGTAGGTGTGAGATTAGCCTGGAAAACTGCTGAAAATGAGGTGGGGTCTGTGGGTGGGAGGAAGAATCAGCCTGGCTGCTGCTCCTTCTGATTGGTAATAATGCAAAAACACTGAAAAATCACGGGCTGTGATGCAATTAATTATTCAGAGCTGTGCTACACTGTGTGTGAAATGGATTAGTCTGCCCATGTTACGCATCCCTTGGCTGACGGAGGTGTTTAATTGCATAGATCAGGTTTGTGATTATTTGTTTTCCTTTTTTGTGCACCAAAGCATATGACAGGCAAGAGTTTTTTGGGTTTTTTTAGATTTATTTTGTTAACTGTGCTTCCCAGCTCAGGGAGCAGATTGTGGTAGTGAATGAGAGAGGAAGTTCTTGAAAAATAATAAAATAGTAACTAAGTGTTATGGAATGCCTGAAAAGTGCCATTGTACAGTGTTGCACAAATGGCAAAGATCTGATCCAGGTCTAGCTCTTAAGTAAACTTAGTCCAGACTTTGTCTCATTGCCTCCCGAATTCCAGAGGGATACACTAATATATATATAAAATATGCAGTGTTTGTGTATATTTCTTGTATTACTGTCTTGATCTCCCAGGGAGCTGCTTCAAAATATTTTGAACAGTGTAGCTAAAAAAAGATAAAAACAGATCCTCGAGGTCTTTTCGGAGAGTAGTGGATTTGGGGCAGTTCTGGATCACCAGTCCTGCTTGCTGCTTTCTACCTCAGTTTGTTCTGGTGCTGCTTCTGCACACATGGTATTTTTTTAATTGTCAGAGAGAGAACTACAGAAAGCCACAGAAAATCCCAAAGCTGCTGATTTATTTCCTTTTTGAAAAATGGCTTGATGCGAGTGAATGTTTGCAAGGAAGGGAACTGGAGCTGTCAGAGTAAGCAGAGGATATTGTTTTAGGCTGTATTTATTTTCACAAAGTGGTTTTTTGTCAAAGAATATGCTACATGGAGATGAATAGCCTATTCCCCACTCTTCAAATATCCTTTCCTGTTTAGAAGGATTCTTCTTTAATCTGTTTGTTGAAGTTTCCTGGAAAGTTGGTGCCTCTTCTGGGGAAGCAGAAAGAGGAACCATTTGCTTTGGATTCCTCAAATGCACCTACTCCTTGAAAAGCAGTATTAAGTGGATAAATCAACATGAGCCTGTTTCTTTAGAGCTGTGATTGCCAGCTAAACCCTTGCCAAGGGGAAGCAGTTTGCCTTTATGCTGTACTCGGTCACAAGCAGAGCTTTGTACATGAGCAGGAGAATGTGCTGCGTTTGTGGGGTGCCCTAGACACCAGTGAATTCTTCAGAGCTTTCTCTTGTACTTAGGTACCAGGGAGGTCTTGTGCTCAGAGGGAGGAAAGGATCAGGGTGTGAAGGACCCTTGCTCTCCTCCTTCCCCATGAGTTTAGGATTATGGGGCCGGCTAAGTCTGTGTCCTGGGGAAGAGGCTGACAGTGAGCAGTGATTAAACATTTGAAAACTGAGTGATGTCCATGCCTTCAGTGAAGGAATGTCTTAGTTGAGAGCAGAAGTTCAGGGTGTGAGGGTCTGCTGTGGGTGATGCTGGTGGAGAGAACAACTTGACAGGTTGGGGAACTTGGCTGAAAGTACCAACTTGGCTAAAGCACAAAGGCTCAGCTGGGTGCAGTGCAGGGTGCCAGGCTGGGCGTAATGGATGGCTTTTGTCTGTGGTCAGCCAAGAAACTGTGAGGCTTTCTGTCCAAACCGTTGATTTGTGCTTGCATGATGAAATCAGTCACTGCTTTCTGTGGTGGTGTTCCTGCCCAAAACCTGGAAAATCTTGACCCTTAACCCATAACCAAATCTAAGACTAAGCATGGTCAAAATTCAAAACAGTTTAATATCTGAACATATTTTGTATTGTCCTCCATCTGTAGTAGCTAATGACTTTCTAATCTCAAAGTGATTTTCCTCTTCTTTCAGTATGACAAAGGATACAGCTGTCCTTTGTGCCTTCAACCTGATTGAGCTAAGCCATCTGCTTTCCTGCTGGGAAGAAACATTAGGAATAAGAGGCCTTTTTTTCCCTGAGGCAGATATTTCCCTTTCTAAATGATAGTCTTCAACAGATTAAGCATCTGTTCTGTAATGTCTTAATGAAAGGTGAAGTCAACATGAACTTTGTGGGTCAGAGATGTGTGAATTCTTGGGAATATTCTGTTGTAGCTCCATGCAGGTGTTTTGGTTGCCACCACTTTCTTGTCCTTGCCAAAGGTTTTTTGGTCAATTTTTTCTTCCTGCTAGACAGACAGGCAGAGCACCCTAAAATACCTTTGGGCCAAAGTCTGAAACAGTCTGAGCGTTTAGAGTATTTCTGCATTTTCTTTGTTTAGCTTCTAGGTACCCTTTTCCTTTGCACCCTCTTTGTGTCTTGAGGAAGATGAAGGTAACTTCTGTGCCCGAGGAGTAATAATCACTGGGTTCAACTGCTAATGCTGTATTTTTCTCTACAGAAAGAAATTCAAGCCATGAGTCAGTGCCATCACCCCAACATTGTATCTTACTACACATCCTTCGTGGTGAAAGATGAGCTTTGGCTGGTGATGAAGTTACTTAGTGGAGGTGAGTGGTCCAGTTTCTTTACCCTAAAAGGCAATGGTAAAAACCTGTCTTCCTGTAGTACCCCTTCCTTTGTTTACCTCCTAAGCTTCCTGCTTGTGAATTAAGGCATTTCATTGACTTGTAGAGTTTAGGTTGGAAAAGACCTTTAAGATCATCAAGTTCCACCATTAACCTGACACTGCCAAGTCCATCACTAAACCATATCTGTAAGTGCCACATTTACATGTCTTTAAACTGCCTTCAGGGATGGTAACTCCACCACCTCCCTGGGCAGCCTCTTCCAATGCTTAACAACCCTTTCCATGAAAAAATTTTCCTTAACACCCATTTGAACCTCTGCTGTGCAACTTGAGGCCATTTCATCTTGTGTTATCACTTGTTACCTGGGAGAAGAGGCTGACCCCCACCTGGCTACAACCTCCTTTAAGATAGTTGTAGAGAGTGATAAGGTCTCCCCTGAGCTTCCCTTTCTCCAGGCTAAACAATCCCAGCTCCCTTTGCTGCTCCTCATCAGACTTATGCTCCAGATTTTTTCCTGCTCCACTGCCATTCTCTGGACCCACTCCAGCACCTCAGTGTCTTTCTTCTTGTGAGGGACCCAGAACTCCAGGCAGTACTTGAGGTTCCTCACCAGTGGACAATTACCAGGAGGACAATCACTTCCCTAGTCTTGCTGGCCACACTACTCCTGACACAGGCCAGGATGCCATTGGCCTTCTTGCCCACCTGGGCACACACTGGCTCATGTTCAGCTGCTGCCAACCAGCACCCCCATGTCCTTTCCCACTGGGCAGCTTCCCAGCTCCTCATTCCCTAGCCTGTAGCACTGCCTGAGGTTGTTGTGACTCAAGGGCAGGATCTGACATTTGGCCTTGATGAACCTCAGCCAACTACCCTCAACCCATCAGTCCAGCCCATCAGATCCTTCTGTAGTCTTCCTATGCTTCAGCAGCTCCACACTCCTGCCCAGCTTGATGTCATCTGCAAACTGACTGAGGGTGTACTTGATCCCCTTGTCCAGATCATCAGTGAGGGTGTTAGACAGGACTGGCTCCAGTGATGAGCCCTGGAGGACAGGCTGCCAAGTGGATGTAGTGCCGTTCACCACCACTCTTTCACCTTGTCCAGCCAGTTTCTCTAGCAGAGTGCTGTGGGAAATGGTATCAAAGACTTGACTAAAGTCCGGGAGACAACATCCACAGCCTGCGCCACCTTGTCATAAAGAAATCAGGTTGGTCAAGCAGGACCTGCCTTTCAGAAACTCTTGCTGGCTGGTCCTGATCACCTGGTTGTCCTGTAGGTATTGTGTGATGGCACTCAAGATGATCTGCTCCATGATCTTCCCTGGCACTGAGGTCAGACTGACAAGCCCATAGTTTCCTGGATCCTCCAGCCCTTCCTATAGATGGGTGTCATATTTGCTACTCTCCAGACAACTGAGACCTCCCTGGTGAGCCAGGAGAGCTGGTAAATGATGGAAAGTGGCTCCCTCAGTACTCTTGGGTGAATCCCATCCAAACATAGTCGTGTGTGTGTCTAAGTGGTGTGGCAGGTTGCTAACCTTGGATTTCCCCTTGGATTATGGGGGCTTCATTCTGCTTCTCCATTCCTGTTTTTCAGCTCAGGGGTATGGGTAAATATTAATAAAATGGATAAATACTTAAGTTAAATATTGCTATTCATGTATTTTATTTTCGTCTTTCTGCATTTGTTCTCTCAGACACTGGAGAAACAGCTTTTTTTTTTTGAGAGAGAGTTTGAAAAGTTCTTATCAGTAATGTTTTATTTCATGACATAATATTTTCCAGGATCCCTGTTCAAGTTACAGTTGAGACAAGAAATGGGATCAAGTTCTGGATAATAACACAAAGAACTGTTGCTAAATCTTAGGCTTGTGTTTAGGAAGACTTCATTTTCCTGGCACTTTAGTGAAAAGGAATTGAAAACTGAAAAAAAAAATCCCTGTATCCCTATTTTCTTGCTTTCAAACAAAAACTTCTTGGCTTCTCTATTCTTGGCTTAATTCTGAAGACTGTAAAATGCCAGAAGATGATGTGGAAAAATCTGAGTAAACCTGTTGGCTTTTTCCACAAGAGCTCAACAGTGACCATAAAACATGGGTCTTTGAAGATGTTCTTTAGAGGATTTTAGCAGTTCTCTTGGGGGAAATCGAATTTCATACCAACTTAAGTCTGTCTTAAAGGGTTTGTAATGTCCCAAGTGCTCATGTGTCACTAGGCAATAGCCTCTCTTTTTTTGGAGGGACATGTAAGAGGTCATTAAAGATACAATGGCTGTTTGTGTGTGGAAAAGAATCCCCTGCCGGCTTACAGCAAGTTTTGATGTGTGTATATAAAGTGTATCTATGGGAAAGTTTCCACAACATGAGGAAATGGCATTTCAGGGGTGCTAGAGAGGCAGCAGCAATGGGCTTGGCCTTTTCCAGGACAGTATGCAACCTCTTTGAAGAAAATGCACAGCTGCCTCAGTCATTTCTCTGCAGTTTTCTGTGAGAATCAAGTCATGAAGAGGCTCATCCTTGAACCTCCAAATGTTGTTTCTGTTTGTTCTCAGTTTTGTTTGGAGGTGTGGGGTTTTTTGGTTTTTGT